>CM061135.1:58618463-59147503 GCA_030789695.1 Scilla litardierei | reverse complement strand
CTTTCATGCTAGATTCTATTTCATGTAGATTCCAAAAACTCCTAAAATTAAACGGACATGTATAAAACATACTTCCCATGTGTTTCTAAGAAGATATGTTTGCCATCAATCAAGCCCTTTAAGAGTTTTGACATCACAATAAGGATTTGGATAAGGATTCAACAAATAATCTAGATGAAATTGGATCAGAAATTTCAGCTGTTGTTCTCCAAGTAAGATCTACTTACATCGTGAATACTCAAAATATTGGACTTCGCTTTAAGAGTTTTGACATCACGATCTAATTGTTGTTTCCAGTCTAAAAGCTGGGCTTCATCCTGCAACAGTTTCAAAATAACTCAGGAAAACAGTTTCAATGAAGACAAATGTTAAAATCATTATTAATGTATAAAGCATCACTAATGTAAACCTGCGGAAGATGAATGGAGATTTTATTTGGGAAAAGCTTAGTTAGTTGTTTCATTGTCTTAGGAGCATCTTTGCTTCTCTCATGCAGCCTTCCAAAATTATCCTGCACATTCCACAGAGATTTCCACTCTAAAATCTAACAAATTAAACCATAAAATACCGAACAGATTCTGGCTATTAAACACAAGCAAATGGCTTAAAATTTGCATCAAACTTGTGTTTACAGTCACTTCTTTAGATATATGAGAGTAATTGATGTCATGGATATGACATTACAAAAGAAAAATGAAAGTCAGAAGATGATACACAATTAAGATAATCAATCATTAAGCAATGTGTAATTTTGAATGTGTAGCAATGTGTAGAAATCCTGGAAAAAAATTACCCACATTTAAAATTCATGTATTAATCATTAAAATTCAAAATTCAAATGATGTATAATATTTCCAGTTCCCGAACACATTCCTTCACAAATCTTCACATGACTAACATACCCTGCAACTCACCATTTGGGAATTTCTCGATCTCTTCCTTAATAGAACTGAAAGCCATTGCTAGAGAGCTGCATACTTTCAATCAAAAACAAAAAATTAACTTTCTCCTTTGAGGAATTACTACAAACACTTGGAGGACATCGTGGCAACCAACCTTTCGATATCGAGGCCTATGCCGCTGGTGGCACCGGTGACGATGAAGGTAGCACCGTCAAGCGGTGGTAGAGGCCACGTGTTCTCCTTTCTTCCTATTATTTCGTCAATCTGGAGCCAAGATCATTTTTCTCTCAATATGATGCCAAGAATGAGAGCAAGTCAAACAGATCAAAAATCATACCTTCTTCTTCGTTACTTCATTTGTTGTAGAAGAGCTCATCAAAGTGGATAAAATCCCTTGCAGGCATCAGCAAGAAGCAGAACTACCATCATCAAGAAGCAGAACTCCTTCGACCCATGACGACATTTGTTGTCCGTGATAGATCGGGGATCGACCACCTTTTCTTGCGATTAGGCAGTGAATTTTGGGGGAGAGGGGGCCAAGAGAGAGAGTGAGAGGTCCCCCCCCAAAGTTTGGGACAACTTGATCTGGGGTTGAGGCACATATATTGATTTTCCCCCAAAAAAATTTTGAGCTCCCCCCTTTTTTTTGAGTCCCCCCCACACAAAATCTGTCACGCGCGTAAATGGCCTTCCCCAGATTGAATCTAGACTGAGCTTGCATCCTCTAGGGTTTGAGGATGGCGATGCTGGAGGTATGTGGTTTGAGGATGAAGATGCTTGAGGTCTGGGGTTTGAGGATGAAGATGCCGGAGGTCTGGGGTTTGAGGAGGGGTTGATGGTTTGAGGATGGCGATGCTGGGATGAAGATGCCGGAGGTCTGGGATTTGAGGATCCAGGGTTGAGGGAGAGATATTGAGCTCCCCCACAAAATTTTCATTTCCCCCCAATTTTATCGATCTTTGTGTCTACTCCCAATGTGAGTTGGAAAGCGTGTGTGATGCGGGGCAATTTTTTTCTCTCATGCACTTGACTGTGGGACCCATGTTTTTGGTGACTGGGACAAAGCAATATGACTGGACATATGACTGGGACAAAATTCAAAAAAGGTCCTGTTTTATAGAATAGATATAAAAGATGAGTACATCAACGAATGGACATCTACATGTCCATCACAAAATATATATACATCCATCATGATCACAAAAAAATACATCATGATGACAACATCGAAGTACATCACCAACCAGATATAAAGTGAATAACCATCATCATCCAGACTCAATCACAAGAGACCACTCAAATACTAAACCAAAACAAATCTAGGACTGAGGGTCGACAGGATCTGCAGAGGAAGATGGATCTGAAACTGATTTCCTCTTCTTTGATGCAGACTGCAAGGCCGAAGAGGACTTAGCCTTGGCAGCAGCATCTAGGAGAGGAGCAAACGGCATGGGCTCAAAAGGAGATAAATCAATGCCAAAATGACGAAAAACATGAGTAAGGAGTCTACCATATGGAATGTGAGATGAGGAGAACGTGAACTCGACCTTGTCCATCCTATCAAGAAGGACACTGGCCCAGTTCATGGGCATGCCAGAGAAAATAGCATACATACACTTCAATATCTCCTGAGATGGCTGGTCAGATGATCCAGACTTCGGCATGATGTTGGACTTCACCACTAGGTGAACAGCCCAACTCCTAGCTGAGAACATGGATGACCTAATCCCATAATCTAGGGCTGAAGGTATCTCTCGAAACATATATTGGAGAACAGATTGGTCAACCTCGTCAATCTCGGAGATGCAGATATCAGTGGGAAGGGAACCAACAGAGGGAATCCTAAGAATAGTCCCTAGGAGAGTGGGAGTGATCTGGATATGGGTTCTCTGAACAACGGTATCAAGGATGCTGGTAGTCGAATACTCACCGCGAACGCAGTTTGCATAGAAGAGCTTCACCAGAAATGGGTAGGCTCTAGGCGACTCGCTCTGAGAGAAGCGAAAAAGATCGGCTAGGTGAGTAGCAGAAAAGAGGTCAGAAAGTCTCTCAGCTGTGAAGGAGGGGAAATAAATTTACCGCTCCCTGAGAATCTTGATCCCTAGAAGAGAGTGATATTTTGCCAAACAAAGATCATCTCGACAAATAAGAACTAAGGGATAAGCAGAAGGTGCAGAAGGAGATTCTTCTGCAGAACTTGAAGTAGAAGAAGAGTGATGAGGGTTCTCAGCAGCAGGCTCACTGATGTGAACACCAGTGGGCTTGCGCAGACGATGAATCAGGGGCTGAGCTTCGGAAGACGTAGCAGAATGAGAGTAACCCTGAGAAGAAGACTGCATGGGATCGGCTTGCTTGGATCGGGCTTTGTGGGGGTTTGTGGTCTTGGTGATAAGTTTACTGGGAGCCCTAGGTCGTTTAGGAGCAACAACTTTGGCCTTACCCTTACCCTTGAGTGCCATGGAAACAAGCAATCGAAGAAGGAAGGAAACGATAGGAGATGAACTTGAAAATCAAGAAATTCGCACGAGATAAGATGAACAAACCTAGGCGAAACACGAAGAAATCAACGATGACAAGAAATGACTCACGAAGGAGGAAATCAACGGCGTAGGTTGACGAAATGAGCGGGAAGATGAGGCGGTTCAATCAGAGGAGAGAGAAGATTGAGGCTTAAATGAAATGACTCGCTCGAATATAAGAAATTGGGGAAATAATCTGGGCCGTTGGATCAATGAATCGACGGCTCAGATCAAATCACTTGAACCGTCTCAACAGTAGACAGTGTAATGCCCTAAAAGCTTCGATCGAATCTTCATGACTTCTATTTAGGTCCATAAGCTTCAACGAAGCTTTAGGCATACGATCATGTGCTTTGAGAAGTCTTGAGACGTCGTTATTGATATTCATGTGAATTTAGCGACGATCTCCATAACTGCGCTCACAAAGTGTTAGTTCATATTATATTTATGTTTGTTCATCATCCAAAACCAAATCCGGGGAGTCCAATATCCAACATTCTCCCCCTTTTTGGTGATGACAAACTAACATAAATAATAATCAAAAATAATAATTCAAATGAAATTTACTTACTCCCCCTGCATTGATGACACGTTAATTCCAATTTAAACAAAAGTGATACGCATCAAGCAGACGAGTGAAGTATATTAAATGAGAATCGATTATTGAATTATTGAAATACCAAATGAAGGTTATTGAAATATCGGATTTGAAAATCCATTTATATATCTTAACTCCCCCTGAATCTAACACATCAAGTTAGATTCTTGGTCAAATGCTCTTAATTTTCATTTGGCGCATCGTTATTATTATATCTCTCCCCCTTTGGCATAAGCAAAAAGAGCGGGAGGATAACAACGACAACAACAATGGCCTCAAATTAAAAAACACGGGAGTCGTAGAATATGACGAAGGTTCAAGTGACACCAAAGAGAAAAATACGAATAGAATCAAGGCGTGTCAATGATACCAAGGTCGAAAAATCGTAAAACAAAATCATCAAAACTCAAATCAATGTAACGGATTGAGTTATGGAATATACTGTCCAATATCAACATTCTTGGTTAATTTAGTGCATGGAAAACAATTCTATGTTTTCATAGAAGAAATTTCTATTAAACCAAGTGAATATCGTCGAGCGACGAAATCAAACATAAGAGACATAAAAATTGTACATGGCACAAAATAATGAAATGTCAACTGAGATATATATATATATATAATGCATGAAGCAGAGTACATCACCGATATACAAACCGACGATCAACAGATCGGGGCACAAAAATACATCATACATCACAAAATATCGGAGTGTCAACAAAAAAAATTACATCATCATTAAACATATCAAAATACATCATCAAAATGATCCAAAATACATAGCCACCCACACTATCCTACCCAACATCTCTCACAACTAGATATATCATCCAAAGAGTATCAGGAGAGGCCTCGAAGCAACTCAAGAGGCAGCGGGAGGATCAGAAGCAACTGCAGGCTCAGCAGGAGCAGAGGAGGTGACTGGATCAGCAAGAACGTCCGAAGCATCAGCAGGAGCGACGACAGAAGTGGCAACCACTGAAGCAGCGACCGTAGTGGCCTCGGGAGCACCAGTCGGAGTATCCACCACAGGAGTGGTGGCAACAGGTGTGCTCGCGGGGGCACCAGCAGACGTAGCAGCAACAGCAGCACCGGAAGAGGTATCACCAGCAGCAGCAGTACCAGCAGAAGTGCCCTCGGGGGCACGAGTCGAAGCACGACAGAGCTCCTCAATGTCCTCCTCAGCCATCTCATCAAACTCCTCATCCTCAGACACGGAAGGAGGAAGCTCAACACCCATCTGACGAGCCATACGGCAGACTACCTCCTCGGTACGAGCCAAGCGGGACTCGTGACGACGAAGTATCCGTAGGACTTCATCCAGGGTGGCAGAATGAGCAGCAGAGGCACTGGCAGAGGCAGGGACAGACGCTGAAGGTGTCGTCCTCTGAACGTGACGAAGCGCCGCAAGAGATTTCTTGACGGCCGTCGCATTCAGGGGAGGACCAAGGGGACGCTCATCGTCACGAGGCAACGTGACACGAAAATGACGAAACACGAGGGTCAACATGCAAGGAAATGGGATATGAGCCGATTTATTGGACTTTCGAATACACTCGAAAGAGTCAATCTTATCGAGTATAATTCGAGCCCAAGTAATCGAGCTCCCCATGAAGATCGCATAGATAAGCTTCAAAAATGGCTGGGACGGGAGAGATGAGGAGCCGTACTTGGGAAGCAAGCACGACTTCAGAATCAGATTTAGGACCCACGCATTAGGCTTGAAAGATTTAGATGGCACGCCAATCATGGCAGGAGGGATCTGATGGAAAATCTCTGAAAGGATGGTCTGATCAAGAGAAGAAATATCGTCTACCGAGATATCAGAAGGAAGAAGGCCAGACGAAGAGATACCCAAAATCTCTCCTAAGATTTCCGCAGTGAGGACTATAGGGGTCCCCAAAACGGTCGTCTCAATAGAGTGGGTCTGATCGTACTGACCCCGGATCCTATTCGCATAGAAAAGCTTCACTAATCTAGGGTAGGGGTGAGGATTCGCCTTCGGGTCATATCGAAGGTAATTGAGAAGACCCGACGACGACAGAAGATCAGCTAACCCTATAAAGTCGCTAAACTGGACGAAATGCTCCAGAAACAGCGGGCAATGTTCGATACGGTTATACGCCGCGAGACACAAAGGGTCATCGCGACATAAGGAAATATCGACACCGCCCACCGGCATCGGACCCTTTCCCTTAGGCTTACGGGTAGACGTACGAGGGTGGGTGCTAGACTCGGGATGGATAGGAGGAGTGGGTTCCCTATGAGTCTCGGTCTTGGGGTTATACTCTGTATCGGAATCGGTAGGAGTATGGAACGAAGAAGCAGAGGCAAGAACTTTGGCCTTAGGCTTAGGCTTGGGTTTGGGTTTCGGTTGACTTCTAGGTTTAGGGGTCGTCGTCCTCTTCTTCTTGAGAGGAGGCGAAGACGACGAAGGAAGGGTGGTCTTGGCTCTACGCTTCGGAGGGGTTGGACGATCGGTATCCAAAGGGGTTGGATCAACGGTCATCGGAGAGGGGCTAGACGGAGTGATCGGAATACGTGTTCTTGCCATATTCGAAGCAAGACACGGGACAAGGAGATCAAACGAAGAAGCCCTAGCCGAAAAAAAAAGATAAACCCTAAGAACCCTAAAAACCGAGCAAGCCCTAGCTCTAGGAAAGGAAATCTAACCCTAGAAGGAGAAGAGATCACCTAGAAGGAGGGGCCGACGGTGGAGATCGATGGAGACGGCCGGAATATGGCCGGAGAACGATCGGAAGTTGAAGGGTTTTGAGGGGAATCGGGGTTTCGAGCTGAGGGAGAAAGACTTTGGACCGATTAGAATGAGAACAGACCGACTAAACTGAGTTTAAGTCGGTCGAGATCGCAAATGACCAAACAGTCCCTGGCACAACTAGTTGGTCACAGTTCAAGCACTGACCGACTAGATCACGATCTAGTCGGTCGGTCAATGAGCTTGAACCGACTAGTTTTAAACAGTGGCTGAATCCAAGATTTACTGACAAGATTTAGTCGGTCACAGTTCATTGACTGACCGACTAGATCTCAATCTAGTCGGTCGGTCACTGAACATGAACCGACTAAGGAGTCCAAAAAATGATAATCAATTTCTCTCCTTAATACGCTTGGACGATATATCTCAAAACTCTCAATAATCATTTAAACTACCCCAGTAAACATCGAAAAACAGAAATTTGACGATTACGCACAAATCGAACGAAAAATCAAGATATCACATAAATTCCCGAAAAATCCAATAATTCTAGCATGAATGAGATATTGCCAAATATAATAGCATGCAAAATTATTGAATGAAACATGAATCCTATATCTCGGATTCACCCATAATCCCCAATTCTCGACGCAACCGCACAAAGGAGTCCTCCTTTAGGGGTTTCGTGAAAATATCGGCGATTTGCTTTTGGGTTTCAACGTACACTAAAATGATGTCCTTTTTAGCAACATGATCATCTAAAAAGTGGTGTCGGACATCTATGTGTTTCGAACGGGAATGATGTACCGGGTTCTTGGAAAGACATATTGCACTTTGGTTGTCAACCATGATAGGGCAAGTATCACAATTTATACCAAAGTCTTTAAGTGTGTGTCTCATCCAAAGAACTTGAGCACACGCGGCAACAATCACAAAAACTTGCCACGTTGACAACAATCACAAAAACTTTTCTGTTCAAAAACAAGCTTCGGAAAACCTTTAATGGAATTTAATTTTGAAAGCTTATAAAGTGTTCCAAAGTTCACATGTCCAAAGCGTCGATGCCATAAGTGTTGTTCACTTGTGTTGGCAACAAGGCATTGTTCATATGACTTAGGAAGATCCAAAATATAAATGTCTTTATGACGAGTTCCGGAAAATAATAATTTATCATTATCTTTTCTTAAAATATGACACAATCCTTTCACAAAGCTAACTTTGTAACCTTTGTCACAAAGTTGGCTTATTGAAATAAGATTGTGATTTAAACCACTAACAAGATAAACATCACTAATTAGGGGTTTAGAAGGGTTACCCACTTTACCAACACCTATGATGGTTCCGCTCTCGTTGCCTCCAAATACGACGCGGTTTCCATTTGCTATGGGAACCACTCCGGAGAGCAAACTAGCGTCACCCGTCATGTGTTTTGAACACCCGCTATCGAGTATCCAATTTCCCTTGGAGCCAAATTTAAATTTGTTGCTCCTTTTCTTTTTCTTTTCCTTGAGTACCTAAAGATAGAGAATTTCATATCATGGTACCCAAGGTCATTGGGTCCAAAAGATTAGACCTTTGGAAGCCAAGTCCAATTGGACTTAGACTTCCCCACATAATTTCTACTATGCACAACATCCGAAAAATAAGCATTCATATACATTTGTTTTTCGTCCATGCTTGTGTCCTTTGGGCTCCAAATTGTGAAAATCTTGGGAGCCCTCATCCTATTGGGTGCATGCATTCGGCGTTGATTTCTACGTGATGCATGTTGTGGATAGGCATAAGGAACATGATGGAATGGTGCACGATGAGAATTATTCATATGATGTTGTGGGTGAACATATGCATGTGAGGGAACACGTGCATGAGGGTGTCTCACATTGTGTGCACGTGCCTGAGAATGTGTTGCATAAAAATCATCATATGTGTGAGACGGTGGAGTAGGACGTGTGTTCCTACGTGGCATGGTATTGGTGTACATGTAGGCATGCCCCTTCTTTGGAGGTCCACCCAAAGTGGGTTTCTTTCCAAAAGAGGGTGTGGACGAGGTGGAAGCACCATTGGTAGATGAACTACCAATAGAGTGTTTGCTCCCACTCGTTGAGGCTTCGGAAGTTGGCCTTACAAAAGTAGTGACCGACTTGGATGAATTTCCCATCATATACCCCAAGCCAATGTGGTGTTTGGCCGGAAGTAAGTCTTTTAGGATATTATCCAAGTGGCCCTTACCCTTGTTGAATTTGTTGATTCGGCCCAATGTGTCCTCATATTTCTCTTTGAGAGAACGCAAAGAAATATCCAAAGTGGATATTTGCGATGTGAGCACATAAACACGAGATTTAAGATTCTCGTTCTCAATACTCAAAGTCGAGTTTTGAGAAGTCAAATCCTCTATCCTATGTTCTTCCGTATCCTCAATGCTAACATGTTCGAGTTTAGATGTGAGATTATCAATCTCATTTCTTAACTCTTCAACAACGGTGTCGTTGTTGGTGATGATAGTCTTAGGCGATGTTTGAATGCTAGCTAAGTCATCTTTTACCTTAGTATATCTATTTACTAATTTAGTGTATTTTGACCATAATTGAGAGTTAGCATTCCTATGGTCATCCATGGTTACCTCATCGCTTTCTTCATCACTATCATCGGAAGAGGAGGATCCTTGATCATGCTCCTCTCTTGCCATGAAACACATGTGCGCTTGCTCCACGTGCTCATCGTCCGACTCTCCGCTTGAAGAATCATCGGAGTCGGTGAAGGTAGCTCCGACAAGTCCCTTCTTGTTTCCTTTCGTGTACTTCTTGGACTTGTCATACTTTGGCGCCTTCCACTTTTCCTTGTGCTTATTGAGGGGACACTCCGCTTTCATGTGTCCCGGCTTATTGCACTTGAAACATAAAGGAGAGGAAGAGGCGTTAGTAGAACCAAATTTAGCTTTGTTCTTGAAGTTACCTTTTCGGAAGAAACGGTTGAACTTCTTGGCCATGAGTGCCATGGACTCCAAGTCCAACTCGTTTTCCGAGTCTTCATCATCGGTTGATGTGGATGTGGATGGAGCGGCCTTGAAAGCAATGGCCTTCTTCTTTGGCTTGTCTTGCTTTAGGTAGGACTTCATCTTTTCCTGCAATTTGAGCTTGCTATCCTTGCGTACCTCGTATGACATTAAAGTACCCATTAGTTGAACTACGGTGTACTTGTTCATGTCATTACCTTCCTCGATGGCGAAGGTACGCTTTTCCCAAGAAGAAGGAAGTCCTTCGATAAGCTTTGAGCACTTCTCCTTTTGGGTGTAGGATTTGCCAAGAGCCTCTAACTCGTTTATGATGTCGACGAAGTGAGCGTAATACTCCTTCATCTTCTCGTCCTGTTGCATATGAAACATTTCGTAGTCCTTGTTTACAACTACGAGTTTAGAGTCTCTTACCCGACTCGTCCCTTCATGAAGTATGAGGAGAGAGTTCCAAATTTGATATGCACTCTTACATGTGCATATCTTATTGAAGTCCTCGGGCTCCAATGCGCATTGCAAGGCGTTCATCGCCTTGGCATTGCTTACCTCCGCGGCGACCTCCGCGGTTGTCCATTTCTCGAAGTGTTCTTCTTCGGGCTCGATGTACTCCTTCATTGTAGTCCTCCATAAAGATGCACTTCGGAGGAAGGTTTCCATCCTACATTTCCAGTACCCGTAGTTGGTACCGTTGAAAAATGGAGGCCTCGTAGAGGAATGTCCTTCCATCACCGAAGATGCTCCTTCACGGTTCCTGAAGGTGTCATAGTTGGAAGGTGGACGCACGGTCTTGTTGTCGTTGGCAGACATAGCTGTGTATCTGGCACTGATACCAAATGTAATGCCCTACCAGCTACTGCACAAGTACTAGAGGGGGGGGGGGGGGTGAATAGTACTTTAAAATAATAAGGAGTATAATTCCAAATTAAATGCAAACAACTACCAATTCAATTTGCGGAAGCTTAAATTGAAATGACAACACAAAAATAACAACGCTAACAAGAGATGTTACTGGGTTCGGATCCACCCAAGTCTCCCCGACTTGTTCCCGGTGATCCTACGTCCCAACCACCCGGATCCCCTCCGGATACTTGAGTTAGAAACCCTAACTCAAGATTTCCACTATGAAATACTTGTGAAAAACCTCCACAAGTCAAATCATACAAAATGTAATTCGTGACTCCCACAACCCGGGATCACAACCACACTCTCACAACCGAGAGTGAAACTTACAAATCAAATATGAAATGAAATAAAGAAACTTCTTACCGAACAAAATACATATGCCTTGAGTATTGCTTACGAATTAGGGCAAGGATGATTTTGAGGAAGAAGTGGCACCAAACCCTAGCTCCAAGATGTAGAACAGCGATGGAGAGCTTTGGGGATGTTGGTGACCTAGAATCAAGCACTTGGCTTGGAAGGCTTCACACTCAATGAATCTCTCTTTGGAAGTAAGAGTTAGGAGAGATTATTGAATGGAGGGAATGAGCTTTGAATGAGCTTGGATTGATTTCTCTTGAACTCTAAACTTGCATTAATATCAGCCTTTTTTTTGCAATGAATGCAGCCCAACAAGTATTTATAGGAATGAAGAGAGAGAGAGAGAGAAAAACGTTTCAATTAGGGCTCCAACGGCTCTTTTCTGAACCCAACTAGTCGGTCAAAGAACGATCACCGACCGACTAGTTTATCAACTAGTCGGTCGGTCTCATAACGTAAACCGACTAATGAGTAAACTGAGAAAAGATCAAAGTACAGACTAAGGAACTAGTCGGTCTAAGAAGAGTAGCTGACCGACTAGTTTCACAACTAGTCGGTCGGTTACTCAACGTGGACCGACTAACATATAAAACTGAAGTCTGAGAAGAATTAGACTTAGTCGGTCCAAGAACACATGTTGACCGACTAATTCACCAACTAGTCGGTCACCAAATGAACATAGACCGACTAACAATAAACAGTAAGTATGGTGAAAAGTTTGGCATGTACAGTAAACTAAACTAGTCGGTCCAAGAAGGAAAATTGACCGACTAGTTCATCAACTAGTCGGTCGATCAATGAGCACAGACCGACTAATGATAAACAGTAGCTCAAGTGAAAATGTGCATGTTCAGGGAAAGCTCAACTAGTCGGTCACAGAAGCATCACTGACCGACTAGTTCACAGACTAGTCGGTCGGTGAGTCAACTTAGACCGACTAACTGTAAACAGTAAAGAGCTAAGAATTAACTGACAGAAACTAGTCGGTCCAAGAAGCTTGGCTGACCGACTAGATCACCATCTAGTCGGTCAGTTCTTCTTCTTGAACCAACTAACATGCACAAGAAGTCCCGAATCGAAGCGCGAAGCTTCGGGAAGAATTGTATGGACTTCTACTAAGATCCTAGAGCTAAGATATGAGCGTTATGAAGAATTAAAACGTAAGACCTACTCAAGGCTTAACATTCTACGAAAGAAGCTTAAAGACTATTAAATAAACTTGACGATACCGTCTTCAAAAGCTTCGATCGAATCTTCATGACTTCTATTTAGGTCCATAAGCTTCAACGAAGCTTTAGGCATACGATCACGTGCTTTGAGAAGTCTTGAGACGTCGTTATTGATATTCATGTGAATTTGGCGACGATCTCCATAACTGCGCTCACAAAGTGTTAGTTCATATTATATTTATGTTTGTTCATCATCCAAAACCAAATCCGGGGAGTCCAATATCCAACAGACAGTCGACTGATGAACAGAAGTCAGTCGACTGGATGAAGTGATAAATATGAAGCTCAGAAAGAGGGGCAGTCGACTGGCAAGTAACATGCAGTCACCTGTCTGTTGGACAGTCGACTGAAGGGTACGCAGCAGTCGACTGGCCGAGAATCAATAAACTTCAGCAAGAATACAGAGAGCTCTGTAGAAAAGTTGACAGATAGAACAGTTGCCTGATGACTAAACTTCAGTTGCCTGTTAAAATAACAGTCGACTGTAAAACAGTCATCAATCGGCTGTGCGAAAGATACAAATTCTCATACTGAGGAGATAGAGTAGGGCAGTCGACTATCGAAGGAAAGACAGTCGTCTGTCCTGGTCCAAAAATACATAGTGAAATAGAATTCCAGAGAATACGAACACTCACCCTAGGACCTATACTCTAATCACAAATACATCTTAAAAACAATGTAAAAAAAATAAATCCATTGAAACACAAATCACTACAATCAATCTCAAAAACTCATGAAATCAATTTCACAATTTGCCTTTCTTAAAAAACACACATATATAATTAAGCACATGAAGATAGGCAACAAAAAGATACGAGCTCAAAAAGTGTTAAAACATGAAAGTTGAGCTTCTAGATTTCAGAGTCACCCATAATTCCTAATTCTTCACGCAACCTCACAAATGAATCTTCTTTAAGAGGTTTAGTGAAGATGTCGGCAATTTGTTTTTGGGTTTCAATGTACTCTAAGATGATGTCCTTCTTAGCTACATGATCATTTATAAAATGGTGTCTCACGTCTATGTGTTTGGTACGGGAGTGGTGTACCGGATTCTTAGAAAGACATATGGCACTTTGGTTATCAACCATGATCGGGCAAGTATCACAGTTGACACCATAGTCCATAAGAGTGTGTCTCATCCAAATAACTTGTGCATATGCAAGACCCGCGGTAATATATTCCTCTTTAGTCGTGGACAATGACACCGAATTCTGTTTCTTAGAAAACCAAGAAACAAGAGAATTTCCTAGAAAATGGCAAGTGCCACTAGTACTTTTCCTGTCGGACTTGCATCCGGCAAATTCGGCATCACTATATGAGATTAACTCATATGTGCTAGATTTAGGGTAAAGTAACCCATAATCTAGGGATTGATTGAGGTAACGAAATATTCGTTTAACCGCAATCAAGTGTGACTCCTTAGGTCTCGCTTGATATCTAGCACAAAGGCATACAGAAAACATGATATCAGGCCTACTAGCGGTTAAGTAAAGTAAGCTACTGATCATACCTCGATATAGACGAACGTCTACATCTTTTCCGCTTTCATCCTTGTGTAGATGGGTAGAAGTACTCATGGGAGTCCGTTTGCTTGAAGACGATTCCATCCCGAATCGCTTGATAAGCTCCACTGTGTACTTTGTCTGATGTATGAATGTGCCATTCTCCATTTGTCGAATTTGTAATCCAAGGAAGTAGATGGGCTCTCCCATGTGGCTCATCTCAAACTCATCCTTCATTGACTTAGAAAATTCTTGACAAAGATTGAAGTTAGTAGAACCGAAAATAATATCGTCTACATACACTTGAATCAAGAGAATGTCATTTTCATAATCTTTAATGTAGAGTGTAGAATCAACTTCTCCCATTTTAAAACCTAAATTCAAAAGAAAGGTCTTAAGTCGATTATACTAAGCTCTAGGAGCTTGTCTCAACCCATACAACGCTTTCTTAAGTTTGAAAACATGGTTTGGAAATTTTTCATGAATAAAACCGTGAGGTTGAGAAACATAAACTTCTTCATTGACAAACCCATTTAAAAATGCACTTTTGACATCCATTTGAAATAGTTTAAAATTCTTATGGGATGCAAAAGATAAAAGTAATCTAATAGCTTCTAATCTAGCTACGGGGGCAAAAGATTCTTCGAAATCAATACCTTCCTCTTGCCGGTAGCCTTGAGCTACTAACCTTGCTTTGTTCCTTGTGATCACTTTGTTCTCATCTGTCTTGTTCTTGAAGATCCATTTGGTCCCAATGACTTGGTGACCACTTGGAAGAGGAACGAGTTCCCAAACTTCATTTCTCTCAAATTGCATTAGTTCTTCTTCCATTGCCATTATCCAAGAGCTATCCTCACAAGCTTCTTGGATGGTCTTTGGCTCAATGGTAGAGACAAATGCGCAATGAGAGAATTCTTCAATTCTCGACCTCGTTCGAACACCCACACCAATATCTCTAATGATTTGGTAATGGGGATGGTTGTGAACGGTCGGATAAGCTTTGGGTATACCTACATCACTAGGAACATCTTCAACAATTTCGTTAGTAGGGTTAGTATCAATAATCGAATCATCAATCTTAACACTACTAAGAGGATCACACAAAACATCTACACTATCATCATCAACACGAGGAAAATCAAAATCTTCATTAAATGAAACGTGTAGTGATTCCTCAATAGTTGAAGAAGTTTTGTTGTATATCCGATAGGCTTTGCTACGTGTGGAATATCCAACAAAAATTCCGTCATCGGATCTTGGCTCAAATTTATCTAGATTACCAAAAGTGTTCTTTATAAAACATTTTGAACCAAAGACATGAAAATATTTTACTTGAGGCTTTTTGTCATAAAACAATTCAAAACAAGTTTTGTTCGTTCGGGGTCTCACTAGGATCCTATTGAGCACATAACATGCCGTGTGCACCGCCTCTGCCCAAAATTGTAGTCCTAAATGACTATCATAGAGCATAGTGCGTGCACACTTAATAAGAGTCCTATTTTTTCTCTCTACAACACCATTTTGTAGTGGTGTCCGAGGGAAGGAAAAATTATAAGTTATCCCGGTGTCATCACAAAACTTAGAAAAAGATTCATTCTCAAATTCTCCTCCATGATCACTACGGGTAGTGATTATGGTGGATCCTAAGAAATTTTGAATCTTCTTTGCAAATTTGGTAAACTCTTCATAAGCTTCATTCTTATTGGTTAAGAATGAAACCCAAGTAAATCTAGAAAAGTCATCTACGACAACTAATCCATAATGAGCATTACCTAAAGAAGCGGTTCTAATTGGCCCAAACAAATCTAAATGAAGAAGTTCTAGGGGCCTCTTAGAAGTAATCCCTTCTTTAAGCTTAAATGAAGATTTACTTAGTTTACCTCGTTGACATGAATCACAAAAGTTTTTCTTATTAAAAGCAATCTTAGGAAAACCTTTAACTAGATCATGCTTAGCTAACTTATATAAGTGCTTGAAGTGAACATGACCAAAACGGCGATGCCATAATAGTTGTTCACTTGTGTTAGCAACTAAGCAATGTTCTACAGTTTTAGGCAAGCTCAAATAATAAATATTTTTGCGCCTAATACCGGAAAAATAAAACATTTGAATAACAATCAACAATTGTTCACAATCCTTCTCCAAAGTTAACCTTGTAACCTTTGTCACAAAGTTGACTAATGGAAATGAGATTGTGACACAAACCACTAACTAGAAAAACATTAGTTATTAAGGGTTTAGAAGGATTACCAACGATACCTACTCCAATGATGGTTCCCTTTTGATTTCCTCCAAAAGTGACCGTTGCACCATCCTTGATGCTAATCACTTCGGAGAGCAAAGAGGGATCTCTCGTCATGTGCTTGGAGCAACTACTATCGAGAATCCATCCTTTCCCTTTAGAGCTAATAAGACATTTATTGCTCTTCTTCTTTCTCTTGGGTACCTATATAATATACCATAAGCTCATGGTACCCAATGTTTGTTGGGTCCAAGGGAATTAGCCCTTTGGAAGCCAAGTCCAAGTGGACTTCCGCTTCCCAACATAATTATTATTCCTAATGATATCATGAAAATAGGAATCAATATAAGCATTTCTAACATTTAGGCTAGTGTTCTTAGGACCCCAAATAGTTTAAGTCTTGGGAGTCCTATTCCTAGTTGCATGCATACTTGTTGAATTTCTACGTGGTGCATGCTTTTTAGGAAGATGATTTCTAGCGTAAACATGAGGAGGTGGATATGCATATGACATATGAGTACTATAAGTATGCTTAGGAACATGCATACTGTATGGAACATATTGATTATGCATGACATGAGGAGGATGTGCATACATGTAGGAATGATGCGTATGAGCATACGGGTGTGTAGGAGCACGTACATGAGAATTTCTCATGTGTGGATTTATACGTGTCCGTGGGTGTGGAGCATAAAAAGTGTCATGATTATCCACTTGTGAAGTAGGAGGTTTCCTACGTGGATGAGTATTAGTGTACATATAAGCATGTCCTTGCTTTTGGTTTCCACTCTTAGTGGGTTTCTTGCCAAAAGGAAAAGAAGGTGAAGTGGTGACTTTCTTGGTAGGTTTGCTACCTATAGTGTCTTTGACACCACTTGTGGATGCACCGGAGGAAGGCCTCACAAAATCTATAGTGACACCACTATAGGAGGTGCGATCATTTGATGCATTTGCTTTTACAAATCCAAGACCAACACGATCTGTGGCCGGAAATTGGTTTGCAAGTAAATCATCTAATTGTCCTTTTCCCTTATTGAATCTCACAATACGGGAGGACATGAGCTCATATTTATCCTTTAAAGAAGAAATGTTGGTATCCAAGGTGGATACCTGTGCTTTGAGCTCGTGCACTTGTGTTTTAAGAGAATCATTCTCTAAACCTAATTGTGTGTGTCGTGTAACTAGATCACTATTATCTTTGGGATGTGTTTGATCTAGTTGAGATTTGAGGTTATTCACCTCATATCTCAAAGTGACATTTTGAGAAGCTAGATTTGCTTTCTCAAGAGTTAAAGTATCAACAATGGTGTCATTGTTGATAATGCATGGAATGGATGACTTGCTAACATTTGATTTCTTTAAGCTAATATATCTAAGCATTAAAGATTGATATTTAGCAAATAGTTCTTCATTAGCTATACGAAGTTCATCCATTGTTACCTCTTCATCCGAGTCGGAGTCACTCTCATCGGAGAGTGGGTCTTCTCGTGCCATGAAACACATGTGGGTGCTCTCACCCTTTTCATCATCGGAATCACTCGATGATTCTTCACTTGAGTCATCGAATGTACCTACGAGTCCTTTCTTCTTGTCTCTCTTGTTCTTGTCGGACTTGTGGTACTTAGGTGCCTTCCACTTCTCTTTGTTCTTTAGAATTGGGCAATCCCTCTTGATGTGCCCTGGCTTATTAGACTTAAAGCAAAGAGAGGAAGTAGCATTAGTAGACTCAAAATGTTTATTAGATGAAAATTTACCTTTGCGAAAGAAGCGTTGGAACTTCTTTGCCATTTGGGCCATTTCACCCAAATCCATTTCATCTTCCGAATCTTCGCTATCGGAGGATGATGAATTGGCGTTGAAAGCCAAAGATTTCTTCTTGGCCTCCGAAGGATTTATTATGGCTCGAATCTTTAATCAGTTCTCTCGTCTTACCTCATAAGACATGAGAGTCCCGATAAGATTCACAACCGTGTAATTCTTCAAGTCATTGACATCCTCGATGGCGATCGCTCTCCTTTCCCATTTGGAGGTCATTCCCATGATGATCTTCCTTACCTTGTCAGGTTCGGAATATTTTTGGCCAAGGGCTTCCAATTCATTTGTGATGTCAGTAAAGCGACCGTACATCGATGCAATTCTCTCATTCTCATGCATATGAAACAAATCGAAGTTTTGCACGGCAACATATAACTTCGAAAGTTTTACCTTATTTGTTCCCGCATGGGTAACGATGAGATGGTTCCAAATTTGATATGCACTCTTACATGTGCATATCTTGTTGAACTCATTCGGGTCCAACGCACAATGAAGAGAGTTCATTTCTTTAGCGTTGTTGACTTCGACGGACTTCTCGAAAGTCGTCCATTTGTCGAAATCCTCTTTGGAGGGCTCGACGTATTCCTTGTGGAGTGTTCTCCAAAGTGAAGCACTCCTAAGGAATGTCTCCATCCTACACTTCCAATAACCAAAATTAGTACCATTGAAACATGGAGGACGTACCGTAGATTGACCTTCGAAAAGTGTGGACGCTCCATCACGGTCGTGAATGTTGTACGTAGGCGGCGGAGAAACGTTGTTGTTGTTGGATGCCATAGATATAACCTTGCACTTTGATACCAATTGTAAGGACCCTGTCTATGTGAAAAACACTAGAAAGGGGGTTGAATATTGTTTATGCAAATTTAAAAGGAATTTACGCCAAATAAAATGCAAACCAACAATATAATGTGGAATTAGAAATGAACCCAAATAAGAAACAATTGCAAACACAAATATGTTTCTAGGGTTCGGATTACCCAAGTCAACTCCCGACTTGTTCCCGGTAATCCTACGTCCCTTCCACCCGGAATCCTCCGGATACTCAAGTTAGAACCCTAACTTGAGGTTCCCTTAAAACCCACTTGTAGAAACCCTACGAGTGAAATAGATTACAATCAATGTCCTTGACTCCCACAAATTAGGAGCAAGCAAACCGCTCTCATAAACCGAGAGCAAATTCAATATACGAAAATAATGAAATCTGAAAGTAACACTTACAATCACCTATGCCTTGACGTAGAACTTGAAGGAGAAGTGATGTGCATTGAAGAACTCTCTTGGAAGAGAGGAGAAGCCCTTTCTCTTGACTGCACCAATTGCCTAGATGATAACTCTTTGGTTCTAGGTTGGAGAGCAAGAGATCAAGGATTTGGAATTCTTAGGGCTTTGGATTTGAGAGCTTTAGACTTTAGAAAATGAAAGCTTAAGATCAATGAGTAACCTTTCAATGGAACAGTAGAAGCCCTATTTATAGGTTTCTCAAATCCACAAAACAGTTTGGGCAAAAACTCTTTTGAAATCCGTGAGAAAAATCTCAACGGATAGAAACATGACCCGCAACAGTCGACTGATGAAGAAACCTCAGTCGACTGATGCACAGTCAGCATGGGTAGGTAAGAATTCATAACGATAACTTACCACGTGGACAGTCGACTGATGAAGCAAAGACAGTCGACGGTTAAACCAATAGGCGACTGTAATTAATTCTACAGGCGACTGACCGAGAGATGGTAAGTTGAATGAAATCTGGAAATCCTATAAGATAACAGGACAAACGACTGATGAGGATAATACAGTCGACTGTTAATCAGATCAAGCGACTGTAAATCTTTATACAGACGACTGTCAAATACTCTGAGAATTTCCAGAGAGCTGAGTCAATAAATTGGCTCACAGACAGACGACTGATGCAGTACACAGTCGACTAGTCCAAGAGACAGTCGACTGTATATTCAAGATTAGTCGACTGGCCGTAAGAGGCAGATCACAATAGTTTGGGCAGAAGGATAGACAGGCGACTGATTTACAAAATACAGTCGACTGTCACCAGGACAGGCGCCTGTGATTCGTTCATCAGTGGCTTGTGCGAAATAAACAGAAATGCCCAAAACTTGATTGCAAAAGCTTGTGCATAACAGGCGACTGTAGAACCGAACACAGTCGACAGTTTTTGAGACAGGCGACTGTAAACTGTTAAGCAGTCTACTGTTATAAACAATCCTTGCACAATCAACAACTAATTGAATTGGGGTCAAAGGACAAATGATCTAATGAAGTCCTACGACCAAATGTAGATGTGTGTGAGTGCTCCATCAAGGTTCTACTTCTAAGCTACATACTAGAAGAGATAAAAGAAAATTACATTTGACGAATAATCTCTTCTTTCCATCGTATGAGCTTGAAGTCTTCACGGAGCTTCAATCATCCAATCCATGTAATTTGCCTTCAATGAACTTTGTGAGTCATCCATTGCTAGTAGATCTTCATACATAGCTTAGGCAATGGATTAACTGCAAAATAGGGGATTAGACACAAGTATTTATGTTTGCTCATCATTAACACCAAGTAGGGAGAAGTCCAATACTCAACAATTATGGAGGAAGGATACTCACTATGAAATCCCTTAAGAAAGGCTACTACTGGCTAAACATGGTGAAGGATGCCGACAATCATATAAAAAAGTGACTAGATCGACAATTATTTGCTAGGAACAGATCAACCCCAACATCCAACCTAATACATATCATTTGCTCGATACGATTCACCAATAGGGGCTGAACATCATTAGAGCCTTCACTTTGGCCAGCATGCTTAGGAAGCTCTTCATCGTTATTGTGGAGTTCTTCATCCAGTGGATGGAGGCCATTGGTAAACATAAATTGGCTGGAAACTAATCGTCTGCCAGTTTGGCATCCCTTCATCTCTTGTCACAGACAATATACCATAGTTCGATTGCAAAGGATTCAAAGAGTTCTGCTCGAAATAGGGAATTAATATCAACTTCACGTCAATTGCCCATCCCCAAAACAAATTTCTAGCTGAAGCTTCCAATAAGTGCATTCTAGATCCCCTATGCAAGATCAGCAACGCCTGAGGATCTTTACTGGAGGAATTTCCCCATATACTTTGGTCATTTAGGACGATTCAAAAGGCGTTTATAAAAAAGACACACTTTCTACTAACTAGATACTTTGTTAAAGATATCATATCAACTGTGTTGGATCCCTGAGATGGTAAATAGAACACTAGATGGAGGTGAATAGTGTTTTATGCAAATATAAAAATCCTGCTAGAGAATTCTACCTAAGTTGTTAATTAGAGTTACCTAATTAAACCTTAATCAACAAAAGTACTTGCAAGATAAAGGGTAATGTGGAAGCTAAGTAATTACAAGTCAAAACAATAGGCACAAAGAGAGACCAACGATATATCCTGGTTCAGGTACCATGTACCCTACATCCATCTCAACGTCCTCACAAGGAAATAAATCTACCAAAACACGTCTCCAATAAGACAAGGATCACAACACGTCCAATGTGGATAACCATGTCTCCAATGAGACAAACACCTATCTAATAAGAGAAAAAACACATCAAACAATATTGAGAAGAAATACTTACAAACTCTTTGACATATAGCCCAATAGTGAAGCTCTTGTATTGTGTTGTGGCTAAGTGATTGATCTCCAAATGATGTAGAAAATAAAAGAACTTTGAGATCTAATTTTAGCCAAGAAAGATTTGAGAAAACTTTAAAACATTGGCCAAATGAGAGGGGTTTCTTTTGAAAGAATTTTAACTTGAGAAAAATTTTCTCTTGAAAATATTGATCATTCAATTCATAATAAATGAGAAAATGAAACTACAATTTATAGAGCAAAATCTGGGTGAAAACAGATGACAACAATGCCCTTAAAACGGTTCTCTAACATCTAGTCAAAATATGACCGTTGTAGGCTGTCATCTAGGCACTGGTCGACCATAGTTCATCCACTGATCGACCACTGGGCTACTGGTCGACCATTTAGATAACTGTGGTTGACCACAGTAGTCTACCAAAGAATCAGATAGCACTAGTCGATAATTGCTGGTCGATTACTATCTTGATACTCTGACACGGGCCCTAAAACTTAGGAAATAGGTTTTATAATAATTTTAAAAATAGTTTTTTTGTGTATTTCTAAGTGTGTGAGAGCTTCAAAAAATACTTTCACATGCTACTGAGACTAAAAAAATTACATCAAAAATAAAAATATTACATTAAACTTGTAATGCAATCTTGCTCTTTATTCACTTGTCTTGGTTGCTTTTGCTCCCCATTGTCTTTGTTGGCTCCCTAGTTCCTAGATTTTCACGTAATGTCACGCCCCACTTTCCATCGTACTTGGGAGCGAGGACGCGAGCGAGTCCCATGAGCTGGAGCGGTAAAGCTCAAACCCAATAAGCGTCTATGAATAAAACCTTTTGTAGGAACTTACATGCATTCAGAAAACAACAGAAATACTATGAATTTAAAACCAACATTCAGAAAGAGTACACAAAGGTAATAAGGGCCCAAGCATGGCCTACAACAATAGAGTTTTACAAAGGTGTGTACACACCCTACAGAAATGTAGTAAATGAAATCCTAAGCAGTAGTAGGTAAGGCTCAGCAACTAGCTAGTCCTCAGTGGGGAGAACTTCTAGATTGACGTACTCATGGTCTAGTGGGCCAGTATCCTCAATCAGCTTGTCCTCAATGTAACCTGTCTCGTGACCAGACATACATTTCAAATAACGTAGAAATATATATCAGCAAGGGATCTTGGCAAGCAATAATATGAATAGGACCCTTGGCAAGGTTTTCAAAATAGTTTGCATGGCAGTTAAAGCAATTATGAATAAATGAGCAATTACAAATTCTTAGCAGTAAGAACAGATTTTATATTAACATGGCACATCTATTATAAGTGAAAACATGGCAGTTCTATTTAAGTGAAAGCAGTAACAATTTTATAAGTGACAGTTACAATTCTATAAGTGAAAGTAGTTACAATTCTACATGTCACGCATTTCAAGATATCAGTTTTCAAGTTGTTCAAAAGCGTATTCAATTTAGTGCACTAAGGTTCACGTCTTTAGGCGGCTTGCAAGTGAATTGACGCGCCCAGAACTTACACCTAAAAGCCACCTGGCGGTGTCACGGTCGTCAGGCGTTGTATGGTTCCTAAGTGTCGATTCTGGGTTCTATCCGCAAGCGGATGGTGTCAAATTATAGTATTAAAGATTGTCAAATCTCACAGAGACAGTGATGGTGTATTGGGTCTCAGAATATTCCTAAATCTCAGAAAGAATTAGCAGTCGATTGGAAGATTGTTGTTGATGTTGTTGGTTCAATATAAGGAAACTAGGGCCATAGGGATCACCACTAGGGCCGTCAGAGGTCAATGTTAGGCTAGGGTTCCTACGTTGCATTGGATTTATGGGGTTGGTCTCTCAGCTCGTACCACTCTCATGGATTAGAGCTTTGAGGTACTTTGGTGGCTCTCATTGACGTAATGGCGGTTGCCGTCAATTTAGTGATATAGTTCGTCGGTGGATCCCCTCAAGGCACGAGCCAGGTATGGTCACGAGCCTTGGTTGGATCTACTAACTCCCTAATTAAATCCTTAGGATAATCCTTAAGCTAATCAATGTAAGGATCGCCTTACCCTTGCAATACTAACAGCAACACACTAGGGGGGGTGAATAGTGTAATAGCAATAAATTGTGCAATTAAAATTAAACTTGCAAATGCAGAATAATAAATGCAAGAGGAATTAATCAACACAATCAATCCAAACGCAAACACAAGATATTACCTTGGTTCCCCAAACTTGTGTACATCCAGCCACACCAATATTCACTATATTCCCACAAAGAGAGGTGAATACAAATCCCACAAAGGGATACCTCACGAAGAGGATTTTGTCCTACACAAGGACCCAACCAACCCTACACAAGGGTCAAACTTCCACCCTAGACAATTACTAACTCCCACTCAGAGAATTAGGGTTAGCCCTACACTAGGACACCAAACTCCCACAAAGAGAGTTACTCCCACAAAGAGAGTATCATATTCCCACTAAGAGAAATACTTCCACAAATAGAGTGTCTAATTCCCACAAAGAGAATTGGAGATTCAAAGAAACACCAAGTAAAACAAATACTCTTACCTATGCCTTGAGATGTACTTACTCATAAATGAATGCAAGGCATGGAAGAGGATCTCCAAGTGTTGAGCTTTCCTTGAAAGCACTTGGATGATTTCCCTTGAGCTTGACTTCAATGCATGAAGAGGAATACTAGCTCTAGGAGGGAAATGAGAGAGTTTGAGAGTGGTTTAATCAATCTCTAATGATTTGCAATAGCATCAAGAAGTTCTAATGAACTCAGCCCTCTCATATATATAGGAACCCTATAGAAACTCTCAAAAGCCAAGAAAACAACCAAAAACAAAAAGCTGCAACGACTAGATTTTGGGCTGAAACGTCACAGACAGTCGACTGATGAACAAATGACAGTCGACTGTCCAACAGCTAAATAAATCACAACGGCTATAATCTGAGCCTCGACAGTCGACTGATGAAGACGATACAGTCGACTTAAAGCAGGACGTGTGCCTGTTAAACCTTCAGCAGGCGACTACTGCAGGGGATGGAATAAAACAGAGAGTTACACTCTTACTCCCAGTATGCATAAAAACGACTGATGGACAAATGACAGTCGACTGTAAAATAGACAGGCGACTGTTAATCCTTCATCAGTCGACTGCTGCATGAGATGGAGAAAAACAGAGAGATGCAATTTTCGCACTTACGCCTTTCAAACGACTGTTGACCATTTCACAGGCGACTGTAAATATACAGGCGACTGTAAATTGAACATCAGTCGACTGATGCAAAAAGCTCAAGTAGAGTCAATAAAAGGTTGACTTGAGCAGTGCACCACAGTCAACTGTAGAAAGCTCGACAGGCGACTGTACTCACCCAGTCGACTGTAAAACCTTCATCAAGCGACTGTTGGAAAGCCAGAGACTCCAAATGAGTCTTTGGGCAAGATAAGCCTATTGGGTTGGATTCTATGATAATCCTAAGGCTCTCTAAGATGGTTAAATGCATATGCATGAATAAGTAGACCATTTATCAAGGCATTACATTAAACCTAGACTCAAAAAGAGAGAAAGCAATAAATGAAATATTACATAGATTACAATGCTTTCCTTAGAGTTTATGGATTCAATATTGATGCCTTGATGCTCCCCATCATCTCCAAGCTTTGGCACCCATTGAGTCCAAGCTTTGGCCCTTCTCCACTTGATGTCCATCCTTGCACCAAGTGTTTAGTCTCCAAAAATAATTCTTGAAAAGTAACTAAGAGACTAAAACAAGAGTCATTAGCAACAACATAATGTTGTGATCATCATCAAAATAACATTGGTATGAAACACCAATACTCAACAATTCCACAGACAGTGTGCATGATCTCAGTACGAGTTCTCCTAGGGATTTGGCTGGATCAACCAAAGTACTCCCCTTTTATTCCCAACACAACCTAAAAATCCCAGCTTTACATCTTTTTCCTAAGATCCTAAGGCTAACCCATTAGCCCTAGATAAGACTACTCAGACATAACAAATAGAACAAAGAAAGATGCGATTTTTAGATAGGAATTCATAATAGCAAATAGAGAAAGTAAGAAAGTTGAGATTTTTACGTACCGAAAGCAAGTAGCGCAATAGACAAAGATAAGGAAGTTAAGATCCAAAGATTCCACGTAATAACAAGCAATAAAAATGTCGTCTTTACTTCGTCGGCACAATATCTCCAAAAGCTAGATCTAAAACTCTCAATTAAACTAAAACTAAAACTAAAACTTAACCTAAAACTCGACGTCTGGAAAAAGTCTGGAAAAACGTCTTAAATACATAGGGGATGGACCCCACAAGAAAAACTCAAAATCTGAAAATTTGGGGCCCATTTGTCACTGGCCGCCTCGGCTGCTCGACCGAGTAGGCGGCTGCTCGATCGGGCAGACACCTTGGCATGGACTCTGCTGCTGCGCTACTTGGAGCAGATACGGGCTACTCGGTCAAGTAGTCTTCCTGCTCAATCGAGTCGTCAGTGGATTTGAGCTTCTCCTTAAATTTTCGTTCTCTCTGCTCGGGTCGAGTAGGTCCTGCTCGGTCGAGTCGTCAGGAAGCCTATATTCTTCGTCCAATACCTCGCTATGCCTGCTAGGGTCGAGTAGGTACTGTTCGGTCGAGTCGGATGTCTGATGGTGGAAGCTCGAAGTTGGGTTGACTCGGGTTGAGTCACCTCTCTGCTCGATCGAGTGGCTTGTGCACATCTCCTCGCTGAATCCGCGTGTTAGCTCGACCGAGCATCAGAATGCTGCTCGGGTCGAGTCGCTTGGGAAAGTGGCTTGGGCCTTTGCTGTTGCTCTTTTCTCTCGCTCGCTCCTCCTCCTCTCCTCCTACCTGCTTCCAAACCTCGACGAACTCCTGCGGAGCCTTGCCTATGACGTCCTGGTAGTGCTAGATGTGTCTGCATCCCAAATCAGCTCCAAATCGCTCCAAAATCCCTGCAAGTACAAAAAGCTATACAAGACTCGAATGTGGCATTAGAAGCACGTATATGTATGAAAATAAGGGATTTGGATGCGAATATGACATGGAATGAGATGAAATGATGATTTAAAAAGATGGAAAATATGGACACATCAAAATCCCCCAAGCTTACCTCTTACTCGTCCTCTAGGAAGACGAATACTAGGCTCGCTGGGCGATAAAAATAATAAAGAAAAATAGAAGAGATAGGAGATGGAGGGGAGCATTAGAATATTTAGTCAGATCTCAAGCCCAAGCAACATATTATGACACTTGGAATAATAAACCACATGCTAAAAGGAATTTCAAGTCTTAGCTAATCATATGGCTTGCAGGCATTAAAGACAAAGTTAGGGATCTCCTAAAATCATGCTGTCAACTGATATCAACATCGTGCAATTCATAGAGTCTAGTATAAAAAGAGTTGGCAACACACTTTTCAATCAATAGATATAAATGAAGCACATAGAGATCACACCAAGCATGCAAATGAGGATAGAAAGCGTATCATGGCATTCAAACATTCATTTGGAGTCCTGAAAAATCTCCAAAGCTAAAATATTTTGTAAAGTTTAAGCATTATAAAATCTCCCTACTTGTGCACAGTCTCCACTCTAATGTCATACTCACTCGTATAATCAAATGGGTTCACCCCCCAAGCTTAGCTTGAGGCGTCGCATCTAAGAATGGGATATGGAAATTTTTCTTTTCCCAAGTAATGTTGTAGCTTCTAATACTAAGATACAGAGAGATATTCTTTTCTTTTTGTTCTTTTTTCTTCTTTTTTTGAATGGGAGCAAAGGTTATACAACTGATTTTTGGCTCCTTTTGGTATTCTTGGATTTTTGGATGCTAACTTTTTCATTTGGGATTTTTGGGAGATAGATGCGGTATAAGTAGCTGTGTGGGTGAAACCAAATGACATGTAGAGAATTTATAAGATATGTGGAGAATGAATATAATATCGCTCGGTTCACTCATAAAACGTGCACAATGGTTCAATAGGATAATACTCTAACTAAACTCATAGGTAGCATGGATATTTTCATTCATCTCAATAAATACTGAAGTCATGCGGTAAAAAGTACAACCATATCACGCATGCAATCAGAAGTGGATAAGATAAAAAGCAGGTGCTTCAAATATTCTAATGATGCGTGAATCTTGGTGCATTACCCAACGAAGAACATACTAGATACTACTGCATACATTCAGTTTTAATTTATATCAGGCATTCATTTAGAAAGATCATCAACAGAATATGCAAGCATATAATAGCAAGACTGAAATACTCTATAAAGCACGTCAAAAGGGATAAGCATCGTAATCGGCTACTAAAAGCTATGAGAAGTACCATCATGCAGAATAATTCTAGCAAAAGGAAAAATAAGGCGGAGAAAGTAAGAAAAATAAAATCAAGCATGCATGCATGGCAAAAAGTGGAAAACGTAATGCTGTATGCAGGAAAAAAACGAAATGGTGGAAAACCGGGGGGGGGGGGGGGAATGAAAAAATAAAAAGGCGTAAAATGAAAGGAAAATATAAAAAGTGAAAATAAAAGCGATAGCACTCATCCCCCAAGCTAAACACAAAAATGTCCTCATTGCTAAGAACACGCTGGCATATGGGAAATGAGGCTAGGGTGGGTGGGCCGATAGAAGAAACAGAAAATAAAAAGTGAAAAAGATGAAAATGTGCAGAGGAAAATGTAAGAGAAAAAGATGTAGATGCATAGCCTAATGCAAAAGATGCATATATATATATATATATATATATCTGTGTGTGAGTGTGTGTGTGTGTGTGTGTGTGTGTGCAAGCAGATGATGATATGGTGCAGTATGCAGATGGAGAAGTATACATGTGCAAAAGATGCGGAAATATATACAAGCATGCAAAATACGATCTGAAGTTGATACTATATGGACCTACGAAAAAAGAGTATATGCAGGCGCATGATGATGTAGATATGCAAAATGCTATATATGTGGATGATAAGCAAAATGAGTCATCCCCTAAGCTATGCAAGACCAGGGCCCCGTACTGACAGATGGGCACGTAATAAATATGGGGGATAGACTGGGGAAAAAATGGTGATACAATCAGAAGGGGCTGCAAAAATAGGGATATCAGCCAGCAGGGGCACCACCCTCTGTAGGTGGTGAGGGATCTCGCTGCTGGGGACCAGAATTGGGTACGACATCGGGCATGGGATCGACAACTGTGTCGGCCGGGAGGTCAGCAGAGGTGGAGGCAGGCTTAGCCGAAAAAGGGACAACGAGAGTCTCGACAGGTGTGGCGGTGGGTGTGTCAATGACTGGGGGGTCCACTACAGGGGCAACCAACTCAGGTGTAGACGAGGCATGCTCTGCAGAAGCCAGGAAGTGTGGAGCACTGAGTGGTGCGGCTGTGGCGATAGGGGCTAGCCTGGGAGGGGGTGCGTGGGCTAGGATCATAGGAGGTGGTCCTTGTGCCCTCAATAGCTCTATAATCATAGCGAGGGATGCCTCGACTCTCTACTGGTAGGCGGCGGTCGATCGGACGTGGTCATCGTAATCTCGCTTAAAGAGAGAAGTCTCGGCCTCCACCATTGTCAGATGCGTGTTGGTGGTACGAGAGTCGAGGGGAGGTCGGGAGCTGTGATACACCACTCTCGTTGGTGCCTGGGTTGAAGGGTCGGAGAGGGTGAACTCGCAGGGATCTCGGCGGAGGTAGTGGGCAGTGTAGTGTGGCCAAGATCTGGCGAAGCAGTGGAAGCAACAGCAGCACTGGCAGCAGAAAAAGGAGCTGTCGTCGACATAGACGTGTGGACAGAAGTCGAGACGCTCTTGGTGAGTATGGCTGTTGCTGGTGTGGTGGTGGTGCCAGTGAGTGGTGCAGGGGACCCTAAGGAGGTGGGCATTGAAGCTAGAAGGTCCGCAAGAGGTGGTAGGGTACTGGCGAGGTCCAGATCTGAAAAGTATAGAGCGGTGGGCTCGGGAGCGGACGAGCCTTCCGTGCCCTCAGGAACGGGCACGGAGGAGACATCGATAGGGGCCTCGGGGATGGCTGGAAAGTGGAAGTGGGCACGGATCTAGGCGTGCGTGACCAAGACGTCATGGTTAAGCAGCCGAAAGCTAATTCCATCACCCTCTGGTGTGGGGGCAATGAAACTCAACACTTCTAGGGTGAGGCGGGTGTAAGGGGGGGAGGCAAGGAATCGGTCGAAACCGATTGTTGTGTACAGCCTATGGACCCCCTGCAGGAGTCCTAGGCGATAGAGGGTGTGTAGGTGGATGAATCGTGTGGGTACGATCGTTCGGTGTGACATCGCAACGAAGTTGTCGCAGCGCGCATCGTCCCGAAAGACGCTTTCGAACGTCCGCGCCCGTGGTGGCAGAGCTGTGGGAGGGGCGGGTGGTGCGGTAGTGGGGATGGGTGCGAAAGTGGTGGGAATGTGTGGGAGCTTGGCGGGTGATCGTGGGCAGGGAGTACGGCTAGTGGAAGGGGGTAAGTAGAGCCTTAGGAGTCGAATGAGGACTACGAATCACCCACGTACTCCTCCTCGGTGGTGGGTGTCTGTGGGGCGCACCGCTGGCGGCGTGCGGGCCGAGAAGAGGAGGCTAGTGTGGCCTTCCTCTTTGTCAGCCATGGTGGTGTTGGCTTCCTCGGCCTAGTGCAGCGAGGAGGCATCGTGCAACGAGCACGCGACAGACGTCGACAAAAAAGTAAAGAGAGGGTAGGGTGTACTGACACGGGCGTCGCTGCGAAAGCAATGTGGTCGTGCATGAGCCTGGCCACGTTTCCAATGTATCCCCCAAGCTGCTCATGTACGTCTCCTCCTCAGTAGGCACAATGTAGCTGAAATAGATAGAAAAAATAATATCAGAATGTGCAAAAGTAACGGGAGGGGGAGATAGCCGTGGAGCAATGCGGGTGTAAGGGGTGTGGAAGCCTTCCAAGTAGCGACCGTGCTCAGGTGGGGGGGTGCGGCAGTGGTGATGGGTGTACTCGGCCCAAGTACTAAGTGTGCTCGGGCGAGTAGGTGGGGATGCCCTAGGGAAGCCGAAGGGGTGGCGGGAGCGACGGTTGGGGTTTTGAAAGAGGGGGGGTGGGGGGTGGTTGTAAATGGAGGGGGGGTAGGGGGGGTATGGGATATGGATGTGGGTGCGGGGCGGCACCGGCGGCGGCGCTCCGCCCACATGACAGGGATTAGGGGGGGTGATTTTTGTGATGACCCGTAATCAACAATACTAATTTTCTACATATTTTCTTAATTAATAATATTTTATAATGGTTTGTCAGGAGTTGAATATCAAAATAGTTTTTAAATCATTTATAAAAAATGTTTTGTAGAACCAATATAGTTATAGCCTATTTTATAGTATACGAGTATCATCCTAAACCTCTAAATGATTTTTTATAATTATTTAAACTCAATTTTAATATTACAGCCATACCAATTATTTTTCTATGTAAACATTATCAAAATGATTTCAAACTTCTACAGTGTCATTCTATAATCATTTTGTGCTTCCCACATTAATTTCGTAATTTTTCGAAGTCAAATCAATAGGGAACCCGCAAACCCGCTTCCAAAATATTTTGGCCGAAAACTCGTATCTTCGTAGTCCAAACTACGAAATAGATTTCGTAGTCATGATCCTCGTGACGATACGAATCCGTGGCTATATTTTCGTAATTTTTCGGAGTCGTTTGACTTCAGGGGCAAAATCGTAATTTCACTACATGTTTTCACTAATGACCATTTTACTTTTCCCTAATTACTATCCTAATCACCCGTATTCTAGTCGACAGATCGCTCCAAAACCCTCACATGGCAGGCCATGTGTTTTATAATCTCTAAAGTTAGTCAAAAGCTAACTTTGTCATTAAATAGCTTGGACTAATTATTAATTGCTTAATTATTTTATTAATTTAATTAACCTATTTAAACACCATCTCCCCCTAACTCTCTCCCAGCCTCACAAGCCCGAAGCCGTAACAGTTTCTCCCATGTCTTTTCGTTCATCAGCTCAAACCCAACTTCACGTTGAAACCCAACCCCAGATAATCTTCCCTCTTCCTTCAGCCAACGACCCAAGCACTAGGCCAACCCAAAACCCAGGCTCACACGTAACTCTCTCTCTCTCTCTCATTTGTTTTTCACTAGCCTGTAACCCACAACTCTCTATAATTCCCCAGGCAAAAACAGAGCAACCCACCCCTTCGAAGAGCCAGACTCCCCCTCCACCGTGGCCGCCGGAGGTCGCCTCCAGGAGCCGCCACAACGCCTCGCCGTCCCCTCTCCGTGTGCCGCCGCTTCGCAGCGACCCGCTCACCAACGACGTCTGCCCGTGAGGCTTCCACCATCGCAGGCTGTGCTCTCGAGCTCCATCCCCTGTCTCCGGCGCTCGCATGGCCACCATCGAGTACCCTGCCACCCGGAGCACCACCCAGTCTTCGTCGCCGACGAGCCCCGCTCCGCTGTCAGTGTCTCTTCTCCGACGTCGCTCGACAGCCACCCCCCACTCCCCAGGAGAACCCACCTCCCCACCGCTCCTAGCCGCTGGAACCGCCGCTGCTTGAGCTCCTCTCGCCGGCGACTCCCGCTGCCTCGTCGCCGAGCCCCGACGCCGAGCACCGTCGAACACCCCCGCCGCTTCGAAGGTGAGAAACGACGCTCGATGTATTTTTTTAAAACATAATACGTATTATAATAAGTATTTAAATACGTATTTGCGTATTTTCTTATATTTATTAAGTAATATTATTGGGTTTAAATTCATAATAATTCGTACAGACCTCAGAAAAATACGAAACTAGTGCCAGAAAAGCAGAAACGACGAAACGAATCCATTGGCACTAGTTTCATAACCATAAGGCAAGTATATTTCTCACAATGAATTTTTAAAGGCAAAACTTAAATAAGTTAAAATCCTTTTAAAATTTGTAGCTCGCAATTTTTACATACACTAATGTACGATAAAAATATATGTTAGAGTACTTGTAAATACGATCATTTTGACATCTTGTTTGTATAATTCTTACATACGGTTTGCCCGGAAAATTTTTTGGAACATGTGTAGTGAAAATGATTTCTTGTTTTAAATTCCTTTTAAAAATTCGTATCTTGGGATTTTTACGTACACTGACGTACGATAAAAATATATGTCGTGGTACTAGTGAATACGACCATTTCGAAACCTTGATTGAAGAATTCTGATGTACGGTTTGCTCTAAACAATTCCTTGAACATATGTTTTAAAAATCGTTTCTTAATTTAAAATTGCTTTTTGGCTCTTTAAAATTGTTTAAAAATTATTTAACAGTCTTGGAAAATAACTACTATTCTTAGAAAATATTTTAAAGCTAATTTAAACTCATTTGCTTAGTTAAATCATTTCTTGCTTGTTCTCTTATCTGATTTCTATGTTTTCGTTTAATTGCTAAACCGAGTCGTGAAGATGTGAACTTTTATGAAACTATTGTACGGACTGTTGAAACACATAGACTGAATTGACTGAGTGAAAGATGGAATTTTAAGAATATAGAATTGAAGATGGAATTTCAAACAGATAGTACACGACCTTTTGACCGACACTTGACTTGACCTGGGATTGGGGTAGTCTATGATCACAAGTGCTACAGAGTGGCTGGATGCGCCATACTAAATTACCCCCAACACATTACAGGGGTTAGATCCTTGACCGTTGCCATATCGGAACGGTGGGTAAGCCTCGGAGTTGCTCCCGTCGCAGGTTGCATGTTGGTTATCTCTAGTACTCTTGGACATGGACTTTCACTAGGATAGACTGGTTATTGATTATTGTTCTAATCTCTTTTTCTACAGGTTGCTACACTGTGATTATTAAATGCTAAATTGTCACAGGTTACAGATGGCATTGCAAATTGTTATTGAATAATGAAATTGTTACAGGTTGCAAATTGTATTACAAATGGCTATCAACTGATTAAATTGCTGCAGGTTGCAAATGTTTAACTGCTTTAACTGTTTTAACTGCTTTAACTCTTTTAAGTTCAACTTATTACTGGTCTTTAATTCTTTTAAAGTTAAAATTATTGCTTGTTTTGAACTCTTTTAAAGTTTAAACGTATTGCTTGTCTTTAAAGTTAAATTTATCGCTGGTCTTTAACCCTTTCAAATTAAACTTATTCCTTGTCTTTAAAGTTCAGTGTTGTTTAATTTTAAAATGGCTAATGTTTTGGTTTTGAGATTATCTTATCGAGTAAACCTCGCTGATGGACATTTCATTTTGTTGTTTTACGAAATGTCCGTCAGGTATTGATAATGGGTTCTTTGAAGACATTACTGCAGGAGTCGAGCCAGTGCTCGAAGACTACGTTGAGTATCTACCCACGGAAGACTATACTTTTACCTTCGCGTGAGCACCTTTAAATATTTGAATAATGTAATTTGTATACCCTGTTTGTATTGGCCATACTAGGCCCAAGTTGTATCGTAATTATTGTACGCTGGATATGTAATAATGTTGTTTGAGCTGCTTCTTAAATTTGCATGCAAGGATCTGCAATTTCCATACAGAAGCTTAGTGTGTTTAAGCCAAGGAGGAAGAAAAGAAAAGATTTTAAAAAAAGAAAAAGGTTTCAAAAGAAAAAAATTACTCCTCCTTGTTTTAAGCACATCGCGGACCCGCTCGCGTCCTCGATCCCGGTTGAATGGGAAGCGGGGCATGACAGGTTTTATTGGCGGCCCATGCAGGTCATGCTTATGCAAATACTTTAAGATCGGTTTAAATAACATTAATATCTAAGTGTACAGCTAGAATAGATTTATTCTAACCTACTTTACATCACGGTTTGTTTTGAAGTATGTCAGGTCTACCAGATACTCACGTTGTCACCAACAACGACATCTTGGGTATCGTAAAGGAAATACTGGAAATTCAACCCCATATTCTCCACGAGGATGCTGAACCGGTAATCACTAGTATATCTGAACCTTTTCCCTTTACGTCGATTTGACACCGATCGTCTTTATTATCATTGCTAGCATATTTTATCGTGCTACATGTATTTGTCTTCATAGCATGTCCACTTCTTGATTTGGAAGTTTTCTATTGCTTCTTATCACAAAATTCGCAACGAACTATTTCCATTGAACCTCATGACCTTTTTCGAACTCTTAATCCTTGCCTAGGAACTCGTGTTCCATTCTTGGTTTTACCTTCCCTAGTAACCTCTTTTGCTAGCAGTTATAATTAGTTTCATATGTTGAACCATCTACCCACTTCATCACCTTTCCTTCAGTTGATGATGGCACGCATTTAAATGATAAGCTTCCTTGAATGGACCATGATCCGGTCAATGTGCTTGTCTAAGTTTGTTGGATCAACCTAGCTAGACTAGGTGTAAGTGATCCTGGCTTAGTCACTTCCCTGGCCGTGTCCGCTGGACCGAAAGGACGTGAATCATGATTATGTAACGCCATCAATCTTCATCACGGTCACCCTTCCTTTATCTTGATGACCTTTCGATTGAACTTCTTATAATCTTTCTATTTTCAGTATGCTTGAACTCTAGCTACGTCTATTTTAAGGAGGGTAGCATTCGGTTTTCGATCACCAGAAATTCGAGTTCGACAACAGAAGCAGATGGACGAACACTCAGAAGTATTTGAGGATGGTGCTAGAAAATTTGAGACGAGCCAAACCACGACTGGTAAGTATAGACTGTTACGTCTTCTTCTTCTTTCTTGAACTCGTATTTCTTTTCTACCCCTACTTTCGTCTTATACCTGATTTTCCTATAGTTTGAATTCTTTTCCCGCCTACTATCTCTCCCCCTCTTTATTGCCTTTTGTCTGTTTCCTCTCCTCGAGCCCCATTCCCGCCTAACCTAGCCTACCCTACACTATACCCTATCAATGACTTTCGGTGCACCCCTTTAAAACCCCCTCATCTCTCCCTCTCCAACCCATCATGTGGCTTCCTATCCAACGAGACGACGCCCACTCTTCACCGTGCCTCTTCCTTCGCGAGCCTGACCCCTCTCGCCTCAAGCTCCCCCGGCCTCACTCGAGCTTTGCCACGCCACTTAACGTCGCTGAGCATTCGCAGTCGCCGCACGACGTGGATCGACAACCGTCGATGGCCCTCCGACGTTCTGATTGAGGATTTTTGGGTTTTGCGACGATCCTCTTCTCCGCCACCTTCACTGCTGTCGTGTGGTTGAGATCTTGGCAAGTCGCTACTCTTGGGCTTCTTTTGAGCTCATTGCCATGGGTCTTACCCCTATTGGTGTCCCGCTTAGGCACCTACACAGGTCCACCCCTTCCAATTTGTGGAACTGTGTGTTTTTGGATGTTGGCATGTTTGGGACTGATGATAAGAGTCGTGGATATCGACAATTGGTGTTGGCACGGAGTATTATTGTCGATGAGATTGGATTGTTTTTGGCCTTAGGCGTTGAAGTTGGATGTCAGTATTGTGCTCGGATGAGACGGCTAGGATGTTGGTTTCTTGTTGGATGTTATTGAGGTTGCTGGAAGAAGTGGTAGCGATGATCTTGACCCTCAAGAATTGGCCTTATATTTGGCTATTAGTGTCGATCTGGATATTTACTTGTAATTTGGTAGCATGGCAGATGAAGTCCTTTGTGTTCGGCTGGTTAAGTTATAGCAGCGAGAATGCATTAAGTTTAGCCCTTACGTTTATGTATGCTATGGCGATGATTTACATGATTAAGACCATGTAGTCATCATTGGCATGAGTTGAAATTTTAAATTTTATGATCTTCTTTTTATGTGGTTTAAATAGCTTGCTACTGACTTATCTACTGACTTATCACCTCAGGTTCCAAGTTCGAACAGATGTTATTATAATAACTATCATTTTCATGTAATGCCATATTACTTTTGGCTACTTGAAAAGTCAAGATAATTATTATGATGATACTGGTCTCAGGACTAGTTACGGAATCTATGACGATGTTAATACTTATTAGAAATATCTCTTATTTTCTTGATGCTGTGATATTACATTATTTTTCATGCTATTAACAACTTATTTTCTAAATTTTAATTTTCATCAAGTTTTCCATTTTCTCATTTATTTGCTTGAGCTTCTTAATAACAGTAATTATTTTATTTTATAAAGTTTTGAGAAATTCCGAGGACGGAATTACTTTTAATGAGGGTAGAATGTGATGACCCATATTCAACAATACTAATTTTCTACGTATTTTCTTAATTAATAATATTTTATAATGGTTTGTCAGGAGTTGAATATCAAAATAGTTTTTAAATCATTTATAAAAAAATGTTTTGTGGAACCAATATAGTTATAGCCTATTTTAGAGTATACGAGTATCATCCTAAACCTCTAAATGATTTTTATAATTATTTAAACTCAATTTTAACATTACAGCCATAACAATTATTTTTTATGTAAACATTATCAAAATGATTTCAAACTTCTATAGTGTCATTCTATAATCATTTTGTGCTTCCCACATTAATTTCGTAATTTTTCAAAGTCAAATCAATAGGGAACCCGCAAACCCGCTTTCTAAACGTTTGGCTGAAAACTCGTATCTCCGTAGTCCAAACTATGAAATAGATCTCTTAGTCACGATCCTCGTGATGATACGAATCTGTGGCTATATTTTCGTAATTTTTCGGAGTCGTTTGACTTCAGGGGCAAAATCGTAATTTCACTAAATGTACTAATGACCATTTTACTTTTCCCTAATTACTATCCTAATCACCCGTATTCTAGTCGGCAGATAGCTCCAAAACCCTCACATGGCAGCCCATGTGTTTTATAATCTCTAAAGTTAGTCAAAAGCTAACTTTGTCATTAAATAGCTTTGACTAATTATTAATTGCTTAATTATTTTATTAATTTAATTAACCTATTTAAACACCATCTCCCCCTAACTCTCTCCCAGCCTCACAAGCCCGAAGCAGTAACAGTTTCTCCCATGTCTCTTCGTTCATCAGCTCAAACCCAACTTCACATTGAAACCCAACCCCAGATAATCTTCCCTCTTCCTTCAGCCAATGACCCAAGCACTAGGCCAACCCAAAACCCAGGCTCACACGTAACTCTCTCTCTCTCTCTCTCTCGTTTGTTTTTCACTAGCCTGTAACCCACAACTCTCTCTAATTCCCCAGGCAAAAACAGAGCAACCCACCCCTTCGAAGAGCCAGACTCCCCCTCCACCGTGGCCGCCGGAGGTCGCCTCCAGGAGCCGCCACAACGCCTCGTCGTCCCCTCTCCGTGCGCCGTCCCATCGCAGCGACCCGCTCACCGACGACGTCTGCCCGCGAGGCTTCCACCGCCACAGGCCATGCTCTCGAGCTCCATCCCCTGTCTATGGTGCTCGCATGTCCACCATCGAGTACCCGCCTACCGGAGCACCGCCCAGCCCTCGTCGCCGATGATCCCCGCTCTGCCGTCAGCGTCTCTTCTCCGACGTCGCTCGATAGCCGCCCCACGCTCCCCGTGAGAACCCACCTCCCCGTCACTCCTAACCGCTAGAACCGCCGCTGCCCGAGCTCCTCTCGCCGGCGACTCCCGCCGCCTCGCCGCCTCGCCGCCGAGCCCCGACGCCGAGCACCGTCGAACACCCCCGCCGCTTCGGAGGTGAGAAACGATGCTCGATGTATTTTTTAAACATAATACGTATTATAATACGTATTTAAATACATATTTGCGTATTTTCTTATATTTATTAAATAATATTATTGGGTTTAAATTCATAGTAATTCGTACAGGCCTTAGAAAAATACGAAACTAGTCCCAGAAAATCAGAAACGACGAAACAAATCCATTGGCGCTAGTTTCATCACCATAAGGCAAGTATATTTCTCACAATGAATTTTTAAAGTCAAAACTTAAATAAGTTAAAATACTTTTAAAATTTGTAGCTCGTAATTTTTACATACACTAACGTATGATAAAAAATATATGTTACAGTACTTGTAAATACGACCATTTTGACATCTTGTTTGCATAATTCTTACACACGGTTTGCCCGGAATAAATTTTGGAACATGTGTAGTGAAAATGATTTCTTGTTTTAAATTCCTTTTAAAAATTCGTATCTTGTGATTTTTATGTACACTGACGTACGATAAAAATATATGTCGTGGTACTAGTGAGTACGACCATTTCGACACCTTGATTGAAGAATTATGATGTACGGTTTGCTCTAAACAATTCCTTGAACATATGTTTTAAAAATCGTTTCTTAATTTAAAATTGCTTTTTGGCTCTTTAAAATTGTTTAAAATTGTTTAAAAATTATTTAACAGTCTTGGAAAATAACTACTAGTCTTAGAAAATATTTTTAAGCTAATTTAAACTCATTTTCTTAGTTAAATCATTTCTTGCTTGTTCTCTTATCTGATTTCTATGTTTTCGTTTAATTGCTAAACCGAGTCGTGAAGACGTGAACTTTTGTGAAACTATTGTACGGACTGTTGAAACACAGAGACTGAATTGACTGAATGAAAGATGGAACTTTAAGAATATAGAATGGAAGATGGAATTTCAAACAGATAGTACATGACCTTTTGACCGACACTTGACTTGACCTGGGATTGGGGTAGTCTATGATCACAAGTGCTACAGAGTGGCTGGATGCGCCATACTAAATTACCTCCAACACATTACGGGGGTTAGATCCTTGACCGTTGCCATATCGGAACGGTGGGTAAGCCTCAGAGTTGCTCCCGTCGCAGGCTGCATGTTGGTTATCTCTAGTACTCTTCGACATGGACTTTCACTAGGATAGACTGGTTATTGATTATTGTTCTAATCTCTTTTTCTACAGGTTGCTACAGTGTGATTATTAAATGCTAAATTGTCACAGTTTACAGATGGCATTTCAAATTGTTATTGAATAATGAAATTGTTACAGGTTGCAAATTGTATTGCAAATGGCTATCAAATGATTAAATTGCTGCAGGTTGCAAATGTTTAACTGCTTTAACTCTTTTAAGTTCAACTTATTACTGGTCTTTAATTCTTTTAAAGTTAAAATTATTGCTTGTTTTGAACTCTTTTAAAGTTTAAACTTATTGCTTGTCTTTAAAGTTAAATTTATCACTGGTCTTTAACCCTTTCAAATTAAACTTATTCCTTGTCTTTAAAGTTCAGTGTTGTTTAATTTTAAAATGGCTAATGTTTTGGTTTTGAGATTATCTTGCCGAGTAAACCTTGCTGACGGACATTTCATTTTGTTGTTTTACGAAATGTCCGTCAGGTATCGATAGTGAGTTCTTTGAAGACATTACTACAGGAGTCGTGCCAGTGCTCGAAGACTACGTGGAGTATCTACCCACGGAAGACTATACTTTTACCTTCGCGTGAGCACCTTTAAATATTTGAATAATGTAATTTGTATACCCTGTTTGTATTGGCCATACTAGGCCCAAGTTGTATCGTAATTATTGTACGCTGGATATGTAATAATGTTGTTTGAGCTGCTTCTTAAATTTGCATGCAAGGATCTGCAATTTCTATAAAGACGCTTAGTGTGTTTAAGCCATGGAGGAAGAAAAGAAAAGATTTAAAAAAAGAAAAAGGTTTCAAAAGAAAAAAATTACTCCTCCTTGTTTTAAGCACATCACGGACCCGCTCGTGTCATCGATCTCGGTAGAATGGGAAGCATGGCGTGAAAATTTTTAAAGAGAGAGAGAGAGATAGGTGGAGATGAATAGAGGCGGAGGCGGGGGTGTTTAGGGGGGATTGCGACGGCGGCGTCGCCATTGCTGGGTGGCACTGGCGATGGGGCTCCGATGATAACCGGAGCTGGGGGGATAGAGAGATTGAGAGAGGGAGAGGGAGAGGGATGAGGGGAGAGAGAGAGGAGAGTGGTGGAACGATGCAACGGCGGTAGGGGCGGTGCCGACGACGGAGACGACAGAGGGGTAGTAGGGTTCCGATCGAGTGGGATGGGTAAATGGGGGTTCTCGGGGAAATTTTTGGGGGATAATACGATTAGTGTTAGGATAAGATCGAGTCGAGTTTTTGTAAAACTCTACTCGTGTGTTGGAATTTCATAATTCCATATTTCTATTTCCATATGGTTTTGATATGACAAACACATTCAGTGCTACTAACTCTATCTATGCAGATACAAATACATGCTGAGTTCCACACATTCAGATATCTTCATGCATATTCAAACGGATATATCATAGTTCATGAAGCTGGAAAGGCAAAGGCACCTTACATCCACGACTTGGATATATAATCACTTGATAAGGATCCCCTGCAAAGAAGCTTCTCAGATTCAGTTGCTGTCACGCCCCGCCTCCCAAAAGATTTGGGGCAACGAGGCATGGCCAGCCCGCATGGACTCGAGCCGTTGAGGCTCGGGGTCCAATAAGCGTCTAGGCAAGTTATGATGCGGAGGAGAAGGTCCGATCGAACAATTTAGCATGAAACAACAGATATAGCAGCAAAAGATATTATTCAAACGCAGAAGGTAACCAACAAAGAGTTTAACATAAAAGCTAAAACTGTACGTACCGGAGGCAACTAAAGAAGAAAAAGTCTGCTGGGACCCATAGGTTGTGGCAGCTCTGTCAAGTCTGTGACATGTGCAAAACACATGTCAGCAACGAACTAATGAGACCATAAGTTAATGCAGTTATACAATTCTAGCAGTTCTAAATGGAATTTAAAAGACAACTACACAGGCAGTCCTAGAAAGCAGGAAAAAGTAATGGTTATTCTAATCGATCTGCTAGGGGTGTCCATCTAGTCAGATCGTCTAGGAGTTGTTCATGTAGTTCTATCAATCTGCCAGGGGTGTCCATCTGGTCAGATTGTCCAAGTCTAGAAAAGGTCAAACGACCGGAGTGCATCCCTGCGAAGCAGGCAGGAGTGCACCAACTGCGATACAAAGATAAAGCCTAAGGACTCAAGCTGCGTAGGCGGAGGGGAGCTACCCCCCAGGCCCAGCTAGACTCTTTTGTCCTACCCCACCCGCGAGTCGTTTGTGTTATGGACACGAGCCAACAAACGCTCCATCTAGACACGAGACAAGACAAGGATCACGAATGATACGGCGTATCATACCGGAGCGCACCAGTCACAGGTGAGCCAAAGCTGGGGAGCACCAGTTCTCAATGGTCACCCCCGTCGTCGATCCAAAACAAATCATTAATCATGAATGATACTACGTATCATACCGGAGTGCACCAGTCACGGGTGAGCCAAAGCTGGGGAGCACCAGTTCTCAATGGTCACCCCCGTCATCGATTAACTATCCGTGAGTGAGACATTCCTGGACGGGCCAGCAAACATTCCACAAGTCCATAAGCGAGCCATCTCTGGGCTAGCCAGCAGACGCTCCACAAGAGTTGTGCCAACCTCCGTATAGGAGAGGTCCACGCCTGTGATCTTCTACAAAGATCCACATAATTATAATGTCTGGCTTATTAATTAGCATGTGAGGTTCAAGTTGCATTTTAAAAGTGGGTTCGAGCAGAAAGTAACATGCGATCATTTTCAAGTATTTTGCAGAAATAAATCTAGCAGTTCTAACATCAATTCTAGAAAAGTATAAAAGCAGTAACTAAAGTCTCATTCCTTGCCTGAAAGATTTCGGCAAGGTTGTAGTCCAGCAGGGTCTGGGTCAACCAACGGATCTACGGAACCTCAACACGGCACGGAAGCTACACTGGCGTCGGGTAGCGACACCAGGGGTTGGATTCCGGTAGCGTATAGGGTAACGGCGTCGGCTCGGGAATGGTAACAGTTCACGAAGAAGGACGTACTACATCTGTGCCATTAGGTTAACATCCAAAATAATCATTAATCAACTAAACTAATACTATATCCCTACACTGATCTGTTCACATCTTATATATAATCTAATATATGTATCTAATCGAATTACTCCCATGTGATGACATCATAACACAATATGGTCTTATAATACATATGACTTGTGACATTTAAATTATAGCTTACTATAACACACACATATATATCATCCTGATCAAGTTAAAGTTCACAGATTTCATTTACTTACGTTTCCTGCTCTTTTAACGCAAGGGCGCCACAACAGAGGAGGGAGGCCAAGGCGTCATCGATTGCGGAGCTCAGGGTGATAGTTGCCGGCGACGGAAACACCGGAACGGCGGCGCAGTGGCCATCGGGCGGCGGCAGTTGCTTCTGCGGCTGCTGCTACTTGCAGCGGAAAGCGCGGCGGCTAGGGGCTTATTCCGGTGGTGCAGCGGGGTCGGACGAGGCTGACGGCGTAGGGGGTAGGTCGGACGACGGGGAAACCTGGGCGAGGCGCTGCACAATCGGACGCTGCTGCGCGCGCTGTGAAGAGATCGCGTAAATAAATATATATATATGGCGGCGCTTGCGAAGTTGAGGGAAAAGGGTAAAAGACCTAAAGGGTGCATATGTAAATAAAGCTAGGGTAAGTTGGAGATCACGTGAGAGGAGTTTTCAAAGGCATTGGTGCTTGCTCCTTACGTGGCCGGCTCTAAGAGGGAGCAATGGTTTAATTATTATAAGGAAAAGGGTGCTCTCATAGAGGATACCTAGGTTTATAGTCTTAGGGGGTTTTTTTTTATATAATAAACATGTTGCTTGTATTTTAATATCTGCCTATGTTAGCCCCCCTCTCGTGATTACTGGGTGTGTGAGTGCGGCCAAGACGCTAAGGACTAGGTCAAAATAAGTGGGGAAAAACAATTATCATTAAAATAACCTTTTTTTTAATATATGTACAAGAAACGTGCTGGACCCTTTAATAAATCAAAATTGTTAATTAACCCAAAAAAATATTTAGAGTCTAATAATGGGTTATTAGCAGGTCAGACAAACGTCATCCTAAAATTACAAGGAAAATACCGGGGCGCTCACGCCTCAGAGAGGGTTACGAAAACGGAGCTCGGTCACACGTCAGAGCTACGAAAAGTAGTATTAAAAAAACAAGTACACAAAACGCAAACGAAACACGGCAACGCGCGAAAATGTGTACAGTCGGAAAGTGACCGTGACATTCTACCCACCTTAGAACAAAGTCCGTCCTCGGACTTTCTAACTATAAATATAACTCTAGCCAGACTAGTAGCTATCCCAATCGCATCCCACTATAATTCAACCAGGTATAGTCATTACAAGTGCTTATATATGCACTAGGCGGTCAAACAATAACTCTACTATCATGTATATATTCACGCACATTACACACTTACACCTATCATCGCCAGTCAAAATTCATACACATATTTCGATCATTCATATAATCACGTACATCCCTATATAACTATTAAATACTTATTACATGCCATGGTGCACATTCTCATAACCAATTTAATAGTTCACACCAGCAAAAACAATCGTAGTACTTCACGTATGGATAACTACCTATGCACAAACAAACATGGGTATACTACTCCCTAATAGTTCCTAGTATACATCCAATACCAAACACATCAACACATGTAATCATATCATATCATTATTAAATAAAGTCTACTATATCTAATATACATTCACCATTACTAGAATTTTACAAATTTATAGTCATTGAAATGCACACAGATACTTCACCCTATATTCACATCGCATACAGTCCTATAACTATATTCACGACACGCCACACATACCATAGTCACCAATACCTATAACTAAGCACATGCTTACCCGTGCATGGTTCACACCCACACACGCTAACATTTCATTCATATATACCAATCATACCACTATGCAATCAGCACATCTACACACCTAGTTTAGCTATCACACATACGTTTACACGGACAAGTCCTTAGTAAATAACTATACCACAAGACCAACACCTATAACTATATACTGGTATAGCGACCCACAATCATGTGTGTAACACCACCAGGCACAAACAATCCTATCACTGTACATACATCAAGCATCGTTAAATGCAACCACCGACTTACATAACAATATACTTATAGTATACCCACTCAAGCTTGAGTGAGACTCGAAACACATCTCAGAAAACTTTATATACATAACACGGTATTTACACCTATACCAATACCACTCCAATGTATACACATCTACCAATACAGCCATATACATACTATATGTCAATCACACTTAATATTTAGTCAGGTAATACTCACCTAGTTCAATCGCTTTATATACCATAATAATAATACAGACATCGGCACACGTATAATCATAATACCCTCCCTAATACATGCATTCACCGTATAGTCACGCATATGTAACTCATATATTCACACCATATCCTACTACTTATAATTAGTATACCAATACATCTACTTATCCATACATAGTTAAGACATACAATAATCGTGTATACCTCAAGGTACACACACAACATCCCGAAAAGGCAAACAATACCAAACAAAATTTATAACCCTATTACCGTACATATATCACACATATTCATGTAGTAAGCACATACTTACATACGAGCACACGCCCACACGTACTAACATATAGATCAAATAATAAGGATGCACATTTAACCATAAGTACCCTAGTATCATTATACCAAATATACACACAATTTTACCAACATATTATTTCAACCATTATTAAGTATCTCCAACTACATACACCCTAGTAGATATTCCAACACTAACTCTTATATACACAGACATCCCTAGAGTGGTTTAGCTTTCCACACACAATTATCTTACATAAGTATCTATACTTATTCATGTACTATATACACATAATCATTACATTCATCGCAATACACATATTCCATTATTCATCCATAAGCTCACATATACTTAAGTAGTAATACTAAGCACGCCCGACAATGATATATATTCACACGAGCCGGGTAATCCTCCTCGTGGATCTACGGGGAAGGCAGAACAAACACAAGGCTCTAATGTGCAGACACTTCCAATATTTGACATCTAGGGTGGTTAAACAACCTCCCACTAACCAGCCCTAATTGGTTGGTCCCAATCATTTTAAACACCAATAAAATTTCCAACTCAAAAGCTCGTTCACGAGAACTTGTTATAATGATCCTGTTGTCCTCCGCTTCAATTGGTTCTTGGCCCAGCTGCCTCTAGGAATCTCTAAAATGAAACTACCAACCAATTCTAGATTTTCGGGCGTCAGACTCACTTACGATTTCCTTTTCACTCCAAACAACCAAGGCAATCTACTAACTCTTTGCCCATAATTCCTGTTCATTTAGCACTCGTAAAACCAAACATGCTCACCTGACTTGATCCAGAATTTTCATTGGCACTAAAACTGCTAGTCATTGTTGGCTATAATCCATCCACATGATCTGGAGAAGTCTTCACCTTTCACCATTTCGTAAGCTGTAACTGGAATCCAGTGATCAGTACGCACTCGATGCGTATTCGAACGGTCGACCTTGAAACTCCCATGACGTTCCCAAGATCCTTAATTCCTTTAAATCACTGTGTCCAAAACAGATCATGTTGTCAATCTTATACAATCCATCATAAGATCAATCTCGTCATCACATTATCACTCTGAATTTCTTCTGTTCATCTCAAATGATCATATTTTTACTTCAACCACGTTGCTATCCTCGACTAGTTTTTTTTTGTTTCCAAAACCCAGGTATAGTGTTGCTACTCGGCTTATATATAAATATGCTCATAATATCCGATGCATAACATTTCACTTGATCGATGTAGGTCTACGCCTTTGATCGTTAAGACAAGACTTCTAATCACCACACTTCTATCACGAGCAGCATACTAAGAGTCGATCTCATTCCCTCAATTCAATGTTCTCACTTCCATGGTTCCTTGTCAAGTCGAGAATCCAACCTTATAACCATCCAATGTGTTAGAAATACATCACTTTAAACTTCATCTTATTCATATATTCTCACTCAAATCCAAACTAGAGGGGGTCAAGGAACTAGTCTAAACCTAACTAACTTATGTCAGACTCGAATATTGTTGGTTGTTTGAATAGTTACTGCAACACTATTGTTTCGATAAATCATTCGATCATGACCTGCATGGGCCACCACAAAAACTGTCACGCCCCGCCTCCCAAAAGATTTGGGGCAACGAGGCATGGCCAGCCCGCATGGACTCGAGCCGTTGAGGCTCGGGGTCCAATAAGCGTCTAGGCAAGTTATGATGCGGAGGAGAAGGTCCGATCGAACAATTTAGCATGAAACAACAGATATAGCAGCAAAAGATATTATTCAAACGCAGAAGGTAACCAACAAAGAGTTTAACATAAAAGCTAAAACTGTACGTACCGGAGGCAACTAAAGAAGAAAAAGTCTGCTGGGACCCATAGGTTGTGGCAGCTCTGTCAAGTCTGTGACATGTGCAAAACACATGTCAGCAACGAACTAATGAGACCATAAGTTAATGCAGTTATACAATTCTAGCAGTTCTAAATGGAATTTAAAAGACAACTACACAGGCAGTCCTAGAAAGCAGGAAAAAGTAATGGTTATTCTAATCGATCTGCTAGGGGTGTCCATCTAGTCAGATCGTCTAGGAGTTGTTCATGTAGTTCTATCAATCTGCCAGGGGTGTCCATCTGGTCAGATTGTCCAAGTCTAGAAAAGGTCAAACGACCGGAGTGCATCCCTGCGAAGCAGGCAGGAGTGCACCAACTGCGATACAAAGATAAAGCCTAAGGACTCAAGCTGCGTAGGCGGAGGGGAGCTACCCCCCAGGCCCAGCTAGACTCTTTTGTCCTACCCCACCCGCGAGTCGTTTGTGTTATGGACACGAGCCAACAAACGCTCCATCTAGACACGAGACAAGACAAGGATCACGAATGATACGGCGTATCATACCGGAGCGCACCAGTCACAGGTGAGCCAAAGCTGGGGAGCACCAGTTCTCAATGGTCACCCCCGTCGTCGATCCAAAACAAATCATTAATCATGAATGATACTACGTATCATACCGGAGTGCACCAGTCACGGGTGAGCCAAAGCTGGGGAGCACCAGTTCTCAATGGTCACCCCCGTCATCGATTAACTATCCGTGAGTGAGACATTCCTGGACGGGCCAGCAAACATTCCACAAGTCCATAAGCGAGCCATCTCTGGGCTAGCCAGCAGACGCTCCACAAGAGTTGTGCCAACCTCCGTATAGGAGAGGTCCACGCCTGTGATCTTCTACAAAGATCCACATAATTATAATGTCTGGCTTATTAATTAGCATGTGAGGTTCAAGTTGCATTTTAAAAGTGGGTTCGAGCAGAAAGTAACATGCAATCATTTTCAAGTATTTTGTAGAAATAAATCTAGCAGTTCTAACATCAATTCTAGAAAAGTATAAAAGCAGTAACTAAAGTCTCATTCCTTGCCTGAAAGATTTCGGCAAGGTTGTAGTCCAGCAGGGTCTGGGTCAACCAACGGATCTACGGAACCTCAACACGGCACGGAAGCTACACTGGCGTCGGGTAGCGACACCAGGGGTTGGATTCCGGTAGCGTATAGGGTAACGGCGTCGGCTCGGGAATGGTAACAGTTCACGAAGAAGGACGTACTACATCTGTGCCATTAGGTTAACATCCAAAATAATCATTAATCAACTAAACTAATACTATATCCCTACACTGATCTGTTCACATCTTATATATAATCTAATATATGTATCTAATCGAATTACTCCCATGTGATGACATCATAACACAATATGGTCTTATAATACATATGACTTGTGACATTTAAATTATAGCTTACTATAACACACACATATATATCATCCTGATCAAGTTAAAGTTCACAGATTTCATTTACTTACGTTTCCTGCTCTTTTAACGCAAGGGCGCCACAACAGAGGAGGGAGGCCAAGGCGTCATCGATTGCGGAGCTCAGGGTGATAGTTGCCGGCGACGGAAACACCGGAACGGCGGCGCAGTGGCCATCGGGCGGCGGCAGTTGCTTCTGCGGCTGCTGCTACTTGCAGCGGAAAGCGCGGCGGCTAGGGGCTTATTCCGGTGGTGCAGCGGGGTCGGACGAGGCTGACGGCGTAGGGGGTAGGTCGGACGACGGGGAAACCTGGGCGAGGCGCTGCACAATCGGACGCTGCTGCGCGCGCTGTGAAGAGATCGCGTAAATAAATATATATATATGGCGGCGCTTGCGAAGTTGAGGGAAAAGGGTAAAAGACCTAAAGGGTGCATATGTAAATAAAGCTAGGGTAAGTTGGAGATCACGTGAGAGGAGTTTTCAAAGGCATTGGTGCTTGCTCCTTACGTGGCCGGCTCTAAGAGGGAGCAATGGTTTAATTATTATAAGGAAAAGGGTGCTCTCATAGAGGATACCTAGGTTTATAGTCTTAGGGGTTTTTTTTATATAATAAACATGTTGCTTGTATTTTAATATCTGCCTATGTTAGCCCCCCTCTCGTGATTACTGGGTGTGTGAGTGCGGCCAAGACGCTAAGGACTAGGTCAAAATAAGTGGGGAAAAACAATTATCATTAAAATAACCTTTTTTTTAATATATGTACAAGAAACGTGCTGGACCCTTTAATAAATCAAAATTGTTAATTAACCCAAAAAAATATTTAGAGTCTAATAATGGGTTATTAGCAGGTCAGACAAACGTCATCCTAAAATTACAAGGAAAATACCGGGGCGCTCACGCCTCAGAGAGGGTTACGAAAACGGAGCTCGGTCACACGTCAGAGCTACGAAAAGTAGTATTAAAAAAACAAGTACACAAAACGCAAACGAAACACGGCAACGCGCGAAAATGTGTACAGTCGGAAAGTGACCGTGACAGTTGCAGATGTAGTCTTATCTACGTCTTTATGTAATCATTGTAAAATTTAATTTATTAGAGTTACAAAGCCTTGTGATAATATGTCTTAGTCACCTAGGTTCCATTACTCAGAGATCTACACTTCCCAATTTCAAAAATTCGTAATTCTGAAAATTGGCAACCAATAACCCAATTTTGGTCGACCAATTTTAAACCTTTGAATTTGACTATGGGATTACATATGCAAACTCCCCTAACCATTTAGATTTCGGATCTGTCTTCCAACGGTCAAAATTCCCTCTCTAAATTTTGGTCGACCAATTTCAAAACTAGCCGTTTTTACCCCAAATTTTCAGGGACGGTTCATGACTGTTTTCCAACATTACTTACACTTCCCAACCGTCCCAAAACACTATAAATAAAGGGGTAGACCCTCTCTTTCAAGACACACAACTTTCCTCTTTCTTTCTTTTCTAGAATTGTTGATTCTAAGCAATCTTGCCTTAGTTGTTCTCATTCTCATTTGCAAGAAGAAATCCATAGATTTCTCTCTTCTTATGAGAACGGAAGAACTTCAAGATTCTTAATCATAAATCTTTTGAGATTTGAAGTTTCCTTCCTTAAAGAAATTTTGCCTTTTTCAACATCATTTTGGAAAGTTGTTTGTGTTCATAATTGCAAGAAGAAATCGATTGATCTCTCTCTTCTTTTATGAACTAGAGAACTTCAAGTATTGTTCTTCATTACATATCATATACATTTTGAAGTCTCCTTTTAAACACCATCCTTGAATTTCATTCTAAATTCATAACAAGGCTATATGTGTTTTTCTATTTCATTATTTTACAGGTTTGAATCTCTTTTGAGATTGTACAAAGTTTGGGACACGGGGAGTGTCGCCATTTTTGTAAGTTTGTACTTGCGGGGCAAGTGATTATAGTGGAAAATCGTTACTCGGAGTAGAGGACTGGACTAGGATCAAGAGGATCTGAACCAGGATAAATCTCTGTGTTTGCGATTGATTTATTTTCAGTACTTGTCATTTTATTTCAGTGCCATCTTTGCAAATATCAATAATGTTTTATTTGCACCAATTTTTATTATATACACTATTCACCCCCCCTCTAGTGTATTGATCCATATAGGCTAAAATTACATTTGGCATCAGAGCAAGGTTAAGATGGCAGGAAGTTTCGCAACATCAAACATGAACGCCGTTCCACACAACTACAACACAAATCAACATCATGAAGGGCGCTCTCAAGTTCGTCCTCCTCTATTTGATGGTTCTAACTACTCATATTGGAAAATACGAATGGAGATTCATCTCCAAAGTATGAATTATGAGATTTGGGACATCGTAGAGACAGGATACACAAAGCCAACAACACCTGTTGCTGATTGGACTGCTAACGACAAATCTGTAAAGACCAATAACTCAAAGGCCATGAATGCTTTATTCTATGCCATGGATAAACATGAGTTTAATCGAGTATCTCATGCCAAAAGTGCAAAGGAGATTTGGCACATACTCGAGGTAACTCATGAAGGAACCAATAAAGTAAAGGAAACCAAGATTGCCTCTTTGGTTCATAAGTATGAGTTGTTCAAGATGCAAGACAAAGAGACGATTGGAGAAATGAACACCAGGTTCACTAACATTATTAATTCTCTTAATGCTCTTGGAAAAGTTTACTCTTCTCTTGATCAGGTACGCAAGATTCTTAAGGTACTCTCTCCAGAATGGCGTCCAAAGATCACTGCTATTGAGGAAGCCAATGATCTTTCCACATTATCCATAGAAGATCTAATTGGTAACTTAATGGCACATGAAGTCACATTACAAGATGCGAAAGAGGAATCAGATCAAAAGAAGAAAGTACTCGCATTCAACACAACATCAGATAATGAAGATTCAGATGATGACATGGCATTCTTTGCTAAGAACTTCAGAAAGTTCTTTCAATAAGGTAAGTATAATAATAAATCTAAAAATACTGATTCTTCTCTTTGCTTCAATTGTAATAGGCCTGGACATATGAAGAAAGATTGTCCGCTTCTCAAGGCCAAATTCAAAACTTCCAACAACAATGATCAATACAGAAGAGAAAGGAAGTTTGACAAGATGAAAGCATTTCCAGCAACTTGGGATGATTCTTCAGACGATGAAGATGATGATCATAATGAAAATGCTAACATGTGCTTTATGGCACAAGATGATGAAGATGAGGTTAGTACTTTTAATAACGAAGAATTATTAGATGCATTAAAAGATCTCTATTATCGTTTCAAAAAATTAAATGGTGAACATAAATCTTTGAAACAGAATAATGATGATCTCCTTTTTAAATATCAAGAATTGTCATCTTCTAAAAGCACTACACCTGATTCCATACATATTGAGAATACATCTTCTCAAGTTTTGGATCTTAGTAAAGAAAATGATTTTATCAAAACTAAGAATCTAGAATTGCATACACAAATATCTGAAATGGATAAAAATATCTCATCACTAAAGATGAAATATGACGAGATGTCATCCAATGTTAATAAATTTAACAAAGGAAAGACAAATCTCGATGATTTGCTAAAAATACAATATCCAGCAAATCATTGACAAGGATTGGGATATTCTCATAAGGATGCACCCAAATCTTGTAACACTTCTTCTTCTTGTGGAAAAACAATTTTTGTTAAACCTCAAAAGAAGAATCACACATTCATATACACGAAGAAAGTAAACATTCCTACTTCTTCTTCACAAAGAAATGTTACTAACATTTCAAAACCATCTCATAGGAAACCTACTACTATTAGTATATGTGTTCCTAAGAATTCATGTTTAGAAGATAGAAATTATTATATTTCTCATTGTTTACATTCTATTTTTCATTCTAGTGATTACATTAAAAAGCCAAATTCCACTTGGGTTTGGCTTCCAAAAATCTAATCCCAAGGACCCTCAAATAAAGGGTACCATTTAATGTTTTATCTTTCAGGTACCTAAAAAGGAAAGATGGATTTTGGATAGTGGATGTTCAAAACATATGACAAGAAATGTCAACTTGCTTTCAACCGTTATATATAAAGATGGAGGCACAGTTACCTTTGGTGACAACAACAAAGGCAAAATCATAGGCACTGGAACAGTTGACAATACAAATCAGCCTATCATTGAGAATGTTCACCTAGTTGACGGTTTGAAACATAATTTGCTTTCCATTAGTCAGTTATGCGATAAAAATTACAAAATAGTTTTTGAACAAAATGATTGCATCATTTATGATTCTGATATGTCATCTATTTTATTCCGTGGTAAGCGTAAGAATAACATTTATATCTTATGCATGTCTGTTACCACTAATAATCATTGTTTAATGATTACATTAGATGATACACTTTTATGGCATAAACGTTTTGGACACACTAATTTCAAAAATCCAGCACATATTTCAAAACACAAATTAGTAAATAGAATGCCAAATATTTCTTTCAAACACAAACATTTTTGTGATGCTTGTCAACAAGGAAAAATGCACAAATCTTCATTTAAATCAAAGGACGTTATCTCAACAAAGAGACCTTTAGAACTTTTACACTTGGATTTGTTTGGTCCTTCAAGAGCAGCTTCTTTGAATAGAAGTAGATATGCATTTGTCATTGTTGATGATTATTCAAGATATACTTGGATTATATTCTTACAAAACAAGAATGACGTGTTTGAAGAATTTTCAATATTTTGTAAAAAGATACACAAGATCAAATCCTCTAACATTGTCACTATTCGTAGTGATCATGGAGGAGAATTTGAAAATGAATCTTTTACCAAGTTTTGTAATGAAAATGGCATTACTCACAATTTTTCTTTTCCTTGTGCTCCTCCTCAGAATGGAGTAGTAGAAAGGAAAAATAGAACTTTACAAGAATGTGCAAGAACAATGCTTTGTGATAGTAAATTACCGAAATATTTTTGGGCTGAAGGTGTCGCAACTGCTTGTTACATTATGAATAAAGTTCTTATAAGGCCATTGCTTAATAAAACTTGTTTTGAATTATTCTTTAATCGCATTCCACGTGTATCATATTTTAAAGTGTTTGGATGTAAATGTTTCATTCTTAATACTAAAGATGCACTTGATAAATTTTATTCAAAATCTGATGAATGTATTTTTGTTGGATACTCATGTCACGACCCGCTTCCCTAAAATGGAGGCGAGGCGTGAAAAGTCCGCTCAGACTTGAAGCTGTGAGGCTCCAGTCTGTAAAGCATCTAGAATAACCAAGTAGAGGTCCTTGCAAATGCGATACAGAACAAAAATAATAATAAAAGAAAAGAGACAGATAATATTATTCCAATCTCAGAATGTCCACCAACAAAGTCCAACATCACAGAAAAGCCACCAGGCTAAAAGAGTCTAAAAGGCCCAAGCATGGACAACAGAAATAAACGTACCGAAAGAAAGGCGCTACGCACCGACAACCGAACAAGAGCTAAGCAGAAGCAACACAAAACAACTCTCTACGACTGATCACCGGTGTTCTCGAACTCCACATCAAAAGTGGAGTCAGGCTCAGCGTCAGCAAACACCTCGTCCTCAGCAACGCGCTCTGGCTCAGCAACTAACATGCGACACCCAAAATAGACGATGGCTCATACCAGCAAGTCTACAAGAGACTTGTGCAAGGAACTAAAAGAAAGTGAAACAATCTAGCAGTTCTAAAATATGCGATGACATGGCAGTTTAAGGTATGAATGCAACAAGTAAGAGAGTGCAACGAGTATGACATGGCAACAAGTATGACATGGCAAGGGTAGCTAAGCTACTAACATTCACATGGATTTACAAGTCACGTAAACACGTCGTGCACAGAGTTTACGCCTTACAGCTGAAGTGGCTGTACGGACACACTTCTACGCTGAGTGGTCGCTTAACCCTACCCCAATCCCAGAGTTTATGCCTTACAGCTGAAGTTGCTGATTTGGCATACTTCTAAGCTGAGTGGTCGCTTAACCCTACCCCTCCATGTGTAATCGGGCATTGGCTTTTGACCAACACATGTATCCCGCTTCTGGATCACGAGCCTGGAAGTGTATTTGACATAGGGTTGTGCCTGCAACACAGGTGCCTAGCCTCAACAACAAGTACAAGCAGCGTATGCTACGAATGCAACATTCAAGCATGGATTGACATTAGGATGCATGGCATGGCAAGGGTACAATTAATGTGCGTACAGATAAGGAAATTAAACGTGACAGGCATGGCAAAGCAAAAGTAAAGAGCATGCAGATATGGAATTTAAACGTGACAGGTAAAAATGCATAAATGACATGGCAGGGTGACAGATCTAGCTTCGTTGTCAAGCTAGATCTTAAAGTTGCGTCTAGGCGAGTATCATTTCGTCGCCTAGTCTCTTTTACGCTAAAAATGGGGAATGGACTAAAACATGGTCTAAAGCACAAATTGGCAAGTTTCACTTGCCTGCAAATCAGTCGTTCTGAAAATACCGTCCAACCAGTCCAATCTACCTATGTGCTCGGATTCACCAACCTATAGTCCCAGTTTAAATTATCTTCGTTAGTGATTTATCAACCAATTAAGTTAACGATTTTTATCTTCATTAGCATGCATTGGTTGGGGGTCCTAAGTGTTCAGAAAATTACCCTTACATGACGCGAGAGCTACACTGGCGTCGGGTAGCGACGCCAGGGGTTGGAATAATAGAAAACCCTTCTGATTTCAGATTCCAAAATAGATTTCTATGATCGCCAATCCTTGGACAGCGACGATATCAGCGAATAGATTCCAAACAGCGAGCAAAGTGATCGGTAGTAATTCTACGGCTCACGGAAAGCCGTAACAACGAACCGGGACGAACGGGTCAACGTACACAGAGACTACAACGTTGAGCGTCGTAGGGGATGATAGTGACGTCGAGAAACACCCCCTAGGAGAGGTAGAGGGCTGTCGGAAGATCCCAACAGTGAGAGGGAACGACGGCAGGCGATACGACGTGTTGCAACATCGTTAGAAACGTAAAACAGCGAGTACACTCGCTGTTTCCAGGCAATGGCAGCCTGCGGGGGGAATCCTAGTCGGTAGCAGGGCTTGGGGGACTCACGGTGAGGTCATGTGGTTGCGGGCGGTGGCAGCGACGGCTACGGCTGCTGCTGCTGCTGTAAAGAAACGGCGAAGATCGGGGGCTTTTGCGACGCCTGGAGGGGCTCACGACGGTAAGGAGGGAGGAGGAAGGTCGAGGGAAGGGAGAGTGACTGGTTAGTGGCGGTTGCAGGCTGTGAAACGAAGAAGAAGGCCGGCCTAGGGTTTTGTGTGAACGAGTATGGGGGCGGCTACAAGATATTTTGCTGGGAGAGAATAGAGGCTAGGTTAAAGATAATAATATCCTAGGTTGCTATTTGATAGGTGAGGGCTGAGGCAATCACGTGGTGAGTGGGGGTCTAGGGCTAGGTTAGTGGGTAGGGTTGTTTTTGAATTAGAAATTGGTTATTATCAATATTAAACCCAAATTCTCACTCTCTCACTCACTCACTCTCTCTCTCTCTCTCTCTCTCTCTCCCCCCTTAGGCTATGCGTGTGTGACAATGCTAAGAATGGCTGGGTCAACATAATTTTAGGGTGTTATATTATTATAAAATTTATTAGGGGAAAGAACCAAGAATACTTAGGGTTAAACCGATATTAGGTTGGGCAAAAAGTGAAAGTAGGTTAAACGAAGCCCAAAACTTGTGAAATAAATACTGGGGTGACCGCACGGACGAGAGAAACAAAACTAAGAAGACGGATCAAAATTTCGACGACGAAAAACGAAACTAAAAATAAAAAGGCCTCACGGTAAAAGTGAAAATCGCGACGTCTCACCAAACAAGGTCAAATCGTGGGAGAACGACCGTGAAATGACGTTCCAAATTAGTTCCACAATTTAATATTCTCTGAGAGGGTCACAACGGCATATCACACTATATGGTTCGGATACAAAAAATGTCTAAAATAAATACGTGCACGAACAAGACTACGTGCACGAGAAAGCGTACGATCGAAAACAGACCGTGACAACTCAACACGTAGCAAAGCCTACAGAGTATATAATAAAAGAACTTCAGCAGTTGAAGAATCACTACATGTCACATTTGATGAGAACCCCTCATCTAATTCTCCCATCATTGATGATGAAGATAATATATTACCTTTATCTAATTCTTTAGATAATATTAAACTTGATGAAATTGATGCTACTAAATCTTCTATTGAGTCTATTTCAGATAATACAGATCTTCCTAAGGCATTTGCACAAGTTCCAAATCATACATCAGAGTTAATCATTGGAGATATTACAGATGGAGTTAGAACTCGTCGTCAAATAGAACAAATGGCGCATTGTGCTTTCCTTTCAACCATTGAACCAAAGAACATCAAAGATGCATGTGAAGACAGTTCATGGATTATCGCTATGCAGGAAGAACTCAATCAATTTCAACGAAATGATGTTTGGGAATTAGTTCCCAGACCAACAGATCATTCAATTATTGGTACCAAGTGGGTATTCAAAAATAAATTAGATGAATCTGGTCAGGTAATTAGAAACAAGGCACGATTGGTTGCACAAGGTTATAATCAAGAAGAAGGTATTGATTATGATGAAACCTATGCACCAGTTACACGTCTTGAGTCCATTAGAATGTTGTTATCATTTGCATGTTTTAAAAATTTTGAAGTTATTTCAAATGGATGTGAAAAGTGCTTTTTAAAATGGTTTTCTCAAAGAGGAAGTTTATGTTGAACAACCTCCTGGTTTTATACATGAAAATTTAGAAAATCATGTTTTCAAATTGAAGAAAGCTTTATACGGTCTTAAACAAGCACCTCGTGCTTGGTATGAAAGACTTAAAAGCTATCTTTTAAATTTAGGTTATTCTATTGGTAAAATAGATTCCACTTTATTTATTAAAAACTTAAAATCTGACATAATCATTATTCAAATATATGTTGATGATATTATTTTTGGTTCTACTAATGAATCTCTTTGTCAAGATTTTTCTAAGATTATGCAGAAAGAATTTGAGATGAGTCACATGGGTGAACTCAATTACTTCCTCGGTCTTCAAATCAAACAATTGAAGGAAGGAATCTTTATTCATCAAAGCAAGTATTCTAAAGAACTCATCAAGCGTTTTGGTTTAGAAAGTTCTGCAGAAAAACGTACTCCAATGAGTACATCTACTTCTCTCGACAAAGATTTAAAGAGTAAGAGTGTTGATCAACGTCTTTACAGAGGTATGATTGGCTCTCTACTTTATTTAACTGCTAGTAGACCAGACATTATGTTTTCAGTATGTTTATGTGCACGTTTTCAGGCAGATCCTAAAGTTTCACATCTAACTGCCGTAAAAAGGATTATTAGATATGTTAAGCATACTTCTGATTTTGGCTTATTTTATCCTAAGTCAAGAACATTTGATTTATTATCATATAGTGATGCAGATTTTGCTGGTTGCAAATCAGATCGTAAAAGTACCAGTGGTACATGTCACTTTTTAGGACATGCTTTAGTTTTTTGGTTTAGGAAGAAGCAAAACTCTGTTTCATTATCTATAACCGAGGCAGAATATATTGCCGTCGGTTTAGCATGTGCTCAAATCTTATGGATGAAACAAACTATTTCAGACTATGGTATTGATTGCTCTACTTGCCCTATTATGTGTGATAATACTAGTGCTATTAATCTTTCTAAAAATCCTGTGCATCATTCTCGTACAAAACATATTGATGTATGTCATCATTTTCTAGATGATCATGTTCAGAAAGGAGATATTGTTCTTAAATTTATAGCTACTGAACATCAGACTGCTGATATTTTGACTAAACCATTGAAAGAAGAAACTTTTATTAAACTTTGAAGAAATTTGGGAATTATTAGTGAATCCGACTTATGACACATTCTTATAATATTTTTTAGAATTTTTCTCCAATTTTTTCAAATTTTTTGGCTATTTTTTGAAATTGGTCGACCAATTCACAAATATTTTCGGTAACTGCTTCGTCTTCCCGCTTATTTTCAGTTCACAGTTACTTCCAACTGTTTTTATTTCCCACGGAACCCATCACTTCGTTTTCAAATTTATATTGTTTTCAGTTTTCTAAACTGCTACTGCCGATTGGAAATATTCCCGTTCTCAAAAACTTCCCCGAACTTCCAATAACTTCAGTATTCTCTGCCTTATTTAATTCCATTCATCGCTAAGGCAACTCTCATTTCCCAAGACCACTCATCCCGTTCAAATCATTTATATTGCTTTTTGCAAAACTATCCGTTCCCACCAAAAACTCTATCACAACTTCCCATAACTGATTTTTTTTCTTTATTTAAATCCTCTCACTTCATGAGGAAACAATCCACTGATTTCATTTTCCAAGGCCCCGTCCTTTCTTCCCCCCATGTTTGTCTTATGCTATGTACCCTTTGCCTTGGATTTCTAATCCCCTTGTGTTTTCTTGTCCACTTCATAGCAGGATGCACCTTAGTTCATGATGGCATTATATCACTTGCTATTAATGTCCTGACGCTAAATTTGACTTTTATATTAAATTAATAGCACCTTTGCTACTTTCTAGGCTATGAATTTTATAAGTCTAATGAAATTTACTCTATCTTAGTTACTGTATATCCCCACTCTAATGATGCCAATTAGATTCTGTGGTTATAAGTTTGTAAATGCCAATACTTATTCCTTATGTTACAAACTCCACTTTCTTACTACATCAAGGTGATTCATTATACGTGATGTCTGCGCACATTTTTTTAACTGATTACAATCAGTTCTGTCTGTTGCTATTTTAAATTGCACATGATTATGTATTTATTACCTCTAGGCATGTTGTCATAATTCCTCACTTCCTTTGGTATTTTCTGTCATACATGAGATTTCAATTTGTCCATACTGTGTATCACATATTTTTTGCAGATTGAGTTTGGATCCTCATTTTCTGTAATATTTGTTATGCCCCTACATATGCATTCATCGATAACCATTCTGTTTTTTTTCTTTCTCTTTTCTTTTCCATTTCTTTTTGGGTTTACAAGTTGATTACCAAATTAACAATCATGCCAGATCCGCTTGCATATACACTAGCCGAGCATGCACATTTTTTTCCATACCAAGCGTTTGTTCCTTTCTAGGCATCGACATCGCTAATTCTAAGGAATTTCCTCTATCTCACAACTTTTTCTAATTCATGGTGCTTCATTTTGAATGTTGACTACAAACATTGATTTTAAAATAGTAACAATTGGTACTCTCTGTTGCTATTTGCATCCAAAATGATTCTGTCTTTTAATGATTCACGATTCTACTTCTTATCCTGATTTTATGATTCTGTTAATCACCATCTACTTATGCTTCAATTTTTTTAATTATTATAATGTGCTGTTCATTTTTCGGCATATACCCTCCATATTCGGCCTACACATGTCTTCACCCAAATGACAACCATTTGTTAATTTATAGCTTCTTTTTGGGCTAACTCTTATTTCCCCTATTTTTGAGGATTCCAAAGGGGGAGAATATATTTCATCTACTCAGGGGGAGTATTTACACGTTCCACATATTCAGGGGGAGTATACCATATATGTTCACTTTTAACGATATATATTTTTCATGTTTGTCATCATCAAAAAGGGGGAGAATGTTGGAATTTCATAATTCCATATTTCTATTCCCATATGGTTTTGATATGACAAACACATTCAATGCTACTAACTCTATCTATGGAGATACAAATACATGCTGAGTTCCACATATTCAGATATCTTCATGCATATTCAAACGGATATATCATAGTTCATAAAGCTGGAAAGGCAAAGGCACCTTACATCCACGACTTGGATATATAATCACTTGATAAGGATCCCCTGCAAAGAAGCTTCTCAGATTCAGTTGTAGATGCACTCTTATCTACGGCTTTATGTAATCATTGTAAAATTTACTTTATTAGAGTTACAAAGCCTTGTGATAATATGTCTTAGTCACCTAGGTTCCATTACTCAGAGATCTACACTTCCCAATTTCGAAAATTCGCAATTCTGAAAATTGGCAACCAATAACCCAATTTTGGTCGACCAATTTTAAACCTTCGAATTTGAGTATGGGATTACATATGCAAACTCCCCTAACCATGTAGATTCTGGATCTGTCTTCTAACGGTCAAAATTCCCTCTCTAAATTTTGGTCGACCAATTTGGTCATTTTGGTCGACCAATTTCAAAACTAGCCGTTTTGACCCAAATTTTCAGGGACGGTTCATGACCGTTTTCCAACGTTACTTACACTTCCCAACCGTCCCAAAACACTATAAATAAAGGGGTAGACCCTCTCTTTCAAGACACACAACTTTCCTCTTTCTTTCTTTTCTAGAATTGTTGATTCTAAGCAATCTTGCCTTAGTTGTTCTCATTCTCATTTGCAAGAAGAAATCCATAGATTTCTCTCTTCTTATGAGAACGGAAGAACTTCAAGATTCTTAATCATAAATCTTTTGAGATATGAAGTTTCCTTCTTTAAAGCAATTTTGCCTTTTTCAACATCATTTTGGAAAGTTGTTTGTGTTCATAATTGCAAGAAGAAATCGATTGATCTCTCTCTTCTTTTATGAACCAGAGAACTTCAAGTCTTGTTCTTCATTACATATCATATACATCTTGAAGTCTCCTTTTAAACACCATCCTTGAATTTCATTCTAAATTCATAACAAAGTTATATGTGTTTTTCTATTTCATTATTTTACAGGTTTGAATCTCTTTTGAGATTGTACAAAGTTTGGGACACGGGGAGTGTCGCCATTTTTGTAAGTTTGTACTTGCGGGGCAAGTGATTATAGTGGAAAATCTCTACTGGGAGTAGAGGACTGGACTAGGATCAAGAGGATTCGAACCAGGATAAATCTCTGTGTTTGCGATTGATTTATTTGCAGTACTTGTCATTTTATTTCAGTGCCATCTTTGCAAATATCAGTAACGTTTTATTTGCAACAATTTTTATTATATACACTATTCACCCCCCCTCTAGTGTATTGATCCATACAGTCTAAAATTACAGTGGGCCCTGTATTTCTTAAGTTGGCACTGCTCGGGCCGAGCAGATAGAGATGCTCGATCGAGTAGAAAAATTAAATTAAAAATATATGAAAATTTAAGATCAGAATACTCCCTCAGCTGCTCGACCGAGTAGGGGCTACTCAGGCCGCGTAGACAGAACACCAGTTTTTCTCCATTTCGCTGCACTTTCTTGCTGCTCGACCGAGTAAGTGTCTGCTCGATCGAGTATGTGGCTATTCGACCGAGTAGGGGCTACTCTGGCCGTGTAGACAGAACGCTGATTTTGTCGCTTTTCCTGCGCTCTCTGCTACTCGACCGAGTAGGGGTCTACTCGGTCGAGTCACCTGTAGCTCTTTTCCCCCAAGCTTGTTTTTCTATTGGCTGCTCTTCTCCTGGCTCCCTTGCCTTCAATACATCATTTTGCACGCTCCCCTCAACGTTCAACCTGTAGAAGGAGGAACTCGTCAGATTTTTATAGTTTTGTATTTTTATGAAATAGAAAAGCATTTTTATTTTGTTTTTTTGAATAAGAAAAGAAAATAAAAAGTGAAAAGCAAGATCTAAGAGATAGAAGGTCATGTTGCCTCCCGATAAGCGCTCGTTTTAAGTCTTGAGCTCGACTCCTTCCAGATCTTCAACGAATAATGGGACATTCCTCGAGGAAGTATGTCTCCTCTCGCCCGATTGGCTCTCCCGCTATGTACGGCTTTATCCTCTGGCCGTTCACCTTGAACATGCTGTTCTTCCCTTCAAGTTCTATGACACCTCCCGGAGGTAAACTCACTATCTTGTAGGGGCCGGACCACCTCGATTTTAGTTTCCCGAGGAAGAGGCGTAGTCTTGTGTAGAGGAGCACCTGGTCGTCGACATCGTGGCAAACTACCATGATTTTCTTGTCATGATAGACTTTGGTCCTCTCTTTATATATCTTTACGTTCTCATAGGCGTGTCGCCGGATTTCGTCAAGCTCGTTGTTGTGCAAGGCTTGTCTCATGGCGGCACTCTTGTAGTCAAAGTTCATCTTCTTTACCACCCAATATACTTTGTGCTCCAATTATACCGGTAGGTGGCAAGCTTTTCCATACAGTAGCCTGTAAGGGGTTATTCCGATGGGGGTCCTTTTGGGACGAATCTTTCCTTAAAGCGCTCACTGTCTTCTCTAGGATGCTCTTGATTTCTCTGTTGGACACTTCCACTTGGCCACTTGTTTGAGGGTGATAAGCAAGGCCAACCTTGTGATGAACTCCGTATTTCTTGAGCATCGACTCAAATGTCTTCTCGATAAAATGGCTCCCTCCATCACTTATAACTATCATTGGGACTCCAAAACGGGGAAAGATTGTATTCTTGAAGAATTTGGCTACTACCCTTGCATCGTTTGTCAGGGTGGCTATGGCTTCCACCCACTTTGAAATGTAATCAACGGTAACCAAGATGTACTTGTTGCCGTTACTCGACGGAAAGGGTCCCATGGAGTCAACGCCCCAACAGTCGAATATTTCTATCTCCAAGATGCCCTGAAGGGGCGTTTCATTCTTTTTCGTGATGTTTCCCGTCCTTTGGCACCTGTCGCATTTTCTGATGTACTCATTCGTATCTCTAAAGATGGTGGGCCAATAGAAGACACTTTGGAGGATTTTTGCTGTGGTTTTGGTGACCGCTGCATGTCCCCCGCATTGTTGATTGTGGCAATGTGATATGATGGATGTCGTCTCTTATTTTGGAATACATCGTCTGATGATCCCATCGGTGCATGTTCTGAACAAGTACGAGTCATCCCAAAAGTAGCTCTTGTCGTCATGTAAGAATTTCCTCCTCGAATAGGTTGCCAACCCATGTAGGACTATGCCGCTTTCCAAGTAGTTGACTATATCTGCGTACCAAGGGGCTTCAGAGGAGGTCGTTGCAAATAGCTGCTCCCCAGTGAAGGAGTCATCGATCGGTAAAATGTCATCCCCAAGCCTTTGAATTAACCGCGAAAGGTGGTTTGCCACTACATTCTCAGCTCCTTTCTTGTCCTTGATATCTATATCAAATTCTTGAAGGAGGAGGATCCATCGTATCAAGTGCGGCTTTGCATCCTTCTTGCTCAATAGGTATTTTAGTGCTGCATGGTCTGTGTGAATAATTACCTTGGACCCCAAGAGATACAATCTGAACGTCTCGATAGAGTATACCACTGCTAGTAGCTCCTTCTCTGTAGTAGTGTAATTCTTTTGAGCATCATCCAGAGTCTTACTAGCATAGTATATAGCATGAAGCTTTCCTTCTTTTCTTTGGCCAAGAACAACTCACACCGATCGGTCACTAGCATTGCACATCAGCTCAAATGGTAGATTCCAATCTGGGGGTTGTATAATTGGTGCTGAGATGAGGGCTTCCTTTAACCTGTTAAAAGCTAGCAAGCAGGCGTCAGAAAAAGGAGCGTCCTTAGCAAGGAGCTCCGTGAGAGGGCGAGCAATGCTAGAGAAATCCTTTATGAAGCGATGGTAAAAACCCACATACCCTAGAAAACCACTGATACCCTTAAGGTTAGTGGGAGGCGGTAGGTCCTTGATGACTTCGACTTTGGCTTTATCAACCTCGATTCCCTTAGAGGTGATGACATGGCCAAGCACAACTCCTTCCATCACCATGTAATGGCACTTTTCCCAATTTAAGGTCAAGTTATTATCATGGCACCGTTCTAAAACTTTAGACAAATTGGCTAGACAAGCATCAAATTTGGTTCCATAGACAGAAAATTCGTCCATGAAAACTTCAATTATATTTTTGATGAAATCCGAGAAAATAGATGCCATGCACCTTTAAAATGTCGCAGGCGCATTACATAATCCAAATGGAATTCTTCGGTAAGAGAATGTGCCATATGGACATGTAAACGTTGTCTTTTCTTGGTCCTATCGATGCAATGGGATTTGGAAGAATCCGGAGTACCCATCGAGGTAACAAAAGTATTTGTGCTTGGCTAGTCGCTCAAGCATTTGATCAATAAAGGGTAGTGGATAATGGTCTTTTCTGGTGGCTTTATTGAGTGTCCTATAGTCAATACACATGCGCCAACCAGTGACAGTTCTAGTGGATATTAATTCATTCTTGTCGTTCCTTACAACGGTCATGCCTCCTTCTTGGGGACAACCTGAACAGGGCTAACCCATTTACTGTTGGAAATGGGATAGATAATGTCAGCCTCTAGTAGTTTCAATACCTCCTTTTTCACTACCTCCTTTTTCACTACCTCCTTCATGTTAGTATTTAATTGCCTTTGAGGCTCAATAGAGGTAGCTTCATTATCCTCAAGATGGATTCTATGGGTGCATATGGTTTCGCTAATGCCTTTTAGGTCGGCAATGCTATACCCTATCACCTTCTTATGGGCTCTAAGGATTTTGAGGAGGCTATCTAGTTGTGGCTCGGTAAGGGCCGCGTTAATGATGATTTGGTAAGTGGAGTTCTGCCCTAAGAATGCATATTTTAACTTGGCAGGAAGAGGTTTCAGTTCTACCTGAGGGGGCGCTGCACCCCCATCATCGCTTTCTTGTGAGAAGGGTGCATCCTCAACTGCCGGTTCAGACGCTGGAAATTCTTCGTTGGCAGATTCATAGGATGAATGATCGCTCCTTATTTTACACCTTTTTCTGCATGTTTGCATGCCATTTCGATCGCCCATATTGCGTTTTTCACGATTATCCGACGATATCGCGTTGCTTTTCACTATTTCTTGTTTTTGTCGGATTTCAGGAAATATGGAGCGATCTGGAGCATAAACAAGATCAAGAGACTTTCACGTGCACCGGAGCATCGTCCATGACCTTATTGAGGAGCTAGCAGCGCTAGATGATGGGTGGAAGAGGAAGAAGTTCGATAAAATCGACGAGGAGGCAAGGAGGAGAAGAAAGAGCCCCAAAAATAGCTCACTCAGCCGACCAGACAGATCACTCTACCGAGTGAAGGAGTACGTTCGGCCAAGTGAAACAGATACGAGATCGACTGGATTCAAAGTTCACTCGGCCGAGCAAGAAAACTCACTCGACCGAATGGAGAAGCCCACTCGCCCGAGTGCGTCAGGAGTTTTCCCCTGAAATCTCAGCCTACTTACTGGAATTTGGAGAGGACTCACTCGTCCGAGCAAGAAAGCTCACTCGGCCGAATGAGAAAGACCACTCGCCCGAGTGGAACAGGGCGACAGACCCCTAAAACCCCTATTTCTCTGTTATTCTTTGGGTTTGTCACTCGGCCGAGTGACATGTTCTACTCGCTCGAGTGGCACAGTCCGACTGTATCGCGAATTAAGGTTCTGGGCTGTGCTAGGGGCAAATTTGTCAGGAATTTCTGGGCGATTTTGGCTTGTATTTAAGGCTATTTTGATTCCTAGTTTCAGGAGAGACGAAACATTAATTTTGACGGCTATTCTTATTGTAATTCTCAGCTGGAGATCATAGACTCGCAATTTGGTTTGTCCTTTCTATCTAAATTTCTAGTTTTTATGAATTGCTTTCTCTCAACCATGAATTGCTCTATGATCTTATTTGTTATTTCTGTGATTGCTATGATTAATTGTAAGTAGTTCGGTCGTTCTAGGGCATGTGGATGAACCCTATGGATCCGATCTTAGAATTGTGATGAATGAATTAAACTGTTGCTAGGATTGATAGACGGTTTGGTTATGATTGATTTATTACTAGTAGCTAGGAATTTCCATCGATTGGGGTTTGCAAGAGATTGGATTCTAATCGATGGGAAGGCCTAGATATTCGATTTAGGTTTATAATCGAGATTTCTCTAGACTTGGTTTGCAAGAGATTAGGCCAAAGCTAGGATTTTTATTATAAATCCATACTCATATTCATTTGCAAGAGATTGGACGAATACGAACTATCATAACCTAGATCGTAGCTCGAGTTTGCACGAGAGTGGGCTCGAGGTGCGGTTGGACGATGATGTCGATCTTCATGCTAGTGGCTTAGGTTAGGGTTTGCACGAGAGTGGGCCCTAATCTAGGTTGCTATAGATCAGTAATAGTGCGAGAGCATGAGCTTGGTTCTATATTCAGTTACGACTAGTTCACCTCAATTCAAGCCTTGCAACATTGAGATTCCCGATCGACAGGGATAAGTGACGATCCGTAGTGGGGATTCCCTAGCCCTAGACGCTTTTATTATATAGAATTCCATTTGTTATTTGAACGACAGTGAAACTATTATCCAAACCATTCCATTCGACCATCAATAGCTAGGTGATCAAGATAGAGTACTGTCATTTGTCCTCTCTGTATTCGATACCCGCTCGCCACTTCACCGTGCGCTTGTGGTAAGACTACAGTCGTTTTCTGGGTGTATATTCAGGCGCGATCAAGTTTTTGGCGACGTTGCCAGGGAGGCGACGGTATTTTATTTTCTTTACTCTGCTATTTCTTTTTATTTTATTATTTTCACTCTTTTATTCCTCTATTGTGCTAACAATTCTATCTAGACTCTCTTTTTTGTGCATGTACACGAGATCGAAGGCACACCAAGAAGACATATTATTTGATACCAAGATCGAGCGTAGGACAAGGAGGCATGAGCTGAGAGGAGATTTGCTATAGAGGAAAATCATATGGCCGCGCCGAAAGCACCTGAGGAGCTAGCAATGCGTATGGCTAGGCTTGTCTCCATTAGAGATAGGCTACGGCCCAAGACCACTTCAACCACCTCTTCTATAGTCATGCCAGAGTTGGCAGCCGACAAGAACTTTGAGCTTAAAACCGGACTTGTAGTGTTGATGCAACAAGACCCTTTCATGGGAACGCACAAGAAAACCCACACTACCATCTACAATTATTCTTGTCTAAGTGCGCCACTTTCCAGATGCCTGGCGTGCCGGCCGATGCTATTCGACAGCACCTCTTCCCGTTTACTCTTCGAGACAAGGCATTGTATTGGTTGAGGACGAAAGCTGAGGGGATCTTCACCACTTGGGATGAGCTGGCGAGCGCATTTGTCAACATGTTTTATCCGCCATCCAAGACTATCAAGATACGAAGTGCACTCATGTCCTTCAAGCAAGGACCTCAAGAAACTCTATATGAGGCATGGGAGCGTTTCAAGGATCTCCAACACCAATGCCTCCATCATAGTATTGAGCCATGTGAGCTTGTGCATAGCTTCTATGACAGATTGCAACCGAGCACAAAGCAAATAATTGATGCAACCGCCAATGGAGCTATCTTGTCAAAGACACCGGATGATGCTACAGCCTTACTTGAGGAGATGGACTCAAATAATCAGCAGTGGGTCGACGAAAGGGGACATTCTTCATCATCCTTGAAGCCGACAAGTATTTATGAGGCAAAGGCAGTGGCAGAGCTCTCTACAAAATTTGATTCTCTTCACAAAGTTGTAGAGAGATTGGAAAAGTTGATTAGTGAACCACATGGAGCCCCCACCATTTCTGCACCGGGAGGAAGCATGAGCGACTGGCAAGATCAAGCCCATGTTATGTTTGTTGAGCAAGGAGAGGGAGCTATGGACCAAGTTCAATATGTTGTGGGTAGTACCGGTTATTGGGCGAACCCGGCTACAAGGGGTCACCCCGGATTTTCATACGCCAACAATGATGGAGCCTTGAATCCACCGCCGCAACAACTACAAGCCCGGCCTCCACAACAACCACAATATCAACAAAGAGCACCCCCAACAACAAAACTACCCACCGAGACAACAAGCAGGGCCCTATAGACCCCCGGGGGTACAATCAAGGATGGAAGGCACCCAATCCATCGCAAGCGCCACCAAGGTCAGAACATGAAGCAAGGGTTGAAAAGTTCATGGCCGAACAAAAGAAGATCAATGCAAGATTGACCGTTCAACAAGATTCCCTCAACACCGTCGTGGCACAGTTATCGGAGCACTCGCATTGCTAAATAAGAACAATCAACAATTGTCGGCTCAACCGGAACAAAACCCACGAAGCAATACCGGCCACATCAATGCGGTTGTGGCGGTAACTACAAGAGGCGGAAAGGACACTACCCCGCCATGATTCAAACTAAGGAGCCGAGGAAAGAAATTTTGGTTGATAAGGAACCGGTCAATGAAGAGGAGGACCCAAAAGCGCCAAACGACGGTGAAAAATCTGAAGTTGAGAAGCCACGTGAGGAGCGAACTTATATGCCACCAGTACCATTCCCACAACGGTTGGCGAAAGAGAGGATTGAGAAGAGGCTCGTCAAATTTCTGGAGTATTTGCGAGGTGTGAGCTTGAATATCCCATTCTTGGATGCAATTGTCGAAATCCCGTCATATGCAAAGTTTCTAAAGGATTTGATCGTGGGAAAGAAGCGAAAAGAAAGGATCATGCTCGCAGAGCAAAGTACGTGGTTTACTAGGAAGGAGAAAGCGCCGAAAAAATTCAAAGATCCCGGTAGTTTTCGAATCCCTTGCACGCTTGGAGGAGTCCACTTCAGAAAGCTTTAGTAGATTTGGGAGCAAGTGTGAGCCTCATGCCCCTCACGATGTTTAAGAAATTGAATACGTGAACCGACCTCAAGGCCACGGACATGAAGATACAACTTGTGGATGGTCGGATCACTAGGCCGGTGGGAATTTCCGAAAACATACCACAAGTACAGGGTGGACTTTGCTTGCCATTAGACTTCGTGGTGATGGATATTAGAGAGAAGGGCGATACATCGCTGATTCTTGGCCGCCCTTTCTTAGCCACCGCCGGAGTGATTGTAGATGTGAAGGAAGGAACCTTGTCCTTGAACGTCGGCAATATCGAAGTTGAGCTCCACATTCTGAAGGCAATGAAGCATATGCCTTGGCAAGAGGACGTGGACTACGTGGACCTCCTCGATGAGGTGATTGAAGATGCCATGCCATTTGCCATCGGAGCCATGTATGATGACCGTCTCGAAGAGGGCCAACTTGCTAAAGATGGAAAGATGATGGGAGACCCGCCAGACCCTCTTACGGATGAGGAGAACGACGACGCTGATGTCGTCAATATTAGAGAGCTATGCAAGCTCTCCACGGCAAACCATATGAAGAAATCTCCATCGGACAACAAATCTCCGCTGCCAGCCAAGAAAAAGGATGTCAAAAGCTCAAGCTTGGGGGACTCATCCCCCACTACTACCCATGACGAAGGGGAGCCGAGGAACACCGATGAAAATCAACAGCTAAACCCAAGCGGCCTTCCCGGTAAGTTTGACGCGTGCATCTCACATGCGCCGAACATCGAGCTCTAATTGCGAGTCTTAAGGGGTCGAGCTCAAGACCTTAAACGAGCGCTTGTCGGGAGGCAACCCGACAGTTCTATCTTATTTTTAGTTGAATTTTTCCTTTTATTTTTTTAATATCTTTAACAGTGTTTAGAGTCAAGTGTCGAAGAAAAACCTGACAACGGGCAATATTTTTCATTTCAGGAGATGGAGAATAGGAGACCATATGAATGGAGGATGACCATGGCAAAGGAGAGCGCTCCAGCGATGCCCTCAGGCTTCAGGAGAAGGAAGAAACTGACGGGGAAAATAAAATCAGAAAGTGAAGCAAAAACAGAGAGTTGGAGCTGAAAATAGCAGCCCACTCGGCCGAGTGACTTTGTCATTCGGCCGAGTGAAGGCCCTACTCGGCCGAGTAGGGTATTAATCAGGGAAGATTCGAAAAAACCCATCTCTGTCATTTATATGCCACTTGGCTGAGTGACTTGGTCACTCGCCTGAGTGAATCAGACACTTTTAGCACTTGAAAAGCTCTGAGTGGCCTTGCCAATCAGGCGAGTGACTTTTGTCTACTCGCCCGAGTGGGAAGTGATACTCGACCGAGTCGATACTTTTACGAAAATTTTTTCAAACTTAATAAACTGAGCCACTCGACCGAGCGGTCACGCCACTCGGCCGAGTGACTTACCATATATATCGACAGCTCGTGGCCTAAAAATCAAAATTTCCCAAATTTCCCAAACTTGCTCCCGAGCTTCCCCCAAATCGCTCGAACACTCCCTTCCTTCACCCGAGCTGCACCACCCCTACACCCGAGTCGGTGACCCCACGCCGCCGGTGCCACCTCTTTCGCCACCGATCGTTCGCCCTTTGCCCCAATTTCTCCCCTTTTCTCCCAATCTCCATTTCGTAAGCCCTATTCTGCCCCGAATCGAAATTAAACTCTATACACATCTATTACTCTTGATTTTACCCCAAATTTATTGATATTCATTGCTAATTTGTCAATCTGTGTTTTAGGATAGCTTGGGGGAGAATTAAGGGCAGATTCGGAGCCTCACGGAGGAGGCGTTTCTCTGCTCACATCAATTGTTTGCATTCGTGTCGTGCTTAGGTACATTCGCTCCTTTTCTATTGCACTTACGCATTAGTAGGCACGTCTCACGGCACACATGCCTCCATGCACTAGGTCGCGTTCGCGAGCGCCCGCCTCGAAGCGAAAGAGGACTAGCAAGCCTGGCTCCTCCTCCGCTAGAGCGGACTCCCGCCACCTAGCCCACCTCTACCCACACTTTTACCTCCTATCGCACCCATTCCACCCCCACCGACACAGCCCGTCCCTTCTTTCGACACGATGGGGATCACTTTCAGAGATGACACACACCGCTCCAGATTTGAAAGAATCTCCCATCGTTCAATTGTCCCCTCTAGGTTTGCACACTATGCAGATTTTGAGCGCCTAGGGGTACTTGAGGGCCTACTCCAGTTGTGTGACAATGTGGGGTGGCATGATTTTCTGTCGGTGTCGGCGGACACCTACGTCCGACCGACACTCAAGGTCCTTAGTTCTATCCGTAGGACCCCTGGGGGTTGCTCATTTTGACTGATGGATCGTGAGTGCAAGATCACTCTTGATATGCTCCGAGCCTACTTCCAGTGGCTCCCCGTCCCAGACCCCCGACCGCGCTTATGGTCCCATGCACATCCCCCCGTCGTCATTCGATACTCATACCTTCTGGACACTTATCACGGGATCACCTCTCGCCTTTGGCCATAGCTGGGCCAAGGCCTCCGCTATCATCCACCCATGCCTCCATATTGATCAGCGCCTTATGGCGACCACTTTTCTGGCGAGGTATGAGCCTGGAACGATGTTTACACCGGAGCTCTATATGCTCTATGTGATGACTAGAGCGAGAGCCTTCGAGGTAGGTGGAGACGTCTTACTCCCCGCTACTTAGATTGATATTGCCAGTTGGTACTTAGACCGCATCATTATATCTGTCGGTGCCAGGATGCTTATCTGTTGCGGCGGTCTGATTACTCTTCTGGCTCCTATGTGCGGGGTTGACCTTCCAGCTGGTTGCTTCGACCGACAGGCCCCACTTCCTTTTCCATAGATGTCGTGGCCTGCATGAAGATGTTGCGCGTTCATGGTCAGCACCACTGGGTTTGGCTGCACGGTCCTTATGCTGCAGATTACATGGTGCTTCCGAGCCCCGCTCGGACCCATATTGGACCCGCAGGGGGATGTGGATTCCAGCGATGGACCTCCTCGTCCCTACTGCATATGTACTAGAGCCTAAGGGTGCTCAGCAGGAGCCCCTTCTTCCACCTCTGGACCCCGAGATCTCGATCCCTTAGCCTGCACCTGATTTGACCTCTGCTCCTGACACCTCTGTCCACACTTCTGTCAGTGTCAGAAGCACACTTGCTGAGTCCACCACCACCACCACCTCTACGCCGTTGACCACTGATCCCATTCCTTATGTGAGTTTCGAGAGCGCCACCGCCACTATTTTCGAGAGAGGCGAGCCTTCCCTTGTTTCTGCAGCCGAGACCCTATCCACTCTATATTTCTTGACCCCTGGGGAGTCATTTTTTGTTGACTTCACGGCCTCCCCAGTCGTCGACACTACCATCTCTGCTGCAGCTATTTACACTGAGAGTGTCGTGACGTCTGTCCCCATTTCTGTGTCATCGACCGCTCCACCCTCCTCGCCCGCCTTCACCACTTCGGGATCTGTCACTGCTCACACTTCTGAGAGAATACCCACGTCTCAGCCTTCCACAGAGGCTGAGCGTCTTTTAGTGAGCACAGAACCACACCCTCACCCCGTATTGGCACCACTCGTCTACGGTAGCCGTGCTCGGTAGCCCCGATCCCCACCTGTTCGACCCTCTACTACTCCTCCCCCCGACACCCTAGTTCAGCACCTGCATGCTCTAGAGGGGGCCGTTAGCGGGCTCATAGGAGATTTTCGGGCTCTCTTCGCTACCATTAGTGCTGTGCAGTCTCGCGTCGCTCTACTCCCTGGTATTCAGGCTAGCCTGAACCAGATTCTTGCGCGACTGTCACAGCCTCCACCTGCCGCTATCCACCCCATTTCCCAGCAGCCTTCACCACCACCACCTCCCCCACCACAGGACGGTGCTGGTGCTCCACCACCTGCTTAGAAACACACTGGGTGCCTCCCATATTTTTGACGTTGCTGTGATTGGTATCATCTTTTCTGTCGATTTTGCGCCCCTCCTCCCCGCACATTTTGGTCACTTTTTGTCAAGATTTGTCTATATCATCCTGGGAGAGAGGAGTCATTTCTGGGACCGTTATATTGCACCATCTTGATCTCTGCACGCATCATTTGCATTTCCATCTCATTTTCTTTCTTTTTCATCCTTTATCATGCATGCATCCTCACCCACCCCACCTATATCATATCTCTCCTTGTGCCACACTTAGCACATTGATGACACTATGCAGTTTAGCTTGGGGGAGTGAGTGTCTCACGCACTTTTCGTTTTCTTCATTTTTATCTTTTTTTCCACCCTTCTTTATTTTCCATTTATTTTCACCCACTTTTTCATTTTTTCTCATGCATCACGATTTCTTATTTTTTGTGTATACTGCATATGTATAGTAGTTCTTGTTTTTCCTTTATCCTTATTTCTTTTATTCCTTTTTTTGCTAGAAATGAATTTTCTGTGATGACGATGACCTGGAGCTAGTTTACCTTTATATGCATATTCTCTTGTCATGCCATCGTTTTTATTTCAGATATCATATGCTATACTTTTCTATGCATTCGAGAACAGTAACCTGCATCTTTATTATATGAATGTGAATGAAATTCTACCATTAGCTGAGTCTGATGATTTATATTGTATGATTTTCATAGAAAACACACCAAGCTTCACGCATTGATTGCCTATATTTGGAGTACTGCTTTGTTGTCTGCTATCACTTCTTTTTGCATGAAAATTGTACGCTTAATTTCCCGGTAGATTGAATGTACGCCATTTGGATATAACTGGATTAGTTCACTTTCTGAATTCAAACTGAGTAAATTACATTACTCTGCTGAAATTTGTCATACACATTCTAAAGAGTGAACTGAGCGGTGCATATTTTTCTTTCTCTACATATCTTGAACATCATTTCTGTACTTAAAATCATTGGTGAATCTCCCTTTAGCAAATCTTATATTTGCATCTTGTAACGGTCGCTTTCAGACCTTATGAATTTTTACATGTACGTACATTTTTTCGTACTCGTATTTTATTTGACTCTTTTTTGGTTTCGGTATATACAATGTGATATGCCGTTGTGACCGTATGGAAGTGTAGTTTTATAGTAATTTTTGGGAACGTTATTTCACGGCTCGTTTTCCTGCAAAACAGCTTTGAATGGAAGGGCGTTTTGGTCTTTTGGCTTCAATGCTCAGTTCTCGATTTTATAATAATTCTCGGTAGGATTACCACGCGGTCAGACCCTGTAGCCCCGTACTTCTCGTCTCTGCGATCGTTCCTGTATTTTTGAATTATTTTTCTGATGCCCGTAGTGGGACTTATCCCCTAATCCTTTTCCTTCCTTAATTAACCTTTGACCTTTTCAAATTCAAATCTAATTGGAATCCTAATTAATCCCTCAAATATCTCCTACGTATCTAGAGATATGATATCAGCCACTATTGGCACCTCCTCTTTTCCTTAACTCTACTCTCTCTATCTCTACCTCTCTCCCTCAACAACCCTAAAACTTATAGGTGTTTAACAATATTTCTCTTCAAAATCTCCAACCCATGCCGACTGTTAACAAACCCACACAAACCCTAGCTGCCTTCTCCTCCAGTTGCCACGGCAGCCCCCCATGCCCCCCAACTCCGGCCACCAGCATCTCCACCTCCTTCTCCTCCTTCTACACCTCTCCAAGACCTCAAAAACCCAAGTAAACAACCCCCATGGCCGAAAATCACTAAAACTGTGCACCCGTTGGAAAAGCTCATGTCCGGCCCGCCGTCGCTGCCAACGACGACAACCACCACCACCATTCAACTCCTCTCTGACCCCCCGATCATCTCCAACTCCCCTTACCCTTTTACCACGTCTCGATCTCCTCGAAAACCCCGTGTAACTCAGATCTAGCCGCTGTTTTTAAAAGTTTACGCGCCGCCACTTCAAACTCACGCCCACCGATCATCTGGCCACCTACAACGATCACCCTACCACCTTTGGACTCCTATCGAACCCATCTATCATCTGCAATTTCTATTTTCCTTTTCCCACATCTCTAGCTCCTGGAAAATCCGTCGAAACCAAGCCCAGCTGCTGTTTTTGACAGATCTGTGCACTGTTCTTCAACGCCATCGCCCGGCCATCTCCAATCACTTCCGGTGACCACTCCACCACCGTTAGATCCCCCTTAAAGTCCTTTAACAACTGCAAGTTTCCTTTTCCTCTTTTGATCGCTGTTTTTCTACAGAGATGCGCGACAATGACCGTTGCAAGAATCTGTCCTCTCCGTCTTCTCACGGCCGCCCACTGCCGTACGCTGATGCTGTCGGCCACCAATCGGGCCGAGCAACCCCCACTGATCTACTTCAATCTCCAGTAGCCTCCTCTGCCCTTCGTAGTTCACGTAGGTCGCTGAACGCATGAGTTTTTACCCGACATCGTCGCCGTCGTGAAGATCCGTTGCGCTATCCGCAACGAGAGGGAGAGATCGCCACTTGCTAGCTGTTCGTGCCTCCCCCTCGCTGTCCAGTAGGATCTCTCTGTGCTACTCACGGCCGAGACATTGTAGACGACATCGATCCATCGCTGTTCAGACCCGACATCCGCTTTTTGATCGACGTCAAAAGGTTAGTCCTCTAACGTGTAGTAAGAACCCCCACAGTAGCAAATCAAAAACCTAACCTATAAATCGTCAAAAATAACTAAATTTCATTTCTGCACCTTTCAAACATTGCAAATTTTAGACATCGACGAAGGACTGAATTTCTGTGCACATAGGATAGATCGTCGACTAGGCTGAACCAAAACAAAAACGTGACTTTGACTGCTTGGATAGCCCCGTTGAACTTAGAAATGAACCTTAATAGGATCAATGATGAGCGTGACCTGACACCGTCGCTTGACTCATTTCAGACGACCCATTACCGACGCTCCGACTCAACGAGACTCTCCCGACGGACGTACCACTCGCCACCGCAGGCAAGTGTGTTCACTTGCGCAGTTTCGGCCACATTTAGGCCATTGTTTCCATTAAACCGTAAAAAGTAATAACAAGAGAACCAGACGTGCAATGATAGCGTCGGGGACACCCCACGACAGCCTGGACTTGACGACAAAGTCCGGGCACAACAATAACAACTGACACCATAGGTTTTATCTGTGTGTGCGTGTGTTTGGACCCCCTATAATCAACAACAACAACTGCTACCATATGTTTTATTTGTGTGTGCGTGCGTGTGGACCCCCTAGAATGAACAACTCTCATCCATACTCATCTTGTCATGTCATGTCATGTATTGCATAAGCCTGTAGGCGAATAGGGCACTCTCCAAGCTAGAGAGGGTGATCCCTTGTCACGATTGGAAACGGATAAGCCTACGGGTGAATAGAGCACCCTCCAACCTGGAGAGGGTGATCCCTTGTCACGATTGGTAATGGATAATCATGCGGGCGAATAAGGCACTCCCCAAGCTAGGAGAGTGAACCCTTGTCACTATACATAAGCCTGCGGGCGAATAGGGCACTCACCGAGTAAGTGAGTGACGTGCGTTTATATTTCATATATTTGTGCACGTTTTCTTCCGTGTTTTTCCGCTATTTACTGCCGTCTTGTATTCGTTTTCTCGTGTTTTCTTGTTTTCTTTCACTTTTCCGTGTTTTTGTATATTTGCAGGAGTTTACCGGTGTAGGGAACATAAAACGATGATATCATGAGTCCCCGGAGCAACGGGAGGAGTCATGCATGATCCAGGGGGTCAAACGACGAAAATCGCATCTTTCAGCCCCTCACCCGACCGTTGGTCACTTCCAACCGATCGGGTGATGCACGCGTGCAACACCCGGACACAAGTTGGAGCAGCCAAGAAGTCACCCGGTCGGTTCAGAGACCGGTTCAAACGCCCCAACTCTCTGGAATTTAATGCTGAATGCCAACCGATCTGGTGACTTTCACCCGATCGGTTCACCTGTATCCGATTCTCCGAAGCCATGACATGGAGAGCTCAACCGACCGGTTCACCCGATGGCACGAAGATCCAACCGATCAGCTTCAACCCTCAACCGACCGTGCCATATGACCGGGTGAAGTCCCGTGCTGAACTGCCAAAGAAACGAAGCAGGTCACCCGATCGGTTGACTTTTCAACTGATCGGGTGATATCGTATTCTATATATAGGACCCCTAGGTTTTCTAGAAACGGGAGTTGTTATTTTTTGCTGTTTTTTCTCTCTCTTGACGGCTGTAATTTTTCAGATATTTGTGAGTCTTCCTATCTTTACCAAACTTTAATATAGTGTTATTAGCATTGCTCTTACTTCTTTTCAATCACTTGATCATGTTTCTAACGGTCGATTCCGATTTAGATTGCTTTTCACTAAATATGTGTGAGTAGTTCCCAAATCTGGGATTTTGGTGGAAACCCCTTCGTGGGTTCTCCCCGATGCTTCCATAGGACTAGGAAATCGATAGGGATTAGGAATCTACCCGTTACGCGGGGTGTTTTATTGTCATCGGCGGAAAAAAGACAGCCTTTGACCGTTGGGCCAAGGGGGAATAAACTTGGCGGTTGACTCCCTAGCCATAGCTCACGCCCTTAGCGTAGACGTCGAATCCTAGCACACGGAAGAGGCAGGATGAGGCGTTGGGAGTTATCGTTGTGAGCTTAGTGCTCCCGGAGTCGGTCAGTGTTAATGGACATGGGAATGCCCACTGACCGAACCTAGGAAGTCCGACGTATCATCCTGGGCACTGACCGAAATATCGGGCCCATGGGATGCTAGTGCCACTCTTAGAGGTAACGTCTCACCATTAGACCCTAATTCCGATCCTTATCCTACCCGTAGGCCGTATCGGCGAGAATCGCACGATAGGGTGGAAACCGAAGTCCCGGGTTTTCCCTTTATATTGTTATTCCCTCGCATTCTATTTTTCGTGACAACCCATCATCCGATTCGGGCTAGCTCGCCCATGGGGTGAATCCGATCCTTCTTGACACAAGCACAATCACGCCTCCCTGAGTTCGACCCCCAAGCCACACTACGACACCGTGTGCTTGTAGTTACAAATATTTAAATCTCACGCCCCCAATTATATATTGCACACATCTGACACGCAAACCCGGGTGACGTCAAGCTTTATGGCGCCGTTGCCGGGGAGGCAACGTGCTTATTATTTTAGGATCTCATGAACCCTTGAGTCTAGCTCACATCTCTACCTCGCGATAATTTTCGCATTCTTCTTTTTCATTTTTTATTTTTTTTATTTTTATTTTTTTATTTTTATTCTTCATTTCTTATTTTCTATCTTTTATCTGTTTTTCCCACTTGTGCTTCACGGGTGTTTGTTGCTTTTGATGCGCAGGTCTTCGAGGAGTCTTGACGACTTGATTCCTCTTGATCCTGAAATTAACGCCACCCTAAGGCGTCTGGCCGCCGAGAAGCGAAGAAGAGAAGAGCCCGAAGACATGAGGGAGAACACCCCACCTCACAAGTCTCTGCTGGAGTACTCGATGCCATCCATCGAGTCCACCTCCGCCATCCGTCCTCCTACTATTACGGCACAAAGCTTCGAGCTTAAGCCGTCTTTGGTGACATGGATCCAGCAGGATCAATTCTCTGCGGCACCCATGGAGAGCCCCATCGAACATTTGGATTCCTTCTTGGAGAAATGTGACACCTTCCGGATAAACGGTGTCACAACTGAGGCGATCCATCTGAATCTATTCTCCTTCTCTCTGCGAGATAAGGCCAAGCTGTGGCTTAGGGGGAAGGACCCGAACACATTCAACACCTGGGAGAAGCTTTCAAATGCTTTTCTGACAAAGTTCTTTCCTCTGGGGAAGACCATGAAGCTGAGGAGTGAGATCTCCTCCTTCTCCCAGGCCAGCCACGAGTCTCTGCATGAAGCCTGGACCAGATACAAGGAAATGCAGAGGAGATGTCCCCACCACGAGCTACCCAAGTGGCAGATCATAAATCTGTTTTATAATGGGTTGAGGGACGATTTAAAATCTTCCATGGATGCCGCGGCTGGATGGTCCTTTATGTCAAGGAGTGAAGAAGATGCCGGATAAATTCTAGAAAATATGGCATCAAACAATGAGCTGTGGTGTGACGAGAGAGCCACACCTAGATCTGGGGGTATCCACAGGGTCGAAGACGTCGACCGATTATCCAGCAAGTTTGACTTGCTGTCGACCCAGATCTCTGCTTTGATGGTAGGAGCCGGTGGCGCTGGAGCACAACAGATTGCTGCGGTGGAATCCGAAGTCATGGGGGATTTCGATGGAGGTGACATTTCACCCCCGGTGGACCAGGCGAGCGCGTTATTTTACAATCCTACGGGTAATGCACCTTTTCCACCACGAACAAACTCCAATTCGGCCTATTCTCCGAATAACCGGAACCACCCCAACCTTAGTTACCAGGCACCATATCAGCAGCCGCCGCCTCAGCAGCAGCAACAACAGATATATCAGCCGGCTAGGCCTCAGCAGCAGCAGTTTCAGCAGCAGCAACCTCCACAACAATATCATCAATATGCTCCCAGGAATCAGCAACCCGTTCAGTAGCAGCAGCAATATGACCAACAGAGGGCCATCTCTCCGGTTGAGTCCCTTTTGACTCAATATATATCCAACCAGGAGAAGATAAATCTGAAGCTGGAAATGGGACACCGGGCTCTCACGGACCAAGTAACACAGCTGGGGTTACAAGTGGCGAACCTTTCACGGTCGCAAAACTTATTGCCGCCACAACCGAAGGTGAATCCGAGGGGGTGAATCAGACCTTGGCGCTCACGCACGAGCATGCTAACGTGTCCGCTATCGTCTTGAGGAGCGAAACACAAATCCCCACAAGAGTGCCCCCCCAAGGAACCGGAAGCACCGTTGGTCGTAGAACAACCAATTGAAAAATTGAATGACGACGGTGCTTCGTCGCCAAAGCCAACTACTCCGGAGGGAGTCCATGAAGAGGAGAAAAAGAAAACCGAGGAAGGGAGCCTCAAAGTGTTCAGGCCCGTTGTGCCTTTCCCACAACGGCTAGCCCAAGCCAAAATAGACGAGAAGTATGGCAAATTCTTTGCCATGGTCAAAGATCTGAGCTTACAAATCCCATTCCTCAAAGCTATCGAGACGATTCCCTCCTACGCCAAATTTCTAAAGGATTTGGTGACAAGAGGATCCAGAAAGGATAGGGTCGTATTAACGGCGGAGTGCAGCGCCCTCATTTAGCGCGCAAATCTGCCCAAGCTTAAAGACCCAGGAAGTTTTTCCATCCCTTGTTCGATTGGGGAAGTGCGAATCCAGAGTGTGCTCGTCGATCTAGGAGCGAGCATCAGCCTAATGCCCCTATCGCTATACAAGAGAATAGGGATGTGAGACTTGGAGCCCACCGGCATGACATTACAGCTTGCTGACCGTTCGGTCATATACCCGGTGGGGGTAGTAGACGACATACCTGTTGATGTGAGTGGAGTGCAAGTGCCGGTGGATTTTGTGGTGATGGACATGCCGAAAGATAAGCACACCCCTATTATCCTTGGGCGGCCTTTCATGGCCACTGCCGGCGTTTTGATAGACGTGAAGAATGAGAAGCTTTCCCTCAATGTAGGCAACGAAAAAGCCGAGTTCGACTTAGGGTTGTCAATGAAGCACCCAAATCCCCCGGATGATCCTAGTATCAGTATGCTGGAGAACGAAGAAGAGAGAGCTATGGAGGCAAGCTCCTGGGAAATTCTCTCGAGAAATCCCCCCGATAGCTTGGGAGATCTTGGAGAGCAAGTTGGCTCCCCAAAGGAAGAAGTTGCTGATGAGGCGGTCACCCAATATGTGATCCCTCCCGGATTCCCAAAAGCTCCTCCTACGAGGAGAAAAGGCAAAGAGCCCATGGGGCTCACCGGAGATGAGGTCCGGATCCTTAAACGAGTGGCGGTGGACGCCAATATAAGGGAGAAGCCCCCGGACCCCGTCAACAAAGGGAGAGTCATCGAAAAAGTTTTCTTGTCGCCACCGACTACACCGAGAGATACCAGCTCTGAAGCTGAATCGATACCAGACTTTGGGCATCACCCGTATCGCCCACCTTGAACATCATCTACGGGCGTCGAGCTAACGACGTTAAACAAAAGCATTTTATGGGAGGCAACCCATGCTCTAAACCTTTGTTTCCAATTTTTAGGACTATTTTTAACTTTATTTTATCTATTTTAATAAATAAATCCAGCTGCAAGAACTTCCGTTGAGGGACTTAGGCCATTTGTGGACTTTTGCAGAAAACAAGGCCCCAACCGATCTGTTGATAACTCAACCGATCGGGTGGGATGTATCAGCTGCTGGCCGTATCAGTCGCTCAACGAACCGATCGGGTGAAGATATGCGAGACCGGTTGGAAGACCGGGTGAACTGGGGCTGAAGTCTCGGGAATTTTTGGGAAATGATCAACCGATCGGTTGATACGAAGCATGATCGGGTGACAGACCGGGTGAGCTGTACCAAACTCTCGGGAAAATTTGTGGAGCGGCCAACCGATCGGGTGAGTTATCAACCGATCGGTTCGCCTGTAGCATCTCTTCAGCTGAAAATCTCGACCTAATAGTCAACCGATCGGGTGACAACTCACCCGATCGGTTCGACTTAAACCCTATAAATAAACCCCCCACCCGTTCGTTTTCTCGCCCGATCTCGCAGAATTTGCCGTCGTTTCGTCTCCCCCGCTCTCCCAACGGCTGGAAAACTTCTCCCACGACCTCCACTCCCCCTCTAGCCTCTCTCTCAACCTACCACTTCTCTCTCTCTCTCTCTCTCTCTCTCTCTCTCTCTCTCCCATTTCGCTTTCTCACGTCCTAATCCCCCCATTTTCGGATTTTTCGTTGAAGAGAAGTGCCGTGGCTCCAACTCCGTCCGATTGCACGGTATTGAGGTCAATTTCAAGCAAGGAACTCCAACCTCTGCTGGGTAACTTCGCTCCACTCTTCAAATTTTACTTTTTACCCTAGAATTTCTACTTGCTTGATTGTTTGTGTGTGTATGCTTTTATCATATTCTACACTCATTTGCATCACACTCACGCACCCACTATGGCCCGGGAACGAGATAAGGGGAAGGGTATCCTGCGGGAGGAGGAACCGTCTCGAAAGAAACGCAGACAAACACGTCCTCCTCCCGATACACCATGTGCACTATCACTAGCCCCTCCCCCACCTGTTATCCCCCCTGAGGACCCAATGATGGGCCCGCATGGGTATCGATTTAGGAACCAAGAGCATAAGGACTTCTACCTTAGGCTGGATGCTCGGGGGCATCTGTCGACCAAATTCGCCCACACCCAATCGTTTATCGATCTCGGTGTCTTCACCGAGGTCGAGACTCTTTTCGCGAACTTAGGTTGGTTAGCCTTCCTGAACACCACCGCGGTGTCCTACCCGTCCCTCACACTAGAATTTCTTTCCTCACTCGTTTGTGAGTCGGGGTCGATCGTCATTTTCCGGGTGCGTAACAAAACCATCCGCACCAACCTGAACACGATTAATAATATATTTGGTTTCCCCATCCTTGGGGACAACACTATCTGACACTACGGGTATCCACCCGAATTCGACGTCGATAACTTTTGGTTCCGCCTCACCCTACTCCCTCGCTATCCCCGTGGTAAGGCCAAGGCCTCCTCGATCATCCATCATATATTCCGTCTGGCCCATCGGATCATATCCTCCGCATTTTTCCCCAGGGATGAGTCAGGCACAGTGACCATCCCTGATCTTTTCATTCTATGGGCCATGACTTTCCCTTTCGTTCGAGACGATGATGGGAATAGCTTTAGGGCCCCTACTGTCCCCGTCCATGCTGGCGACTGGCTTGTTTACAAGCTCTTGAGATTAGCCGAGCCAGCAAGGGTAAGCTTTGTTGTGGGGGAATAATCACTATCATTGCTTCTTTTCCCCAATTTAATATCCCCATCCCTCGAGGTCTTCCCACTATCGTAGGACCCTCATATCTAGATCTTGATGTCCTGCGGCATATTCATATGATTAAGCATCGTCTTGATCGTCGTTTCAATTTCAACTACGGCCACCCCCAGCCCCCTACACCATTCTCCCCAACCCCACTTGCATGACTATTGCTGTAGTGGCAGATTGGACTTTTCCGCCCGATCCCGAGTTTCTAGCGGGGTTGCACCTTCCTTTCTTTCCCCCGGACGCACGCAGACCACCTTCCCCTGCCGCCCGCTTAGGCGAGCAGGATATTCATGCATCCCGGGGAGATATCGGGGTTGGCCCGAGTCACACCACCTGTGCTCCTGGCCCTATCACTGCTGAGGATCTTTCTGCGACCATCTCCGGCCTTGTGTCCAGTGCCGGCATGACCACTGCCACCGGCACTACTTCCACATCACTTTCCGGAACCACTTTCGCTTCACATCAGTCCACTTCTTTTGGTCCCCGCCAGGCCTCAGCTCGTCTTGCTCTCGAGGCCGAGGTCGCAGCTCTCCGTGCTCTTGCCATGTCCTCTGTCCCCTCGGACCCATCACCGTCCTCCTTTCTCACTCACCCACGTTTCCTCGTACTTGAGAGGAACGTGGCCGCCATCCTCCGCCTTCTCACTCACGTCCACGGACCACCACCATCCACACCACACCCCTCACCACCACCTTCACCCCCTCGACGATCGTCATCTCCCCCATCACATTCTTCCCCTCCACCATCCCACCCATCCCCACCTCCTTCACCCCCACCTAGGTGATCATCTCCTCCTCCCACATCTATTCCCATCCCCGTATCCACTTCTCCTCTCACGACCACTTCTGTCGCCCCCACTCCACCTCCTCCCTCCTCCACCGTTACTGCATATGTGCGCCGCAAGAAATTACAGGTGCGCTCCAGATCTCTTCCACCGCCACCCACTACCGTCACCATCACGTCTTATCTCCCCATTTCTATCCCTTCTACCACCGCCTTGATCGCCGTACTTCCACCACCACCCACCACCACCGACACTCTACCCACATCATTCACACCCCCACTGCACCTATTCCTCCACCTCTTTCCCTACTTCTCCGCACACCCCCCGCCTCCCCCGACCACCCATCCACACCCTCTTCCGAGGAGGGCAAGGACTCCCCATCTCTTGCTTTTTGATTTCATTTTGTTTTCTGACCTCCCCCTTGCGTATCTCTGCATTTTCACGATCACATCTTTTCACTAGCACTGTCATGTCTAGCTTGGGGGAAGTCAAATTTTTTCTGTGTGCTGTCGTGTGTCGTTTTTCTTTGTGTGTTTGTTTATTTGTCGTGTCGTGTGATTTTCTTTCTTTTATTTATCTTTATTTTCTGTTTATATGTCGCGTGGTGTGATTTTTATCTTTATTCTTCTTTTCAGTTTCGTTCGTGTGATTTTCTTGTCTTTCGTGTCTTTTTGTGTCTGTGCGTATTCCCCCCATATTCATTGCCCACCCGTATTTAATTCTATTGCATTGAGGGCAATGCAAGTTTCAGCTTGGGGGAGTCGCACTTCGTGCGTTATTTGTCTCTTTTTCTTCGTAATTTGAGTCGTTTTTCTCCGTTTTTTCTTTCCTTTTCTTTTCTTCTTTTTATCTCTTTCTCCTAGAGATGAACCCTATGATGAATTGCCACAAAATCACACACACCTAGCATGGCATCGATAATCACATTCACTAACTCTAGGATATCGAGTCCTCTTGCATTTCATGCATCGTGGGTCCACTTAGCTTTTTGTGAGTCGTGTGTCGTGCCTAGCTGTTTGGTGTGCTTCTACTTTGTGATTTTACTTTATATACCTGTCCAGGAATGACCCCTAGATTATCTTGCTTCGATTTGAATATGCGGTATTTGTTTCTCCTGTCTGCTTCTGCATGCTATATATATATCGTATACTTCATTTTGCATGTGTCGGGATTCCACAATTAAGGACTAGGATAACCCATTTAGCCCATGCTCTAATTAGCGAGAATAGTTTCCTTGGCCCAAGTGTTTAGATTCCGATTTCTTTTTTATTTTACTTGGTGCAAATCCCCTCGTCGTGTACCGTTCTTCCACTTGGGAGAGTACACATCTGTATAGCCAAAAAACCCAAAAATCCAAAAAAAAAGGAGAAAAGAAAAGAAAAACCCAAAAAGAAAAGAAAAGAAAAAAAATTGTATAGCCAAAAAGCCAAAAAAAAATACATATATCCAAAACCCAAAAAAAATATATGAGTGTGAATATTTTCCTACTTACCGAGAATAAAGGGAAGGCGAGAATTTGCACCGAATGTTCTACTCCACATCATCTCAACCCCCATCGTTTTCGAAAACACTTGGCTTAGGAACTTTTTAGCTATTATCTAGGCTATAGTGTGGTGATTTCCTTAACCCTAGTTATGGAGTCCCTGGCGCATGATATGTTTCGATTCTCGCTCTATTCTCATGCATGCTTTAACTACATATATTCACCGCTTAATTCGAATCGAATCGATATTTGGGTCATTTCCTGGATTTGTGTATATCGAGCTTTATTGCACATCGTAGATAGTGACACCGACTGCTAGCACATGACCACACTCACTCGCGCTTCACCGCGTGGGCCCACGGCACTTGTCTGGACTCATATTCATTGGTTTAGTGATGTGATTTGGCGTTTGTCTACTTGGTGTGTCGTTTTTGGTTTTGTTGGCCCTGACGGGCGATTTAGGATTTTTGTTTTCTCATTTTCTCTCTTCCTCTCTATTTTCTCCCTCCGAGCTCCTACTCTCACTCGTCTTCCTCGAGGACGAGGAAGGGTTCAGCTTGGGAGATTTTGACGTGCGTTTATATTTCATATATTTGCGCACGTTTTCTTCCGTGTTTTTCCGCTAGTTACTGCCGTCTTGTATTTGTTTTCTCGTGTTTTCTTGTTTTCTTTCACTTTTCCGTGTTTTTATATATTTGCAGGGGTTTACCGGCGTAGAGGACATAAAACAACGATATCATGAGTCCCCGGAGCAACGGGAGGAGTCACGCGTGATCCAGGGGGTCAAACGACGAAGTTCACATCTGTCAGCCCCTCACCCGACCGGTTGGTCACTTCCAATCGATCGGGTGATGCATGCGTGCACCACCCGGACACAAGTTGGAGCGGCCAAGAAGTCACCCGGTCGGTTTAGAGACCGGTTCAAACGCCCCAACTCTCTGGAATTTGATGCTGAATGCCAACCGATCGGGTGACCTTCACCCGATCGGTTCACCTGTAGCCGATTCTCCGAAGCCATGACACGGAGAGCTCAACCGACCGGTTCACCCGACAGCACGAAGATCCAACCGATCAGCTTCAACCCTCAACCGACCGTGCCATATGACCGTGTGAAGTCCCGTGCTGAACTACCGAAGAAACGAAGCAGGTCACCCGATCGGTTGACTTTTCAACCGATCGGGTGATATCGTATTCTATATATAGGACCCTTAGGTTTTCCAGAAACAAGAGTTGTTATTTTTTGTCGTTTTTTCTCTCTCTTGACGGCTGTAATTTTTCAGATATTTGTGAGTCTTCTGATCTTTACCGAACTTTAATATAGTGTTATTAGCATTGCTCTTACTTCTTTTCAATCGCTTGATCATGTTTCTAACGGTCGATTCCGATTTAGATTGATTTTTACTAAATATGTGTGAGTAGTTCCCAAATCTGAGATTTTGGTGGAAACCCATTCGTGGGTTCTCCCCGATGTGTCCATAGGACTAGAAAATCGATAGGGATTAGGAATCTACCGGTTACGCGAGGTGTTTTATTGTCATCGGTGGGAAAAAGACCGCCTTTGACCGTTGGGTCAAGGTGGAATAAACTTGGCGGTTGATTCCCTAGCCATAGCTCACGCCCTTAGCGTAGACGTCGAATCCTAGCACGCGAGAGCGGTAGGATGAGGCGTTGGGAGTTATCGTTGCGAGCTTAGTGCTCCCGAAGTCGGTCAGTGTTAATGGACATGGGAATGCCCACCAACCGAACCCGGGAAGTCCGGCGTATCATCTTGGGCAGCGACCGGAATATCGGGCCCTTTGGGATGCTGGTTCCACTCTTAGAGGCAACGTCTCACCATTAGACCCTAATTCCGATCGTTATCCTACCCGTATGCCGTATCGGCGAGAATAGCTCGATAGGGTGGAAACCGAAGTTCCGGGTTTTCCCTTTATATTGTTATTCCCTCGCATTCTATTTTTCGTGACAACCCATCATCCGATTTGGGCTAGCTCGCCCATGGGGTGAATCCGATCCTTCTTGACACAAGCACAACCACGCCTCCCTGAGTTCGACCCCCAAGCCACACTACGACACCGTGCGCTTGCGGTTACAAATATTTAAATCTCACGCCCCCAATTATATATTGCACACATCTGACACGCATACCTGGGGGGCGTCAGTGAGTGATCCCTTGTCATGTCTTGTCTTGTGCACTTGGGCTGGGGTAGGGTTGAGCGTGCGCACGGGGAGAGGGTCTGATCCCCCTCGAACCGTAAGGCGTGAACCCTTCGTGACACACACTTGTCTTGTCTTGTCGTGTCCTGTCTAGTCTAGTCTTGTATCCAGTAGCACACCCTATGTCTATTGTCTGTCACATTTTACTTTTCAATGTTGTCTTTACTTTCTTGCACATATACATATCTGCCATGCTGTTGCATCATCATCATGTAAACAACTTTTAAAATGTCAACCTTAAAATGTTATACACCTTGTAGTGGAGTCTTCTCACGGTTACTTGCAGATTTTGCCTGACGTACAACCACTTTCTCTTGGTGTTTATACGTCAGGTACCGAGACAGGGTTAGTATATCCGGAGCCGGTACCAGAGGACTTGGAGCAGGAGTACGTTGCTGATCAGGAGTAAGACCCGAGTGAGGACCAGTCTTAGATGTTCCTCTGTTGCTGACTTTGGAGGTTCAGTGACTTTCTAGTTTTGGTGTGTAGCACCATTTTGCTTTCTGTTTTAGGTTGGGTGCGTAGCACCATTAGTTTCCTTTTCTGTGTTATAGCCATGATGGGCTCTTTTTTAGACTTTTGTACTCTCTGGATGTTATCTCTTATTATTAATGAATGCAACCTCCTTTCTGTACTTTCTGTTGTTCTGAATTTAATAAATACAAGAACCTGAAAATTTTGAAATTGTACCCCTACAGACGCTTATTGGGTCCGAGCTTCACAGCTCCGGCCCAAGCGGGCCTTAGTCACCTTTCGCTTCCGTCGTTTTGGGAAGCGGGGCGTGACAGGTTTTAGTGGTGGCCCATGCAGGTCATGCAAAAGTTCGGAACAATAGGAGTACCACATTCATTCAATATCTAGTTTGACATGTACAAGTCTAAATTGGGTTTTCCTGTCAATAGGATGGTAGGAGGACGCAATACCTGTGTCGGTCCCTCTTCTGACGGAGATATGGATGGTCGATGTGGTGAATTCCACCAATTTCTGGACGTGATGAGAGAGATGCTGGACGTACATCATCAGTTGGTTCAGCAGTCCCACCGTGCTGCCCAGGCTCCTCCAGCTGCACCATCACCGCCTCTGCCTGCCCCTCGAGCTGCTCCGGGAGTGAAGCAGTTCAATGAGCTTCAGCCGAAGACATTTTCTGGGAAGGAAGGACCCTTAGGTGCTGATGAGTGGATCCAGAGCACAGAAGAGAAGCTGGTAGCTGCGAAGATTCCTGAAGAGACCAGAGTTGAGATAGCGAAGATGCAACTGGCCGAGAATGCTAGGATGGTGGCGCATTGAGGAGAGGCGCCTATAGAAGCCAGTGAAGTGGAAGACTTTCAAGTCCATGTTTCGAGAGAAGTATTTCCCTAAGGCTGCTAAGAGGGATCTTCTGATCTGATTCGTGAATCTGTAGCAGGGGGATATGACGGTTGATGAGTACGAGGCAGAGTTCGAGATGCATGACGCCCCCCGCTTATGCGTTCTAGATGTGTGCAGTAATATGATTGGGGGCGTGAGATTTAATTATTTGTAACCGCAAGCACACGGTGTTGTAGTGTGGCTTGGGGGTCGAACTCAGGGAGGCGTGGATGTGCTTATGTCAAGAAGGGTCAAATTCACCCCATGGGCGATCTAGCCCGAATCGGATGATGGGTTGGCACGAAAAATAGGATGCATGGGATAAACAATATAAAGTAAAAACCCGGGACTCTGGTTTCCACCATATTGTGTGATTCTCGCCGATACGGCCTACGGGTAGGACAACGATCGGAATTAGGGTCTATTGGTGAGACTTTGCCTCTGAAAGTGGTACCGGCGTCCCATGGGCCCGATATTCCGTTCGATGCCCAGGATGATACGCCAGACTTCTCGGGTTCGATCAGTGGGCACTCCCGTGTCCATTAACACTGATCGACTCCGGGAGCACTAAGCTCGCAACGATAACCCCCAACGTCTCATCCTGCCGCTCCTGCGCGCTAGGATTCGACGTCTACGCTAAGGGCGTGAGCTATGTCTAGGGAGTCAACCGCCAAGTTTATTCCCCCTTGGCCCAACGGTCAAAGGCGGTATTTTTCCCGCCGATGACAATAAAACACCCAGCGTAACCGGTAGATTCCTAATCCCTATCGATTTCCTAGCCCTATGGATGCATCGGGGAGAACCCACGAAGGGGTTTCCACCAAAATCCCAGATTTGGGAACTACTCACACATATTTAGTAAAAAGCGATCTAAACAGAAATCGACCGTAAAAATCATGATCAGGCAATTGAAAGGCAATAAGAACAATGCTAATAACACTATATCAAAGTTTAACAAAGATCAGAAAACTTACTAATAACTGAAAAATTACAGCCGTCAAGAAAGAGAAAAACAGTAAAAAAATAACAACTCCTCGTTTCTGGAAAACCTAGGGTCCTATATATAGAAAACGAAATCACCCGATCGGGTGAAATGTCACCCGATCGGGTGACCTGCTTCGTTTCTTCGGCATCGCAGAACAGGACTCCACCCGGTCACCACGACACGGTCGGTTGAGGGCTGAAGGCGATCGGTTGGATCTTCGTGCCGTCGGGTGAACCGGTCGGTTGATCTCTCCGTGCTTGGCTTTGGAGAATCGGCTACAGGTGAACCGATCGGGTGAAAGTCACCCGATCGGTTAGCATTCAGCACAAATTCCAGAAATTCGAGGGCGTTTGAACTGGTCTCTGAACCGATCGGGTGACTTCTTGGCCACTCTAACTTGTGTCCGGGTGGTGCACGCGTGCATCACCCGATCGGTTGGAAACAACCAACCGGTCGGGTGAGGGGCTGAAAGATGCGATCTTCGTCGTTTGACCCCCTGGATCATGCGTGACTCCTCCCGTTGCTCCGGGGACTCATGATATCGTCGTTTTATGTCCCCTATGCCAGTAAACTCCTGCAAAATACGGAAAACACGGAAAAGTGAAAGAAAACAAGAAAACATGAGAAAACGAATATAAGACGGCGGTAAATAACGGAAAAACACGGAAGAAAACGTGCGCAAATATATGAAATATAAACGCACATCAAAATCCCCCAAGCTGAACTCTTCCTCGTCCTCGAGGAAGACGAGTGAGAGTAGGAGCTCGGAGAGAGAAAATAGAGAGAAAGAGAGAAAAAGAAAACTCTATATCCTAGATCACCCGTCAGGGCCAACAAAATCAAAAACGACACACCAAGCAAGCAAACGTCAAATCACATCACTAAACTAAGGAATACGAGTCCAGACAAGTGCCGTGGGTCCACGCGGTGAAGCGCGAGTGAGTGTGGTCGTGCGCTAGCAGTCTGTGTCACTATCTACGATGTGCGATAAAGCTCGATATACACAAATCCAAGAAATGACCCAAATATCGATTCGATTCGAATTAAGCGGTGAATATATGTAGTTCAAGCATGCATGAGAATAGAGAGAGAATCGAAACATATCATGCGTCAGGGACTCCACAACTAGGGTTAAGGAAATCACCACACTATAGCCTAGATAATAGCTAAAAAGTTCCTAAGCCAAGTGTTTTCGAAAACGATGGGGGTTGAGATGATGTGGAGTAGATCACTCGGTGCAAATTCTTGCCTTTCCTTTATTCTCGGCAAGTAGGAAAATATTCACACGGGAATTTTCTTTGGGTTTTGGGTATTTGTATATTTTTTTGGATTGTTGGCTATACAATTTTTCTTTCTTTTCATTTCTTTTTGGGTTTTTCTTTTCTTTTCTCTTTTCTTTTGGGTTTTTTCGGTTTTTTGGCTATACACATGTGTACTCTTCCAAGTGGGAGAACGGTACACGACGAGGGGATTTGCACCAAGTAAAACAAAAAAGAAATCGGAATCTAAACACTTGGGCAAAGGAAACTATTCTCGCTAAATAGAGCATGGGCCAAATGGGTTATCCTAGTCCTTAGTTGTGGAATCCCGACACATGCGAAACGAAGTATACGATAATATATATATAGCATGCAGAAGCAAACATGAGAAACAAATACCGCATATTCAAATCGAAGCATGATAATCTAGGGGTCATTCTTGGACAGGTATGTAAAACAAAATCACAAAGTAGAAGCACACGAAACAGCTAGGCATGACACACGACTCACAAAAAGCTAAGTGGACCCACGATGCGTGAAATGCAGGGGGACTCGATATCCTAGGGTTAGTGAATGTGATTATCGATGCTATGCTAGGTGTGTGTGATTTTGTGGCAATTCATCATAGGGTTCATCTCTAGGAGAAAGAGATAAAAAGAAGAAAAGAAAAAGAAAAAGTAAAAGATGGAGAAAAACGACTCAAATAACAAGGAAAAAGAGACAAATGACGCACGAAGTGCGACTCCCCCAAGCTGAAACTTGCATTGCCCTCAATGCAATAGAATGAAATACGGGAGGGCAATGGATATGGGGGGGAATTCGCACAGACACAAAATGACACGAAAAACGAGAAAATCACACAAACGAGACTGAAAATACGTATAAAAATAAAAAGCACACCAAACATGACATAGAATCAGAAAATAAAAATAAATAAATGAAAGAAAATAAAAATCACACGACACGACAAATAAACAAACACACAAAGAAAAACGAACACGATAGCACACAGAAAAAATTTGACTTCCCCCAAGCTATTCATGACAATGCTAGCAAGATGATATGATCGTGAAAATGCAGAGATATGCAAGGGGGAGGTCAGAAAACAAAATGAAATCAAGAAGCAAGAGATGGGGGGTCCTCGCCCTCCTTGGAAGAGGGTGTGGATGGGTGGTCGGGGGATGCGGGGGGTGTGCGGAGAAGTGGGGACAGAGGTGGGGGAATAGGTGCAGTGGTGGTGTGAATGATGGGGAGAGTGTCGGTGGAGGTGGGTGGTGGTGGAAGTACGGCGATCAAGGCAGTGGTAGAAGGGATAGAAATGGGGAGAGAAGACGTGATGATGACGGTCGTGGGTGGCGGTGGGAGAGATTTGGAGCGCATCGACAATTTCTTACGGCACACATATGAAGTGACAGTGGAGGAGGGAGGAGGTGGTGTGGGTGCGACAGAAGTGGTCGTGAGAGGAGAGCTGGATACGAGGATGGGAATAGATGTGGGAGGGGGAGATGATCACCTAGGTGGGGGTGGAGGAGGTGGAGATGGGTGGGATGGTGGAGGAGAAGAATGTGATGGGGGAGGTGAGGATCGTCGAGGTGGTGAAGGTGGTGGTGTGGGTGGTGGTGTGGGTGGTGGTGGTCCGTGGAGGTGAGTGAGAAGGCGAAGGATGACGGCCACATTCCTCTCAAGTGCGAGGAAGCGTGGGTGAGTGAGAAAGGAGGACGGTGATGGGTTCGAGGGGACATGGGACGTGGCAAGATCACGAAGGGCTGCGACCTCCGCCTCGAGAGCAAGACGGGCAGAGACCTGGCGGCGACCAAAGGAAGTGGATTGACGTGAAGCGGAAGTGGTGCCGGCAAGTGATGTGGAAGTAGTGCCGGCGGCAGTGGTCATGCCGGCACTGGACACAAGGTCGGAGATGGCCGTAGAAAGATGCTCAGAAGTGATGGGGCCAGGAGCACGGGTGGTGTGACTCGGGCCAGCCCCGATATCTCCCCGGGACGCAGGAATATCCTGCTCGCCTAAGTAGGCGGCAGGGGAAAGTGGTCTGCGTGTGTTCGCGCCTCGGATACAACACCCGGGACGAGACTCGCTAGTCTTACCGCAAGCGCACGGTGTAGCGGCGAGCGGATATCGAACACGTGGAGGGCAAATGACGGTGTCTTCTTCAATTCACATGTCTATAAGAACAGTCGAGAAATATTCGCAATAAAGCGGTCACAGTCGTTCAATTGTATGAAGAAAATATCAAATTAATAAAAACGCCTAGGGATAGGGAATCCCCGCTACAAACCGTATCTCGTCATTGTGATTCGTAGGTTTCACAATTGCTAGACTTGAAGTTCAGGTGAACTAGTTGCAACTAAAGGTAGAACCAAGCTCACGCTCTCGCGCTATTGCCGGTCTATAGCAAACCTAGGGTAGGGTCCAATCTCTTGCAAACCCTAACCTAGGCAAGCTAGCATGAAGGACAACATCATCGTTCAATCGTATCTCGAGCCCACTCTCGTGCAAACTCGAGCTACGACCTAGGTTGGGATAGTTCCTACCCGTCCAATATCTTGCAAATGAGCATTGGTATAGAATTGCAATCGAAAACCCTAGTTTCGGTCCAATCTCTTGCAAACCGATTCCAGAGAAACCCAATTGTAACCCAATTCGAATTTCTAGGGCTTCCTATCGAGTTGGGATCCAATCTCTTGCAAATCCCAATCGGTATGAATCCCTAGCTATTCGTATTAAATCAATCCTAAACTAACCCTAATCAATTCTAGCAGGAATTTCACCAATTCATCACCAATTAGAAATAGGGTTCGTAGGGTTCATCCCTACGCCCTAAGACGATAAAACTACTCACAATTCATAATGCAAATCATTAGAAATTCAATAATAAAGACAATAAAATTCATTGCAATAGACAATATATCAATAAAAATGAGGTTTTTGATAGAAAGAGAGACAAACCAATGAAGATTCAATAGCATCCAACAAAATAGAACTTTTTATCTCTCTCCAAAGAACTAAATCTAATCTCCTAAAAAGTAATCAAAAAAGGATGCCAAAAGTATGAAAAAGCTCTCTTAAACTAGGTTAAAAACTGGGGTTAAATACCCCCCAAAATCGCCCAAAAAACTGTGACAAAATTGCCCCTGCGCAGCTTGAAAATCGCACTTTACGCTACAGGCAGCGCGGCTCACTCGGCCGAGTGACAAATGTCACTCGGCCGAGTGACGGACCCTGACGGATTCCAGTAAGTCTGGACTTTTGGGGGTCGTCTCCCCGGGAGTCACTCGGGCGAACGTCTTTCTTCACTCGGCCGAGGGCGGATTTATGCACTCGGCAGAGTCGGAACTCGGGAGCAGACTGACGGATTACAGTAACTTCGGGATTTTTGCTTGCCATCGTCGTGATGCTACTCGGGTGAGTGGTGTCTCCGTGATCGGCCGAGTGGTCTGGCGATGCTCAGCTGAGTGCACGCTGATATTCAATCTGCTGCGTGTCCGATCTGGTTGGCCGAGCGGGCTGTCGATGTTCGGCCGAGTGACTCCTTCACTCGGCCGAGTGGCATGCTGAAAATGCTCAATCTTCGTATTTTTGCTTCCTCGTCGCTCCTACGACGTTCTTTCTTCTTCCACTCCTCTTCCATTGCAGAACTACCCCCGAAAGAGTCATGGTTGACACTCCGGAGTGGGTGCATCTCAGAATCACTCCAAATCGCTCCAAATCTCCTGAAATATGACAAAAACAAGAAATCGTGAAAAGCATCGCAATATTGTCGAATAATCGTGAAAAACGCGATATGGGCGATCTAAATGGCATGCAAACAAGCAGAAAAAAGGTGCAAAATATGGAGTGATCAAAATCCCCCAAGCTTACCTCTTACTCGTCCTCGAGGAAGATGAGTAAAAAGCGAACCCGGTGGATGAAGATAATGGAAACGATGGAAAAAAGGAAAATGAAAAATGAAAAAAAAAATAGAAAATGAAGAGGAAGTTGCTAGATCATTTTTCTCAGGACGTGGGTTTTGCTTCCTCATATAGCACGCATCGAATATAAAACACATGTCAAAGACTTTTATCTCGATATCATAGTATAATGGTGCATTTGAAATAGAAAACCCAAGAATATCAATATAGCATGAAAAATGGAATAATTCTAGAATTAACATCGTCTGAAGCATTTAAAGCGGTATACAAAATCGTAGATCACACACTTTTCAATTGAATGCTTTCTATAAGGAGTATAAGAGATATCACACAATAGAGCAGTAAGAATAGAAAAGTGTGGTTTTCATGATATGAATACTAAGCGCAGATTTCTGGATTTCGTGAAACTTTATCAATCTCACCGAGTATAAAATAGTACTTAGCCTAGGTTGTCATGCACCGTCAATTAGTCGCTCTCTCACACATCATTGGATCCTCTTCCCCAAGCTTATCCATAAGCGTGGTGGTGTAAACAAAACAATATTTACATTCCCCATTTCTTTTGAAGCTCCAAAAGTAAAAGAAATAAAAATAAAAGCAAAAAGAGGGAAGAAAGAGAGAAAGGGTATGAGATGTGATCGTTTTTAAACTTCTTTTCTCTTTTCTTTTCTTTTTCTCAATTTTTCTCTTTTTATCAGAACATATATACACAAATGATCCCAAATCAAAAGAGAAGGATATACAAGTATTTTTTTCTTTTTGGTTTTGGGGAATTTGGAGCATGGGATATAATAACGGGGGAGATGCCAATAATAGAATTGCTAAGGGGAGATTCACCAATGAATTTAAAATAGAGAAATAATGTTCAAGATATGTGGAGAAAGAAATAAATGTATCTCTCGGTTCACTCTATAGGACGTGCATGACAACTTCAGCAGGGTAATTTAATCTACTCAGTTTAATCTCAAAAAGCAAACTAAGCCAGATATATCAACGCTAGCAAACATCCAATCAACCTGAAGTGAAGCGTACAAATCATGCAATAAGAAGTGATATAAGAAAGGAAAGCAGTACTCCAGATATAAGCAATCTATGCGTGAAGCTTGGTGTGTTTTCTACGATAGCATACATATGAATCATCAGACATCAGCTAATAATAGAATTTCATCCATTTTCATACGGAAAAAGAGTGGGTTACTATTTCTAAATGCAAAGCAGAACATACCATATGATATCAGAAACAAAAGCTATGACATGACAAAATTAGCATGCATATAGAGAAAAGTTAACACCACGTCATCGTCATCACAGAAAAATCATCTCTAGCAAAAGATGAAAGAAATAAAGATAAAAGAAAACAGAACTATTTACAATGCAGCACACAAAGAAAATAAGAAAAACGTGATGCATGGTAAAGAAAATGAAAAAGTGATGAAAAATGGGTGCAAAAGCGGAAAAAGCGTGAAAAAAACTAAAAATAAAGGCGATAAAAGCAAAAAGTGTGAGAACTCACTCCCCCAAGCTAAAGTGCACAGTGTCCTCAATGTGCAAAGTGTGGCACATCGAGAGACGTGTAATGGGTGGGGTGGGTGAGGATGCATGCATGATAAAAAAGAGAAAAATAAACAGAAAATATGATGCGGATGTGATGTATACAAAGATCAGAGTGATGCAGATATGTGTCACCAAAAATACACTCACTCTCTCCCAAAAAAGATATAAAATGATGTGATCAGAACAGGGACCAAAATAGTGAGGGGAGGAGGGGGGCCAAAAAAACTCCAGGACCAGCAGAAAATGGGTAGCATAATCGACAAAAAATATCAATGGCATCAAGGGTGTGCCTAAGCTGGTGGTGCTGCACCATCTCCGTCCTGTGGCGGAGGTGGAGGTGGGGTTAGGGGGTGGGTGTGGAAGCTGCTTGGTGGGTGGTGGGGGTGGTGGGTGTGGAAGCTGCTGGGTGGGTGGTGGTGGTGGTGGCAGTCGTACGAGAATCTGATTCAGGCAAGCCTGAATACTGGGAAGTAGCTCAACGCGGTGCTGCACGGCGGAGACTGTGGCAGACAGAGCCCTAAAGTCGCCTATGAGTCCACTCACCGCCCCCTCAAGAGCACGAATGCTCTGAAGTAGAGTGTCGGGGGGAGGTGGTGCAGAGGGACGCACATGTCTAGGCTGTGAAGGGCAGGGCTGTCTGACACGGGCTGTGTAAATAATCGGGCCAGCAGGTATGTGCGAAAAAGGTGCTGTGCTCACTAGTGGATGCCCAGCCTCAGTGTGAGGCTGGGACACAGGCTGAGACGAGGAGGCAGCAGCAGCAGTGGTGGAAGACAAAATCGGCGACGAGGCAGCAGGAGAGGTCAGTGACACAGAAGCGGGGACAGACGTCACGACACTCTCGGAAAGGACAGCTGTGGTGGAGACAGAAGGGTCGACCACTGGGGAGGAAGTGTGGGTCCCAAAAGGTGACACCCCAGCGGAGATCAAACCGGACAGGGTCTCCACGACGGCAGCGAAAGAAGACTCGCCGCTCTCTAGTATGGTCGGTGGTCGCTCGGGAAGAAGTGAGGAAATAGGCTCAACCGAGATAGGCACATCAGTGGTGGTGGTCGTGGGGGTGGACGTGGTGGACGACTCAGTAAGGGTACTCTCAACACTGACAGAAGTGGGGACAGAGGTGTCGGGAGGTGCAGACAGTGCAGGCTCAGGCTGAGGGATCACGGGGTCCACGGGTGCAGGTGGTACCTGCTCAGCTCCCTCAGCCTCTAGCACGTAGGTGGCGGGGATCAGGAGATCCATCGCCGGAAGCCAGTCCTATATGTGTCCGAGCGGGGCTCGGGAGGATCATGTAATCGGTACTAAAGGGGCCGTGCAACCATACCCAGTGCCGCTGGCCGTGGGGACGAAGCATCTTCATCTGGGCCATAACATCTATCGAGAGAGTAGTGGGGCCTGGGGCTCGACGCAGGTCGTCCGAAAGGTCCTCGCCGGTCATCAGGGCTAGCAGGGTGATCAGGCCACCGCAACAGATGTGTGAGCGAGCGATCAACGATACTATGATGCGGTCCAAAAACCAGCTAGCGATATCAATCTCAACGGCGGGGACCATCGCATCACCACCCCTATCCTGAACTCTAGGGCGAGTCATCGCGTAGAGCATATAGAGCTCAGGCGTAGACATCGTCCCAGGCTCGTACCTCGCAAGGAAGGTGGTTGCCATAAGGCGCTGTGCTATGTGGAGGCAGGGGTGGAGTATAGCTGAGGCCTTGGCCCTACTAGGGTCAAAGGCAAGTGGTGAACCCGTGATCCGGGACCAAAAGGCATGGGAGTCGAACGACGGCGGAGGGATATGCGTAAGAGCATAGGCGCGGTCGGGCACAGGGACAGCGGGCCACTGAAAGAATGCTCTAAGCATATCGAGAGTGATCTGACACTCTCGATTCATAAGGTAGAAGGAGCTTCCCTCATCGGTCCGGGCTATCGAGCTAAGAACCTCAAGTGTCGGACGGACGTAGGTGTCCGCCGACACAGGCAAGAAGTCGCGCCAACCCACGTTGTCGTACAACATGAGCATCCCCTCTAGTACCCCTAGACGGTCAAGGTCTGCTAAGTGTGCGAACCTAGAGGGCACTATCGAGTGCTGGGCGATACGCTCAAATCGGACACGCTGTGCGTCGTCTCTGAACATGATCCCCAGCGGCCCGATGGCGGGAGCTGGTGGTGGCTGTGCAGGGATGGGATCGGCTGGCAGTGGCTGTGTGGGTGGAGGTGGACTAGGTGGGGGGAGTCCTCCCTAGGGGCAGGGGGACCGGCATCATCGGTCCTCTTCCGCTTGGAAGAGGCTCCCCGCGTGCGTGGCCTAGTGCGGGGCGGCATATGTGCCGCGAGTGCTCACCCAACAAAAAATATAATGCCGCGTGCTAAATAATGGAACGAGTGTACCTGAACACGCCGTGAGAGCAAATCAGCAAGTGCATGCGAAGAACGCCGCCTCCGCGAAGCCAAAAGTGCGTCCAGAAGCTCCCCAAAGCTCCCCCAAGATAGCATGCAAATCAAACAATGATATCAGCGGATAATATTCAAAGTACATGGGGGAGATGGGGTATAATAGATAGATAAAGAAGTTGATTTGAGTATGGGGCTCAATGGGCGTACGGATCGAGAAATATGGGAGAAAATGGAGTTTTGGGGCGAAATCGAGGTGATAGGGGGCGATGGAGGCCGGCGCCGGCGAGGTGGAGGGTCGGCCGGTCGACGGCGAGGTCGGATCGATGATCACCGACGGGGTCGACTTGATTCGGGCACGGGGGGTGCGTAGCAGTGGGCGAGGTAGGCAAAGAGACGAGGGCTCGGGCGAAAATTTGTGTGATTTTGGGTTTTAGAAATTCGCGCCCGTCTCTCCGCTTATATATAAATTGTTACGACTCGGCCGAGTGACAATGTCACTCGGCCGAGTGCGTAAACCAAAAAAAATTTCGAAAAGTCTCGTTCCCACATACGACTCGGCCGAGTGGCTTTTCTTCACTCGGCCGAGGGGAGAATCTCCGGTCGGCCGAGTGGCTCTGCCACTCGGCAATTTTTAGGCTAGGATGGTATCTGTTTCACTCGGCCGAGTGACTAAATGTACTCGGCCGAGTGGCAATTAATACTGAAATGCAAAAAAAGGACAGAGAGTTGGTTCCGCAGACTTCCCTGGTTGGTGCCCCACTCGGCCGAGTGGGGTCCTTTGCTCGGCCGAGTGGCATATGATATTCGGCCGAGTGGCGTGCTGTTTTCTGCTTCGGGGCTCCGTTTTTGCTCTACTCTTTGTTTTTCTTCCTCCAGTTGATTTCTTCCTCTTCCTAAGCCTCGAGCGCATTCCTGGAGTGATCTTCTTTGCCTCGGTCATCCTCCATATGAGAGATCTCCTTTTCTCCTCTCCTGTCATAAGAATTAAGACCCGTTGTCAAGATTTTTATAGGCAATTGACTCAAAACACTAGCAAAGTCTAAAACAAAAATAAAAACCAAAATAAAAATAATGCAAAAACCATTGGGTTGCCTCCCGACAAGTGCTCGTTTAAGGTCTTGAGCTCGACCCCTTTGGATTTTCAAATTAGCATAGGGATGTTGGGTGCGTATGAGATGCACCCGTCGAATTTGCCGGGAAGACCGCTCGGATTTGGATCGTGGTGGTGTGTGGCCTTCCTCAGCGCACCTTCATCATGGGCAATGTTGGGAGATGGCTCGCCCAAGCTTGAGCTTGTTTCGGTCTTTGACTTCGCTGGTGACACCGATCTTCGAATCGGAGGAGCTTTCTTCGGATTCTTCAATGTCGAGAGCTTGCAAAGCTCCCGTATTCTCGCGACATTAGCGTCACCGTCATATTTTGCCGTGGAGCTATTGGGAGAGTCCTCCATCTTCTCCTCTTCGACCAAATCTTGGCTTTCTTCAAAGCCATCATCGTGGAGTGCCCCGATGGAGTGGGGGATAGCCTCTTCTATAACCTCGTCAAGGAGGTATGAAAGGTCATCCGGTCGTCCCTTGAGTAGATATATTCTATTTACTTCACCCGTAGGGACTCCCTCGGAATCGCGCTTGAGCCGTTGTCCATTCACCTTGAATGTGGCTCCGTCTTTACCTTCTAACTCAAAGGCTCCTCCCGGTTGTATGTGCTTGATGGTGAATGGTCCGGACCACCGTGATCTCAACTTTCTGGGAAATAGTTTGAGTCGGGAATTATATAGCAAGACTTTGTCTCCGACTATGAAGTCCGTGACAGTTATGCGTGCGTCGTGGAGAATCTTGGTCCTTTCTTTGTAAATCCTTGAGCTCTCGTAGGCATCTCTTCTAATTTCGTCAAGCTCTTTGATGTCTAAGAGCCGCCTCACCGCCGCACTCTTATAGTCATAATTGAGGGTCTTGATGGCCCAATACGCGTGGTGCTCCAACTCTACCGGCAAGTGACAAGCTTTCCCATAAACAAGTCGGAACGGCGTGATGCCAATGGGAGTGCGAAAGGCTGTGCGATATGCCCATAGAGCATCGTTTAACTTCATGGACCAATCCTTTCTAGATCGATCTACGGTCTTTTCAAGAATTTGCTTGATTTCTCTATTCGAAACGTCCACTTGGCCGCTTGTCTGAGGGTGATATGCCATTCCAATTCTATGGTTTACCCCGTACTTTTTCAACATGGCTTCGAACTTGTTTTTTATGAAGTGGCTTCCCCCGTCACTTATCAAAGTACGAGGCACCCCAAAGCGTCGGAAAATATTCTGCTTGAAAAACATGGAAACAACCCTCGCATCATTGGTAGGGGTGGCGATGGCTTCTACCCATTTAGAGACGTAGTCCACGGCCAATAAGATGTACTTGTTACCTTTGCTTGATGGGAATTGTCCCATGAAGTACACTCCCCAACAATCAAATAGCTCAATTTCTAGAATGAGCCTCATTGGCATCTCATTTTGTTTGGAAATATTCCCGGTCCGTTGGCATCTATCACACCCCTTGACGAAGTCATGGGTGTCTCTGAACATGGTCGGCCAAAAGAATCCACTCTGCAAAATTTTAGCTGTAGTCTTGGAAGCGGCGTGATGTCCCCCGCATGGCATACCATGGCAATGCAAGATGATGGAGGTGGTCTCCTCCTTAGAAATGCATCTCCAAATAACCCCATCCTTGCATATCTTAAAGAGATACGGATCTTCCCAGAAATAGCTACGGACTTCATGCATAAATCTCCTCTTTTGCTGTGTGGGCATCCCGCATGGTTTAATACCACAAGCCAAATAATTGACAAAGTCCGCATACCAAGGAACTTCCCCGGGCCTTATGGCGTATAGCCTCTCATCAACAAAGGTATCATCAATAGGTAAACTCTCGTCCTCCTTGTCACGAACTAGCCTGGACAAATGATCTGCCACAATGTTGTCCATACCCTTCTTGTCTCTAATTTCTAAATCAAACTCTTGTAATAAAAGTATCCACCTAATCAACCTTGGTTTGGCCTCTTTCTTGCTTAGAAGATACTTCAATACCGCGTGGTCAGTGTGGACAATTACCTTGGAACCAAGGAGGTAGGAGCGAAACTTTTCAATGGAATAGACGACCGCTAGAAGCTCTTTCTCAGTAGTTGTATAATTTTTCTGCGCGTCATCCAATGTTTTGCTTGCATAGAATATTGCATGAAGCTTTCTGTCTTTCCTTTGTCCCAATACCGCTCCAATGGCTTGGTCACTTGCATCACACATGAGCTCAAAGGGAAGGCTCCAATCCGGTGGTTGTATGATGGGTGCAGAAATTAGTGCTTCCTTCAATGTATTGAACGCTTGCAAGCATTCACCTGAAAAAACAAACGGGGCATCTTTAGCAAGCAAGGAGGTAAGAGGCCGGGTAACCAAGGCGAAATCCTTGATAAAGCGGCGGTAAAACCCCACATGACCAAGAAAACCCCTAATGCCCTTAACATTAATAGGAGGAGGGAGTTTCTCGATTACCTCAATCTTCGCCTTATCAACCTCAATCACTCTTGAGGAGACAAGGTGCCCAAGCACTATCCCTTCGGTGACCATGAAGTGACATTTCTCCCAATTAAGAGTAAGATTATTTTGTTGACATCTTTCAAGAACTTTAGTAAGATTAGCCAAACAAGAATCAAACTCACTTCCATAAACTGAGAAATCATCCATGAAAACTTCCATAATATTTTCAATATAGTCGAAAAAGATGGAAGTCATGCACCTCTGAAAGGTGGCGGGTGCATTACAAAGACCAAATGGCATTCTACGGTAAGCATAGGTGCCATAGGGACAAGTGAAAGTAGTCTTTTCTTGGTCGTCTTCATGCAAAGGGATTTGGAAGAAACCCGAATACCCATCCAAATAACAAAAGTATTTATGTTTAGCAAGGCGTTCGAGCATTTGGTCAATGAAGGGTAATGGGTAATGGTCTTTTCGGGTGGCTTTATTTAGTTTTCTATAATCAATGCACATCCGCCATCCTGTGACAGTGCGTGTAGAAATGGGCTCTCCTTTATCGTTTTTTATAACGGTCATCCCCCCTTTCTTGGGGACGACGTGAACGGGGCTAACCCATCTACTGTCAGAGATAGGGTAGATAATTCCGGCCTCAAGCAATTTTAGGATTTCCTTTTTGACCACCTCCTTCATGTTGGGGTTCAACCGCATTTGAGGCTCTATGGAGGTGGCGTCAGTGTTTTCCAAATGGATTCTATGCGTGCAAAGCCTAGGGCTTATTCCCTTAAGGTCAGAGATAATGTAACCAAGGACATCCTTGTGACTCCTAGGAACATCTAGGAGTCTCTCAAGTTGATCATGAGTGAGGTGGGAGTTAACTATCACCGGGAAGGTCAATTTATTACCCAAGAAAGCATACCTTAGATTCAGTGGTAATTGTTTAAGCTCTACATCAAGAGGTGCCGAACCCTCTGCTTCATCAGCTTGTGTGAGTTTGGCTTCTCCTCCAACATCTGAGTTTAGCTCATGTTCGGGTGGTGCACTCTCGAGTAGAGGCTCAGATTCGCTTCTTGGTGAGGACGGTGCATCTGAATAGACACTACACAATTCCGCGTGTGCATCGATAGGACCTCCACTTTGCTCCGGTTCATTCTTGAGACCAAGAGATATGTCAGTTAATCCATAAATGCAGGAGTGGGGGTCATAGAGTGCACTTTCCTGAATATCGGTATGTCCAGTGGATTCCTCGGGGATGTAGCACTTCTCGATGCATGTTCTACTGTCTTCGAAATATAGCTTGTCGTCTCTCACATCAACTCTGATGTCACGCCCAATTGTCCCATCCGGGGAGTTTTGATCCATCACGAAGCATGCAAATAATTGTTTGACGGGGTCCTCGATGTTAATAGCAACAGCTCTAGTGGCGTGGACCTCATCAACAAGTTCCTTAAGGAGCTCTGCAAAGGATTCATCATCTCCCTGGCCAGACTCAGTCATTGGCATTGCATCCCCCATGTTACCTGTTAAGATCTTGTGGAAAATTTTGGGAGAGCGTGCAAAATGGGCTGTAGACAGAGTTAGAAAAGAATGAAGAAATAAATAAAGAAATTGAGAGATAACCGGGTGATCGAAATCGAACTCCGTGAAAAACACCTCCCCAGCAACGGCGTCAAAAACTTGATCGCGCCCCGGATACAACACCCGGGACGAGACTCGCTAGTCTTACCGCAAGCGCACGGTGTAGCGGCGTGCGGGTATCGAACACGAGGAGGGCAAATGACGGTGTCTTCTTCAATTCACCTGGCTATAAGAACAGTCGAGAAATATTCACAATAAAGCGGTCACAGTCGTTCAATTGTATGAAGAAAATATCAAATTAATAAAAACGCCTAGGGATAGGGAATCCCCGCTACAAACCGTATCTCGTCATTGTGATTCGTAGGTTTCACAATTGCTAGACTTGAAGTTCAGGTGAACTAGTTGCAACTAAAGGTAGAACCAAGCTCACGCTCTCGCGCTATTGCCGGTCTATAGCAAACCTAGGGTAGGGTCCAATCTTTTGCAAACCCTAACCTAGGCAGGCTAGCGTGAAGGACAACATCATCGTTCAATCGTATCTCGAGCCCACTCTCGTGCAAACTCGAGCTACGACCTAGGTTGGGATAGTTCCTACCCGTCCAATCTCTTGCAAGCGGGCATTGGTATAGAATTACAATCGAAAACCCTAGTTTCGGTCCAATCTCTTGCAAACCGATTCCGGAGAAACCCAATTGTAACCCAATTCGAATTTCTAGGGCTTCCTATCGAGTTGGGATCCAATCTCTTGCAAATCCAAATCGGTATGAATTCCTAGCTATTCGTATTAAATCAATCCCAAACTAACCCTAATCAATTCTAGCAAGAATTTCACCAATTCATCACAAATTAGAAATTGGGTTCGTAGGGTTCATCTCTACGCCCTAAGACGATAAAACTACTCACAATTCATAATGCAAATCATTAGAAATTCAATAATAAAGACAATAGAATTTATTGCAATAGACAATATATCAATAAAAATGAGGTTTTTGATAGAAAGAGAGACAAACCAATGAAGATTCAATAGCATCCAACAGAATAGAACTTTTTATCTCTCTCCAAAGAACTAAATCTAATCTCCTAAAAAGTAATCAAAAAGGGCTGCCAAAAAGTATGAAAAAGCTCTCTTAAACTAGGTTAAAAACTGGGGTTAAATACCCCCCAAAATCGACCAAAAAACTGTGACAAAATTGCCCCTCCACAGCTTGAAAATCGCACTTTACGCTACAGGCAGCGCGGCTCACTCGACCGAGTGACAAATGTCACTCGGCCGAGTGACGGACCCTGACGGATTCCAGTAAGTCTGGACTTTTGGGGGTCGTCTCCTCGGGAGTCACTCAGGCAAACGTCTTTCTTCACTCGGCCGAGGGCGGATTTATGCACTCGGCCGAGTCGGAACTCGGGAGCTGACTGACGGATTACAGTACCTTCAGGATTTTTGCTTGCCGTCGTCGTGATGCTACTCGGGCGAGTGGTGTCTCCGTGATCGGTCGAGTGGTCTGGCGATGCTTGACCGAGTGTACGCTGATATTCAATCTGCTGCGTGTCCGATCTGGCCAGCCGAGCGGGCTGTCGATGTTCGACCGAGTGACTCCTTCACTCGGCCGAGTGGCATGCTGAAAATGCCCAATCTTTGTATTTTTGCTTCCTCGTCGCTCCTACGACGTTCTTTCTTCTTCCACTCCTCTTCCATTGCAGAATAACCCCCGAAAGAGTCATGGTTGACACTCCGGAGTGGGTGCATCTCAGAATCACTCCAAATCACTCCAAATCTCCTGAAATACGACAAAAACAAGAAATCGTGAAAAGCATCGCAATATTGTCGAATAATCGTGAAAAACGCGATATGGGCGATCTAAATGGCATACAAACAAGCAGAAAAAAGGTATAAAATATGGAGTGATCAGCGTGCGTCCGGGGGAAAGAAAGGAAGGTTCAACCCCGCTAGAAACTCGGGATCGGGCGGAAAAGTCCAATCCGCCACGACAGCAACAGTCATGCGAGCGAGGTTGGGGAGAATGGTGTAGGGGCGAGGGGGGTGGCCGTAATTGAATTCGAAACGACCATCAGGGCATGGCTTAATCATATGAATGTGCTGCAGGACGTCAAGATCTAGACGTGAGGGTCCTGCGGCAGTGGGAAGATCACGGGGGATGAGGATATTAAATTTGGGGTAAGAAGCAATGGCAGTGATAATTTCCCCACAACAAATCTTTCCCTTGCCGGCCCGACTAATCTCTAGGAGCTTATAAATAAGCCAGTCGCCGGCATGGACAGGGACAGTAGGGGCCCTAAAGCTAATCCCATCATCATCACGAACAAAGGGGAAAGTCATGGCCCATAGAATGAAAAGATCAGGGATGGTCACGGTGCCTGACTCATCCCTGGGGAAAAATGCTGAGGATATGATCCGAAGGGCCAGACGGAATATATGATGGATGATGGAGGATGCCTTGGCCTTACCTCAGGGATAGCGAGGGAGTATGGTGAGGCGAAACCAGAAGTTATCGACGTCAAATTCCGGCGGGTATCCGTAGTGTTGGATAGAGTCGTTCCTAAGAATAGGGAAACCAAATATATCATTGATTGTGTTCAGGTTGGTGCGGATGGTTTGGTTACGCACCCGAAAAGTGACGGTCGACCCCGACTCACAAACGAGGGAGGAAAGAAATTCCAGTGTGAGGGACGGGTAGGACACCGCGGTGGTGTTCAGGAAGGCTATCCAACCTAAGTTAGCGAAAAGAGTCTCGACCTTGGTGAAGACACCGAGATCGACGAGTGATTGGGTGTGGGCAAACTTGGTTGATAGATGCCCCCGAGCATCAAGTCTATGGTAGAAGTCTTTTTGCTCTTGGTTCCGAAATTGATACCCATGCGGGCCCAACATTGGGTCCGAAGGGGGGATAACAGGTGGGGGAGGGGCTAGTGATAATGCACGTTGTGTATTGGAAGGAGGACGTGTTTGTTTGCGTCTCTTTCGAGATGGTTCCTCCTCCCGCATGATTCCCTTCCCCTTATCACGATCCCGGGCCATAATGAGTGTGTGGGAGTGATGCAAATGAGTGTAGAACACAAAAAATTCACGCACACACAAAAAATCAAGCGATTAGAAATTCTAGGGTAAAAAGTAAACTTGAGCAATGGAGCGAAGTTACCTCGCAAAGGTAGTAGTTTCTTGCTTGAAATTGACCATAATACCGTGCAAGCAGACGAAGTGTGGAGCCGCGGCACTTCTCTTCAGCGAAAATCCGAAAATGGGGGATTAGAGTTTGAGAAATCGAAATGGGGGAAAGAGATGGAGAGAAAATGATGGAGAAATGGAAGGGGTAGGGTGAGAGAGAGGCTAGAGGGGCAGTGGAGGTCGTGGGGGGAGTTTTCCGGCCGTGGGGAAGTCGGGGAGACGAAACGACGGCTAAGACTGTGAGATCGGGCGAGAGAAACGAACGGTTGGGGGGGTATTTATAGGGTTTAAGTCAAACCGATCAGGTGAGTTGTCACCCGATCGGTTTACTTTTAGGTCTAGATTTTCAGCTGAAGAAATGCTACAGGCGAACTGGTCGGCTGATAACTCACCCGATCGGTTGGCCGCTCCACAAAATTTTCCAAAAGTTTGGTACAGCTCACCCGGTCTGTCACCCGATCACTCTGTGTATCAACCGAGTGGTTGATCATTTCCCAAAAATTCCCGAGAATTCAGCCCAGTTTACCCGGTCTATCACCCGGTCTCGGCCGTCTTCACCCGATCGGTTGACCAATTCCCCAAAATTCCCAAGAATTCAGCCCAGATCACACGGTCTGTCACCCGGTCTCAGTTGGCTTCACCCGATCGGTTCATTGAGTGACTGATACGGCCGTTAGCTGATACATCCCACCCAATCGGTTGAGTTATCAACCGATCGGTTGGGGCCTTGTTTTCTGCAAAAGTGCACAAACGGCCTTAGTCCCTCAACGGAAGTTCTTGCGGTTGGATTTATTTATTAAAAATAGATAAAATAAAGTTTAAAATAATTCTAAAAATTGGAAACAAAGTTTTAGAGCATGGGTTGCCTCCCATGAAGCGCTTTTGTTTAACGTCGTTAGCTCGACGCCCGTTGATGATGTTCAAGGTGGGCGATACGGGTGATGCCTAAAGTCAGGCATCGCTTCAGCTTCTCCCTCTGTTGTAGTCGGTGGCGACAAGAAAACTTGTTCGGTGACTCTCCCTTTGTTGACGGGATCTGGGGGCTTCTCCTTCATATTGGCGTCCATCGCCACTCGTTTGAGGATTCGGACCTCATCCCCGATGAGCCCCATGGGCTCTTTGCCTTTTCTCCTCATGGGAGGAGCTTTAGGGAATCCGGGAGGGATCGCATGTCGCGTGACCACCTCATCAGCAACTTCATTCTTTGGGGAGCCAACTTGCTCTCCAAGGTCTCCTAAGTGGTCGGGGAGATTTCTCGAGAGAATTTCCCAGGAGCTTGCCTCCACATCTCTCTCATTTTCCAACTCCAGGACATTTATACTAGGATCATCTGGAGGATCGGGGTGCTTCATCGACAACCCCAAGTCAAATTCGAATTTTTCTTGGCCGACGTTGAGGGAAAGCTTCCCATTCTTCACGTCTATTAGCACACCGGCGGTTGCCATAAAGGGCCGTCCAAGGATAATAGGGGTATGCTTGTCTTCCGACATGTCCATCACCACAAAATCCACAGGTACTTGTATTCCACTCACATCAACGGGGAGGTCATCTACTACTCCCACCGGGTATTTCACCGAACGGTCAGTGAGTTGTAATGTCATCCCGGTGGGCTCCAAGTCTCCCATCCATATTCTCCTGTATAGCGATAGGGGCATCAAGCTGACGCTCGCTCCTAGATCGATGAGCGCCCTCTGGATTCGTACTTCCCCAATAGAGCAAGGGATGGAGAAACTTCCTGGGTCCTTGAGCTTGGGCGGATTTACGCGTTGAATGAGGGCGCTGTACTCTGCCGTTAATACGACCTTCTCCTTTCTGGATCCTCGTGTCACCAAGTCCTTTAGAAATTTGGCGTAGGAGGGAATTGTCTCGATGGCTTCGAGGAAGGGAATTTGTAAGCTCAGATCTTTTACCATGGCAAAGAATTTGCCATACTTCTCATCAATCTTGGCTTGGGCAAGCCGTTGTGGAAAAGGCACAACGGGCTTGAACACTCTGAGGTTTCCTTCCTCTTCCTTTTTCTTCTCCTCTCCATGGACTCCCTCCGGAGTAGTTGGCTTTGGAGACGAAGCACCGTCGTCATTTAATTTTTCAATCGGTCGTTCCACGACCAACGGTGCTTCCGGTCCCTTGGGGGGCACTCTTGTAGGATTTGCGTTCCGCTCCTCAAGACGATAGCGGACACGTTCTCATGCTTATGCGTGAGAGCTAAGGTTTGATTCACCCCCCTCGGGTTCACCTCAGGCTGTGGCGGTAGAAGATTCTACGGTCTCTGAAGGTTCAGCTGGGTCACCTGATCAGTGATGACTCTTTGTCCCATCTCCAACTTCAGATTTATTTTCTCTTGGTTGGCGATGTATTGAGTCAAGAGGGACTTAACCGGAGAGATGGCCCTCTGCTGGCCATATTGTTGCTGAGTGGGCTGCTGATTCCTTGGAGTGTATTGCTGATATTGTTACGGAGGTTGTTGCTGCTGAAATTGCTGCTGCTGAAACTGCTGCTGGGGCCTAGCCGGCTGATATATCTGTTGTTGTTGATGCTGAGTCGGTTGTTGATACGGTGCCCGGTAACTAAGGTTGGGATGATTCCGGTTGTTTGGAGAGTAGGCCGGGTTGGAGTTGGTTCGTGATGGAAAAGGCGCATTCCCCATAGGAATGTAAAATAATGTGTTCGCCTGATCCAACGGTGGTGAGATGTCACCACCGTCGAATTCTCCAAAAACTTCGGATTCCACCGCAGTAATCTGTTGTGTACCGGCGCCACCGGCGCCTACCATCAATGCGAAGATCTGGGTCGACAACAAGTCAAACTTGCTGGATAATTTGTCGACGTCCTCGACTCTGTGGATACCTCAAGATCTAGGTGTGGCTCTCTCGTCACACCACCGCTATTGTTGGATGCCATATTTTCAAGAATTTGACCGGCATCTTCTTCACTTCTTGACATGAAAGACCCTCCAGCCGCGGCATCCATGGAAGATTTTAAATCGTCCCTCAACCCATTATAGAACAGATTTATAATCTGCCACTTGGGGAGCTCATGGTGGGGACATCTCCGCTGCATCTCCTTGTATCTGGTCCAGGCTTCGTGCAGAGACTCGTGGCTGGCTTGGGAGAAGGAGGAGATCTCACTCCTCAGCTTCATGGTCTTCCCCAGAGGAAAGAACTTTGTCAGGAAAGCTTTTGAGAGCTTCTCCCAGGTGTTGAATGTATTTGGGTCCTTCCCCCTAAGCCACAGCTTGGCCTTATCTCGCAGAGAGAGGGGGAATAGCTTCAGACGGATCGCCTCATTTGTGACACCGGTTATCTGGAAGGTGTCACATTTCTCCAAAAAGGAGTCCAAATGTTCAATGGGGCTCTCCATGGGTTGTAACGACTGCTTTTCATGTATCTGGATTTATTGTAATATAATATATGTTTTGGTGGATTTTCTCCTCGCGTGTGGTTTTCGTCTCCGTAGCTTTCATTTTCGATCGAATCGTCGTATTTTCTCGTTTCTTCCTTAGGATTGTCGATTTCGAAGTATGTCATTCGTGACGGGCTTCATAACGGTCGTATCTTACTATTAGATCAAGCCTAGGAGTCTTAGGAATCGATCCCGGAGCTCCGCTGTAACGGCCGGTATTTAATGGTACGTATTTTTGATTCATATATTCTGTTTCGTGATTTTCCGTATCTTATACGTATTTGAATTTCGAACGTATTTTAATTAACTTCAAATCCTTAATACGTATTTTTAAGTGGCTATATTTGTATGTAAAAAAAGAAAATGTTATTAATTGATTTGAGGTTTAATATTTAAATGTTTTAAAAGTTAAAATGTTTTCGAAATTTAAATTCGAATTCATTTAAAACCCACTTTTAATTCCCATAATTAATTTCTAATATTTAAACTTTCCTTATTATATCAGCTCTTAATTTCCCCTAATCAATCCCATTTAAAACAAATCTCTTATTAAAACTTTTTCCTTAAAACCTTCATATTTAACTTGCTTTTAATTCTCTCTAATTATTTGCTGTTAAAAACGAATTTTTATTTGAATCCAAATGTTTTAAAATTCAAGGTCAAATTCTTTTAAAGACTTTCCTATTTTAATCCTAATAAAGCTTATAACTAATTTAGAAGTTTGCCCCATTTAAAACCAATTAATCTCCTCTATTAATTTAAATTTCAAACTTTCTTTTTACTTGGTATTAATTTTCCCCATACGAATAATATTTAAATCAAATATTTAAAACACTTCCTCTTTTGTATTTTCCCCTAATAACTATAATTAAAAACAATGTTTCCTTAACTTTTCCTTTTCCTAATTCTCCCTAAGACCCTAGGCATTAGACTCTCACGAGGCTGCTCTTTATATAGCATGCACTCGTTCCTGTAGTAGTAATAAACCTATAACAAGGAAAACCCAAGCCCAGCTTACCCTCTTCACGTGCTGCCTTCTCAACCCCACATTCTATTATTTTTATAAACCCTAAGTCTAAACTAGTAGCCGCCTACAGTATTCACAAAACTTTCCCAGTTTCGCTCCCTCACCCCACGTTGAACCCGATCCCCTCCCTCATCTCTGAGCTCCGAATGCACGCGGTCTCCTCTCCGACCTCGAGGCGCCTCTCCTTCCTCCGCCTCTGAATCATGGCAGACCCCTCATCACCACGTGTCATCGCGCCGATGCCCCGAGTTATCACCGTGGCTAAGCCCTGAGGAGCCGTCATCTCCAGCACCCGTGAGCAGATCTCCACCCTCTTCGAGATCCCGTCGGCGACCTCGCATGCCGTCCTCCCTTCCGCGAGCTCGGATCTCCTCGTAACGACAGAGCACGGCATCACGCCCCTCGCCCACGCAAACCGCCGGCGCTTCAACTCCCCGCGACCTGCCTCCGCCGGTGCCTCGCTGCTGTACTCCCGGAGCTCGTAACGCCGCCCAGCTCTGCCCTTCGTCCAACACCCCACCGGCGAAGCCCTCGTGCCCTCGGCTACGCCCCACTTCCGCCGACAACCTAGATCCGTCGCACATCCGCCAGTTGCTCAGTCACCGGCACCACCTCTCTCTTTTCGAGACCCCGACACCATCAACCCCTTCTCCGAAGACCACTGCCTCGAGACGACGCAACCACCTCGACGTCGCATGCCTGCTGCCACGCTCGCCCCCTCTCTGTCGACGCCAAGCCACGACATCATCCCATGCCCAGTTCACCGGAGACGCCGTCCTCCTCTACACGTCCAGCATCCCCGGCGCCACCTCCCTCTCACGAGATCCCGCCGGCGCACTCCGACCCGAGCCCCCAGCTGCGAGCTCAACGCCGGGCGAGGGAGAGTGATTGCATGCGTAAGTTGTTATATTACATTAACAGTGCTTTTTGTTAGCCAGGAGAAAAGTAGGTCATTTATAGAAATGACGTGAAGGCATGCGTTTGCATCACCCCATGCGATGTGTGTACTGGTGTTCTCTTTTTTTAACAGTAACTCTACTACTCTATATAATTGTTAAAACATATAGGTTAATGAGTACCTATTGTTATCATAACAGGTTTTCATCAACTATGTTTAAATCTTAATTAACTATTAAAACATATGTGTTAAAGTTATGGCAGTGGGTAAGATTAGATATATATGCATATTTTATAGGTTGGTTTAAGATTAGATATATATGCATATTTTATAGGTTGGTTTAGTAATTTTAATGGTAAAACATATTTTACAAACACTGAATGGATGAACAGTATTAGATGATAGGTCTTTTGACTTAATATCATGAATTCGTTGACGCAGATACATTCGCGTCCCTCTAACGATCGTGCGGCCACCCAAAAAACTCGCGTTGCTGCAGGCAAGTACTTACCCCTTACCAAGTATACTGTTTTTCTACAAACTTTTTCAAATACGCAAGTATATACTATATTGTTTCCTACAACTGTTTTCAAAGACGCAAGTATACTATTTTTCTACAAATTTTCAAGGTGCAAGCATTTACCCCTTTGCAAGTATATTATTTTCTACAGAATTTTCAATAGTATAAGTATTTTATCGTGGACAAACTTTTAAGATATCACGTGCATCGCTAGAATGTCAAATAACCATTTTTGTGAGTTTGTTTCTTAATGACCTTCGAAATGATGTAATGTGTTTGTTGATGGCTTGGTTTGTTCATACTATCAAATGTTGTCGCCATTTTAATGATGCACGTAAAAGTTCTACTTCCTTGTTTTACCATTCTTGTGAAATGAATGTCCCGAATAAAATGTGATACTGGGCCCTTGGGGCAAATCTATGGACTATTGTGCCTTTGGGCAAATTTCGGTTTATTGGGCCTTCGGGCAATTACGGACTAATGGGCCTTCGGGCAATACGGATATTGGGCCACGGGCCATTTACGGAATGTTTTGCCACTCGGCAAACATTAAATTACAGATTGACTTATGGACACTTGGGTGGGGTAGTCTAGTGTAGTAGATGCTGGAAAGCTGGATTGCACCCGATTGGTGAACTTGACCGACACCTGGCCGGGTCGGTGAGTAGAGAGTCACGGGTAGCTCCCGTTGGCTTGGGTGTGATGCTGGTCACCTCCCCCTCGGACACTGGGCTTTGTCACTAGATAGTAGATTGATTGATCGATGCACCCTTCTCTTTACATCGGCTGATGCTACATTGTAAACTGCTAAAATTATTGTCACGATTGACTATTGCTGTACGCACTACACTTGTCACTACTTTTGCTGTGCACACTACCCTTGCCATGCTGGTTACCTTACACACTACACCTTGTTGTGCCGGCTACTTTACGCACCACACTCCGCTTGCTCACTACTTTACTCACTACACGATGTTATGTTCCCATGTTGCTTCATGCTGCCATGTTTCATCTTTTTGGAAATATATTGTGTCTTTCATTTCTAAAGTTTTGTAAATTATATTAAATCTTGCCGAGGGTCATTTTACTACTAACATTTTTAAATCTTGCCGAGCGACCCTCGCTGACGTATATTTCTTGTCTTGTGAAATATACGTCAGGTATTAGACAGATTTGCAGAGGAGCAAGGCTTGAGACTGAGCAGCTTGACCAGGGTGACCAGACGCTGAGATCTGCCGCTGGAGAACAATGTGCCTTCGCAACGCTGCTTAAGAATAATATTTGTTATATTCACATTCAAGTGTAATTCTGTTTGTGTTTCTGTATCTAATGGCCAAGTTGGCCTTATTTGTGTACTTGTAAATCTGGACATCAATGTAATGATAATGAAATTTCCTTTTTGTTCCGAGTTTGAATGCAAGAACCTGATTACGGTTTGCCCACAGACGCTTATTGGGTTGGAGTTCACCGCTCCAGCCCAAGCGGGCCCGTTCACGTCCTCGCCCCAAGTGTAATGGGAAGCGGGGCGTGACAGGTTTTAGTGGTGGCCCATGCAGGTCGTGCATTCTACAAATTACTCGGAACAATAGGGATGTCATTATTAGCCAGATTGTCCAGATAGACCTTGTACGCAAATGTTACCTTGTTTCTTTTGCAGCACGGCAGGTAGACCACACACTCGAAACAGAGATGGAGCCAACGGAAGTTCTCTATGGTCGTCGAGCAAGTTAGAGACGACGAGCTACTGACGAACGATAACATCTGAGTCCTATCCTATCTTCAAATTTGATGATTTCTATCATGGATATGCCTAACTTGACCTTGTCTTATCCTAGGTATCGTTTGATCGAAATCGTTACTATCTTAGACTTTTCAGTTAAACAGTTTCCTTCCTCTACATGTCTTTTTCCTTCTTGATATTATGATTCCACTTTCATCCTCCGTCCATCGAGTGTCCCTTGATCCTTATCTAACTTAAGAAATTCCGAGGACGGAATTTTCTTAAGGTGGGTAGAATGTAACGGCCGGTATTTAATGGTACGTATTTTTGATTCGTATATTCTGTTTCGTGATTTTCCGTATCTTATACGTATTTGAATTTCGAACGTATTTTAATTAACTTCAAATCCTTAATACGTATTTTTAAGTGGCTATATTTGTATGTAAAAAAAGAAAATGTTATTAATTGATTTGAGGTTTAATATTTAAATGTTTTAAAAGTTAAAATGTTTTCGAAATTTAAATTCGAATTCATTTAAAACCCACTTTTAATTCCCCTAATTAATTTCTAATATTTAAACTTTCCTTATTATATCAGCTCTTAATTTCCCCTAATCAATCCCATTTAAAACAAATCTCTTATTAAAACTTTTTCCTTAAAACCTTCATATTTAACTTGCTTTTAATTCTCTCTAATTATTTGCTGTTAAAAACGAATTTTTATTTGAATCCAAATGTTTTAAAATTCAAGGTCAAATTCTTTTAAAGACTTTCCTATTTTAATCCTAATAAAGCTTATAACTAATTTAGAAGTTTGCCCCATTTAAAACCAATTAATCTCCTCTATTAATTTAAATTTCAAACTTTCTTTTTACTTGGTATTAATTTTCCCCATATGAATAATATTTAAATCAAATATTTAAAACACTTCCTCTTTTGTATTTTCCCCTAATAACTATAATTAAAAACAATGTTTCCTTAACTTTTCCTTTTCCTAATTCTCCCTAAGACCCTAGGCATTAGACTCTCACGAGGCTGCTCTTTATATAGCATGCACTCGTTCCTGTAGTAGTAATAAACCTATAACAAGGAAAACCCAAGCCCAGCTTACCCTCTTCACGTGCTGCCTTCTCAACCCCACATTCTATTATTTTTATAAACCCTAAGTCTAAACTAGTAGCCGCCTACAGTATTCACAAAAATTTCCCAGTTTCGCTCCCTCACCCCACGTTGAACCCGACCCCCTCCCTCATCTCCGAGCTCCGAATGCACGCGGTCTCCTCTCCGACCTCGAGGCGCCTCTCCTTCCTCCGCCTCTGAATCATGGCAGACCCCTCATCACCACGCGTCATCGCGCCGATGCCCCGAGTTATCACCGTGGCTAAGCCCTGAGGAGCCGTCATCTCCAGCACCCGTGAGCAGATCTCCACCCTCTTGGAGATCCCGTCGGCGACCTCGCATGCCGTCCTCCCTTCCGCGAGCTCGGATCTCCTCGTAACGACAGAGCACGGCATCACGCCCCTCGCCCATGCAAACCGCCGGTGCTTCAACTCCCCGCGACCCGCCTCCGCCGGCGCCTCGCTGCTGTACTCCCGGAGCTCGTAACGCCGCCCAGCTCTGCCCTTCGTCCAACACCCCACCGGTGAAGCCCTCGTGCCCTCGGCTACGCCCCACTTCCGCCGACAACCCAGATCCGTCGCACATCCGCCAGTTGCTCAGTCACCGGCACCACCTCTCTCTTTCCGAGACCCCGGCACCATCAACCCCTTCTCCGAAAACCACTGCCTCGAGACGACACAACCACCTCGACGTCGCATGCCTGCTGCCACGCTCGCCCCCTCTCTGTCGACGCCAAGCCGCGACATCATCCCATGCCCAGTTCACCGGAGACGCCGTCCTCCTCTACACGTCCAGCATCCCCGGCGCCACCTCCCTCTCCCGAGATCCCGCCGGCGCACTCCGACCCGAGCCCCCAGCTGCGAGCTCAACGTCGGGCGAGGGAGAGTGATTGCATGCGTAAGTTGTTATATTACATTAACAGTGCTTTTTGTTAGCCAGGAGAAAAGTAGGTCATTTATAGAAATGACGTGAAGGCATGCGTTTGCATCACCCCATGCGATGTGTGTACTGGTGTTCTCTTTTTTTAACAGTAACTCTACTACTCTATATAATTGTTAAAACATATAGGTTAATGAGTACCTATTGTTATCATAACAGGTTTTCATCAACTATGTTTAAATCTTAATTAACTATTAAAACATATGTGTTAAAGTGATGGCAGTGGGTAAGATTAGATATATATGCATATTTTATAGGTTGGTTTAAGATTAGATATATATGCATATTTTATAGGTTGGTTTAGTAATTTTAATGGTAAAACATATTTTACAAACACTGAATGGATGAACAGTATTAGATGATAGGTCTTTTGACTTAATATCATGAATTCGTTGACGCAGATACATTCGCGTCCCTCTAACGATCGTGCGGCCACCCAAAAAACTCGCGTTGCTGCAGGCAAGTACTTACCCCTTACCAAGTATACTGTTTTTCTACAAACTTTTTCAAATACGCAAGTATATACTATATTGTTTCCTACAACTGTTTTCAAAGACGCAAGTATACTATTTTTCTACAAATTTTCAAGGTGCAAGCATTTACCCCTTTGCAAGTATATTATTTTCTACAGAATTTTCAATAGTATAAGTATTTTATCGTGGACGAACTTTTAAGATATCACGTGCATCGCTAGAATGTCAAATAACCATTTTTGTTAGTTTGTTGCTTAATGACCTTCGAAATGATGTAATGTGTTTGTTGATGGCTTGGTTTGTTCATACTATCAAATGTTGTCGCCATTTTAATGATGCACGTAAAAGTTCTACTTCCTTGTTTTACCATTCTTGTGAAATGAATGTCCCGAATAAAATGTGATACTGGGCCCTTGGGGCAAATCTATGGACCATTGTGCCTTTGGGCAAATTTCGGTTTATTGGGCCTTCGGGCAATTACGGACTAATGGGCCTTCGGGCAATACGGATATTGGGCCACGGGCCATTTACGGAATGTTTTGCCACTCGGCAAACATTAAATTACAGATTGACTTATGGACACTTGGGTGGGGTAGTCTAGTGTAGTAGATGCTGGAAAGCTGGATTGCACCCGATTGGTGAACTTGACCGACACCTGGCCGGGTCAGTGAGTAGAGAGTCACGGGTAGCTCCCGTTGGCTTGGGTGTGATGCTGGTCACCTCCCCCTCGGACACTGGGCTTTGTCACTAGATAGTAGATTGATTGATCGATGCACCCTTCTCTTTACATCGGCTGATGCTACATTGTAAACTGCTAAAATTATTGTCACGATTGACTATTGCTGTACGCACTACACTTGTCACTACTTTTGCTGTGCACACTACCCTTGCCATGCTGGTTACCTTACACACTACACCTTGTTGTGCCGGCTACTTTACGCACCACACTCCGCTTGCTCACTACTTTACTCACTACACGATGTTATGTTCCCATGTTGCTTCATGCTGCCATGTTTCATCTTTTTGGAAATATATTGTGTCTTTCATTTCTAAAGTTTTGTAAATTATATTAAATCTTACCGAGGGTCATTTTACTACTAACATTTTTAAATCTTGCCGAGCGACCCTCGCTGACGTATATTTCTTGTCTTGTGAAATATACGTCAGGTATTAGACAGATTTGCAGAGGAGCAAGGCTTGAGACTGAGCAGCTTGACCAGGGTGCCCAGACGCTGAGATCTGCCGCTGGAGAACAATGTGCCTTCGCAACGCTGCTTAAGAATAATATTTGTTATATTCACATTCAAGTGTAATTCTGTTTGCGTTTCTGTATCTAATGGCCAAGTTGGCCTTATTTGTGTACTTGTAAATCTGGACATCAATGTAATGATAATGAAATTTCCTTTTTGTTCCGAGTTTGAATGCAAGAACCTGATTACAGTTTGCCCACAGACGCTTATTGGGTTGGAGTTCACCGCTCCAGCCCAAGCGGGCCCGTTCACGTCCTCGCCCCAAGTGTAATGGGAAGCGGGGCGTGACATCCGCGCTCCGTATCGAAACTTTTGGTGCTCATTAGCCGGTGTAAGAAGGGCCACCGACCGACTAGATGACGATCCAGTCGGTCGGCAATCCTTCTTGAACCGACTCGTTGGCTTTCTAAATTATTCTGGAGTTACTGTTTATCGTTAGTCGGTCTAAGAACGTTGGTTGACCGACTAGGTTGCAAACTAGTCGGTCGGCAATGCTTCTTTAACCGACTAACACATCAACTATTTTTGACACTAGTTACTGTTTACTCTTAGTCGGTCTAAGTTCATCTTTCGACCGACTAGTTATCAAACTAGTCGGTCAAGTTTTGTACTCAGACCGACTAACTCTTAGTTCAGGTTTTCGACTGGAGTTACTGTTTACACTTAGTCGGTCTACGTTGTTCAACCGACCGACTAGATCTCAAACTAGTCGGTCAGCAGTTGGTCTTTGACCGACTAAGCAGTGCATGAAACCCTAGTTTTGCCCTAGCCGCCACCAAACTCTATAAATACCCCTCCAAACGTTTTCTTCTCCTCCCTCACGACCCAAAACCCTAATTTCTTCCCCTTTGAGCCCCCATCTTCCCCAAAACCCTATTTCCTTCATCCAAGCTCATCCTCCATCATCCAAACCCTCCCTCCACTCTTTCCACCTCTCATCTTCCCCAAATCTCCATCAAACCCCCAAAATCCCCCAAAACCCTATTTCTCCAAACTTCTCCAACCATTTCCAGATCTGAACCCTAGGTTCCCCGGAGCATTTCTTCCGTCGCCGTGGTTGCTCGGCGTTATTCTTCCGTTCCCTACGCGGTAATACTCGATTCCTTTAATTTTAGCATAACCCACATTGACATTGTGAAACCCTAATAAAATGGATTGATTAGATGATTAGGGTTCTAATAAGAAACTTATTTAGGATCATTGTGCTAATAATTGTTTTGCCATAACAGTGATCCATTCCGTAGTTAGCTTGTGTGACGATCTTCATTGCTCGTCAATCCCGGTATCAGGCAAGTGAAACTTGCATCTCTTGATTTAGGCCATGTCTTAGGCCATTTACCTTGCTTTAGCGTAAAAGAGACTAGACGGTGAAAGGATAGCCGTTTAGACGCCATTGACCTAGCTTGACAACGAAGCTTGGTCCGTCACCTTCATCATGCTTGTATGTCACGTTTAATTTCCCTAAACGGTACGCGTATTAACTGTTCATGTCATCCATGCATCCTTACCTGCTATTGCATTTTAACTGTCACGTTTAATTTAATTAACGGTACGCGAATATGTTCATGTCATTGCATTTTGCCTGTCACGTTTAATTTAATTAACGGTACGCGAATTATCTGCTCATGTCATTGCATGCTTGAATACTCATCGTGATTGCGTAGCATCGCTACATACTAGTGCTACTTGTTCTGGCTAGGTGCACCCCTACGCCATACTTGTTAAATACACTTTCTGGCTCGTGTTCCAGAAGACGAGCGCATCACAGCCTGAGGGCATAGGGCACTCGTTGAGTGATCCCTTGTACTTGACACTTGAACACAGCCTGAGTGCATAGGGCACTCATTGAGTGATCCCTCGTACTTGTACTTGTTACTTGACATTACTTGTCACATCAACCACTTGCCACTTGTACTCTCCTTTACTTTACTTGCTACCACCTTACTTTACTTGCCATGCACCATGTTTTAACTGCTAGGTTGCTAGTTTACCTTTATTCCCGTTTCCTTGCACAAGTCTTTCGACTTGCTGACATGTGCCCCTTTTCTCTTTTGGGTGACACATTTTAGAGCCCGAGCCTGAGTTACTTGCTGAGGGCGTGGTGCTCGCTGACGCTGAGTCAGGACCCGCGTTGATCGAGGACTACGTTGACACTGGGGATCAGTCTTAGTGTCGTCGTTTAGCTACTTTTGTTGGACTGCTTAGTTGTCGGTGCGTGGCACCTAGTTCGATACTCTGTTATTTTTGTGTTGTTTTGTTGGCCTTGTTCTGGGCCCTAGACTCTTTTCTGTTAGCCTGGTGGCTTTTCTGTGATGTTGAATATTTTGTGGACGAACTTTGGGATTGGTATTTTATATCCGTCTCATTATTATTATTATTATTGTTGTTCCTTTTGCGATTACAGGGACCTGCTTATACTAAATTGATGCTTATCGGGTTTGGTGCTTCGCAGCTCCACTCTCGTGCGGACCTTCTCACGTCTCGCCTCCATTTTAGGGAAGCGGGGCGTGACAGGTTTTAGTGGTGGCCCATGCAGGTCCTTCTGTAACTGCAATTATCAGGGATAACAATAATAATATAAGGTTGTCCAACAAATAAATTCGATATCCGAGTCATAAGCTATGAGTCTAATCTGCTTCGTTTTCTGTGTCACTAGATGGCAGGAAGGCGATTCACCCGTGGTGGAGGTAGTGGTGCGATCCCTCATGATGAGGAGCCTGAGCGGGAACCCACCAACGGTGAGATGATGCGGATGATGATCCAGATGATGCAAGTGCAGCAGGGCGTGCTCCTACACGTCCAGAATGCTCCACTTGCTCGAGCTGCCCGGGCTCTTCCGGATGCCCCTCGCTCTGAGCCGGGAGCGAAGCAATTTCGGGAGCTGGGTCCCGCATATTTTGATGGATCTGAGGGTCCTCTGGCTACCGACGAGTGGATAAGGAACATTGAGGATAACCTGGCGATGGCGAAGATTAACCCGGCTGGATGGGTTGATTTGGCTAAGAGGCAGCTGAAGGACAACGCCAGGAATTGGTGGGATGCGGAAGAGAAGATGCTGGTGGAGCCGATCGTCTGGGCTACCTTCAAGTCCAGATTTGATGGAGAGTTCTTCCCGAAGGCTGCTAGGCAGGTGATGCTGCAACGCTTTATAGATCTGAAGCAGGGGAGCTTGTCGGTGGATCAGTACCACCAGGAGTTCACGAGGCTCAGTCGGTTTGCACCTAAGATGGTGCAAGATGCCGATGAGAAAGCTCAGCGATTTCTTCAGGGACTTGCCTTGGAGCTTCAGAGCTTTGTAACCTCTTCTGACTTGGAGACATATCAGAAGGTTCTGATTGCTGCGAGGCGGCAAGAGTTGAATTTGAATCAGAGGAAGGGACATGTTTCCGGAGCTGGGAAGAGGCCTATGGAGCAGGCCAGGGCGGTGGTTAGGCCTGGTTTCAAGCCTAATCATCCGGTGCATTTCAAGAGGCCAGGAGGGCCTATTCTGAAGACCTGCCATTTCTGTGGCAAGACTGGACACATCAGGGATCAGTGTAGGAGGTTTCTGGGGCAGTGCATTGTCTGCGGAGATCCTGCCCACACCATCTGGGAGTGTCTGAAGTCGAGGCAGCCTTGGCGGGCTCCTATTGCAGCACAGCCGTTGCAGCAGCGAGCTCCTGTGCCCGTTGGACGTGGAGCGCCCCTTGTTCCATAGAGACAGGCCTTTCGACAGGCTGTTCCGCCGAGAGGGCAGGCCTTTCTGATGACTGAGGAGGAGAGCATGGCCGTGGATGAAGTTATTGCAGGTAACGCTCATTCTAGCTATTTATATTCCTTAGTCAGTTTGATCTTTGATTATGTTGTTTGCTTGAACATGGTTGTTAGCTAGACTAGGGTTTGATTGTTAATTGTTTGTTAGGTGTGGTTTTGGTTTGCACATTTCCTGCACGAGTCCTCTTTGACTCGGGTGCATCGATGTGCATTCTAGCCCGGAGCTTCGTGGAGAAGCATTCCTTGTCGACGTCCCCTCTCCCTAAGAGTTGGAATATCGTCACAGGGAACGGTGTGGTCTCGGTGCATCGTGGGTGCAATTCTTGCCCGTTGGTGGTTTGTGGACGCGAGCTTTGTGCTGATTTCATTGTCCACGACATCATCAATTACGATGCGGTCCTTGGGATGGACTGGCTTGCGAGCTTCTATGCTACGATCGACTGTCGGAGAAAGAAGGTGGTGTTCGAGATTCCCGGACATCCGGTGTTTGAGTTCAGTCGTGGTAGCAGTTCGCTGGGTCCGGTCAGATTTCGGGCCAGACCGGTGGATGTCGTGGCTATGCAGATGGAGTTGGAGTGGCCAGCTATGGTGCGAGATTTTGGCGACGTCTTCCCCGAGGAGATGTCTGGATTGCCGCCTGATTGAGCTTTGGAGTTTTCTATATATCTTATCCCAGGTGCGCAGTGATCGCACCCCGGATACACGTCCCGGAGCGACGGTTGTAGTTTTACCGCAAGCGCACGGTGTAGCAGCGAGCGGGTTATCGAACACAGGGAGGATGAATGACCGTGCTTGTTCCAATCAACCTGGCTATTTAAGAAGAGAGAAATTTTCCTTTGGCGATCCTGTCACAATCGTCAGACAAAGTACGGAAATATCAAATCAAATAAAGAACGTCTAGGGAATGGGGAATTCCCGCTGCTCACCGTATTTCGTAAAAGCGTTTCATCGGCATCAAAATTGCTAGAATAAGATTTTGGATGAACTAGTTGCAACTGAATGTAGAACCAAGCTCACGCTCTCGCGCTGTTGCCGGTCTATAGCTATCCTAGGCTCGGGTCCAATCTCTTGCAAACCCTAGCCTAGGGAAGCTAGCATTAGGATCAACATCATCGTTCAATCACGCACCGAGCCCAATCTCTTGCAAACTCGGACCACGACCTAGATTGGGATAGTTCCTAACCGTCCAATCTCTTGCAAACGGGTATTGGCACGGAATTGGAACCGGAAACCCTAGTATCGGCCCAATCTCTTGCAAACCGATACTACGGAAATTCGACTCCAACCCAATTCGGATTTCTAGGGCTTCCTATCGAATCGGGATCCAATCTCTTGCAAATCCCAATCGATGTGAATTCCTAGCCAACCGTAGTAAATTGATCCCAATCTAATCCCTAGTAGCAATTCTAGCAAAGTTCCTACCAATTCATCACAATTATGAAATAGGGCTTGTAGGGTTCATCCCAACGCCCCAAAACGTGGCGACTACTCACAATTCATAGCAAGATCACAAAAATAATCAATGAAATAAGTAATAGAGTTCATCACAATATTTAGATATGCAATAAAAATAGAATTTTTAGGGAAGAGAAAACACAAACCAATGGAGTTCTTCAAATAATCCAACAAAAATCCAATTTTGTCTCCTCTCCAATCACAAGAATAAAACTAAAAAGCTAATCTAAAAAGCTGCAAAAAAATCTAAGAGAGAGGCTCTTCCAAAAACTAGGGTAAAAACCGGGGTTAAATAGCCCCCAAAATCGTCCAAAAACTGTGACCAAAATACCCCTGCACAGCCTGTTTTCCGCAATTTTCGCTACAGGCAGCGCGTCGCACTCGGCCGAGTGACAAAAGTCGCTCGGCCGAGTGAAAACACTGTAAATTTCCAGTAAGTCTCGATCTTCAGGGGTCTTCACTTCGGGTGCGGCTCGGCCGAGTGAGTTGTCGTCACTCGGCCGATGGCTTCATGGTACTCGGGCGGACGGGATTATCCACTCGGCTGAGTGGGTCTTCTGAAGCTCAGGCAGCCGAAAAATAGTAACATGGCGATTTTAGAAGGGCTTCGTCTGGACGCCACTCGGGCGGACGGGGTCTCGTCACTTGGCCGATGTGGTCTCCGTCGCTCGGCCGAGTGCACATATAAATCGTGTCTGCTCTGGTCGGCCGAGCGGTGTCTCGCTGGTCGGCCGAGTGACTCCTTCACTCGGCCGAGTGGGACACAAAACATGCCCAAACAGCTTGTTTTGGCCTCCTCTTCGCTCCTGCGACGTCCGTTCTTCTTCCGCTCCTCTCCAACAGCAAAATACCCCTCGGGGAGGTCGTCGGTGACCCTCCGGAGTAAGAGCATCTCGAGATCACTCCAAATCGCGCCAAATCACCTGAAATGCGACGAAAACAACAAATCGTGAAAAGCATCGCAATATCGTCGATATATCGTGAAAAACATGATTTGGGCGATCTAAATGGCATGCAATCATGCGGGAAAAAGGTGTAAAATAAGGAGTGATCACGCAGCCCATTTCGAAGGCACCATATCGTATGGCACCCGCTGAATTGGAAGAGTTAAGGAAGCAGTTGGATGAGCTCTTACAGAAGGGTTATATTAATCCTAGTGTGTCTCCGTGGGGAGCACCGGTGTTGCTGGTAAAGAAGAAGGATGGTTCGCGTCGCATGTGCGTGGACTATCGGGAGTTGAATGCGGTGACCATTAAGAATAAATACCTGTTACCTCGCATCGATGATATTTTTGATCAGCTTGGAGGTTCGAGGGTGTTTTCTAAATTGGATTTGAGGAGTGGTTACCATCAGTTGAAGGTGAAGAAGGGAGATGTTCCGAAGACAGCGTTCGGGACGAAGTATGGACACTATGAGTTTGTGGTTATGCCTTTCGGCGTAACTAACGCGCCCGCAGTTTTCATGAATCTGATGAACCTGATTTTCTACGACTTTTTGGATAAGTTTGTTGTTATCTTCATTGACGACATTCTGATCTATTCGAAGTCGGAGAAAGAGCATGCCTCGCACTTAAGGACGGTGTTGGAGATTTTGAGGAAGCATCGGTTGTATGCTAAGTTTTCGAAGTGCGAGTTCTGGCTGGACAGAGTTGCTTTTCTGGGGCATGTGGTGACTGGAGATGGTATTTCAGTGGATCCCGAGAAGATTAGGGCCATCAGGGAGTGGCCTGTTCCGTCGTCTGCGTCCGAGATTCGGAGTTTCCTTGGACTTGCTGGTTACTATCGGCGATTCATTAAGGACTTTTCTTGTATTGCTGAGCCGATGACCAGGTTGACGCGGAAGGATGTTGCTTTTGTTTGGTCGGGTGATTGTGAGAGTGCTTTTGGTATTCTGAAGGAGAGGTTGACGACTGCCCCTATTCTGGTTGTGCCTGATCGAAGCGGTGGGTTTGAGATCTTTTGCGATGCTTCTGGCAAGGGTCTCGGTTGTGTGTTGTATCAGCATGGGCATGTTGTGGCGTATGCATCTCGTCAGCTTAAGGTTCATGAGAAGAATTACCCGACACATGATTTGGTGTTGGCTGCCGTTGTGTTTGCTCTTAAGATTTGGAGGCACTTCCTGCTGAGTGAGAAAGTGAAGATTTTCACCGATCACAAAAGCTTGAAGTATATTTTCACTCAGAAGGAGATCAACATGCGACATCATCGATGGTTGGAGCTTATGGCGGATTATGAGATTGATTTGCAGTTTCACCCTGGCAAGGTGAGTGTGGTCCCTGATGCGCTGAGTAGGCTTCCAGCAGTGATGGTCTTGACCTCGCAGTGGAGATTGCAGCAGGATTTTTGCGAGTCTGGCGTGGAGATTGTTCTTCCTGGGGAGGCTTTTTCGTTGATGTACATGCAGGTACAATCGACGATCGTGGATCGGATTAAGGCTGGCCAGGCTGAGGATCCGAAGCTGGTGAAGATTCGGGAGCTGGTGGAAGCCGGTCTGCGGACTGACTTTTTGATTCATGAGGATGGCTCGCTGAGGTTCGGAGCCAGGTTGTGTGTGCCAGCTGGGAATATCAGAGAGGAGTTAATGGTGGAGGCACACAGTTCGCCGTATTCTGTGCATCCTGGTGGCACCAAGATGTACCAGGATCTTCGTCTGAATTATTGGTGGCATGGTATGAAGAGGAGTGTGGCTCGAAGTGTAGCCAAGTGCTTGGTTTGCCAGCAAGTGAAGGCGGAGCCTCAGCGTACGGTCGGGTTACTACAACCGCTTCCGATTCCGAAATGGAAATGGAAACACATCACTATGGATTTCGTGACTAGACTACCTCGGAGTCTGAAGCAGAATGACGCGATTTGGGTGATCGTGGATCGATTGACCAAATCTGCGCACTTTATTCCGTTCCGAGTGGGACAGCCCACTGAGGCGCTAGCAAGGAGATATATGGAGGTAAAATCCTTTTACTCTCCGTTTTTATTTCCTTTTCCTAGTTTGGATAGTGGTGTAACGTGAATCGTGCAGGAGGTCATGCGACTTCATGGAGTCCCCGTGAGTATCGTGTCTGACAGAGACACGAGGTTCACATCTCAGTTCTGGCAGAGTTTGCAGAAGAGCTTGGGTAAGCGTCTGAGTTTCAGCACGGTGTACCATCCGCAGACGGATGGCCAGTCCGAGAGGACGATTCAGATTTTGGAAGACATGCTGAGGGCGTGCATGTTGGATTTCAAGGGTTCGTGGGAGGACCATCAACATTTGGTGGAGTTCTCTTACAACAACAGCTTCCAGGCGAGTATTGGCATGGCGCCTTTCGCCGCTCTTTATGGGAGGAAATGTCGATCGCCATTGAGTTGGGATGACGTTGGTGATCGGGAGTTGTTGGGACCTGAGATGATCGTGGAGGCCGTGGATATCGTCAGGAATATTCGGGAGAGGTTGAGAATTGCTCAGGACCGTTTTAAGCATTGGGCGGATGCTAAACGTCGTCCTTTGGAGTTTCAGCCGGGCGACCATGTGTTCTTGAAGATTTCCCCGAATCGTGGTGTGATTCATTTTGGGAAGCGAGGGAAGTTGAGCCCGCGATACATTGGACCATTTGACATTTTTGAGAGGGTTGGCGAGGTAGCGTATCGCTTGGCCTTGTCGCCATCTTTGGAAGGAGTTCACAATGTTTTCCATGTGTCGCAGCTTCGTCGATACATTAGAGATCCATCTCATGCTGTGGATTTTTCGGAGATTACCGTTCGCCCAGATTTGACGTATGACCAGCATCCAGTGCAGATTCTGGACAGGCGTCAGAAATCGCTTCGGAACAAGATTGTCAATCTTGTGAGGGTGATGTGGCGACACGGCTCACCTGGAGAGTCTACTTGGGAGAATGAGGATGAGATACGAGAGCGTTTCCCACTTTTGTTTCCGGACTCGTGAGTGTTTGGAAATTCCGAGGACGGAATTTTTCTTAAGTTGGGGATGATGTAACGACTGCTTTTCATGTATCTGGATTTATTGTAATATAATATATGTTTTGGTGGATTTTCTCCTCGGGTGTGGTTTTCGTCTCCGTAGCTTTCATTTTCGATCGAATCATCGTATTTTCTCGTTTCTTCCTTAGGATTGTCGATTTCGAAGTATGTCATTCATGACGGGCTTCATAACGGTCGTATCTTACTATTAGATCAAGCCTAGGAGTCTTAGGAATCGATCCCGGAGCTCCGCGCTCCGTATCGGAACTTTTGGTGCTCATTAGCCGGTGTAAGAAGGGCCACCGACCGACTAGATGACGATCCAGTCGATCGGCAATCCTTCTTGAACCGACTAGTTGGCTTTCTAAATTATTCTGGAGTTACTGTTTATCGTTAGTCGGTCTAAGAACGTTGGTTGACCGACTAGGTTGCAAACTAGTCGGTCGGCGATGCTTCTTTAACCGACTAACACATCAACTATTTTTGACACTAGTTACTGTTTACTCTTAGTCGGTCTAAGTTCATCTTTCGACCGACTAGTTATCAAACTAGTCGGTCAAGTTTTGTACTCAGACCGACTAACTCTTAGTTCAGGTTTTCGACTGAAGTTACTGTTTACACTTAGTCGGTCTATGTTGTTCAATCGACCGACTAGATCTCAAACTAGTCGGTCAGCAGTTGGTCTTTGACCGACTAAGCAGTGCAGGAAACCCTAGTTTTGTCCTAGCCGCCACCAAACTCTATAAATACCCCTCCAAACGTTTTCTTCTCCTCCCTCACGACCCAAAACCCTAATTTCTTCCCCTTTGAGCCCCCATCTTTCCCAAAACCCTATTTCCTTCATCCAAGCTCATCCTCCATCATCCAAACCCTCCCTCCACTCTTTCCACCTCTCATCTTCCCCAAATCTCCATCAAACCCCCAAAATCCCCCAAAACCCTATTTCTCCAAACTTCTCCAATCATTTCCAGATCTGAACCCTAGGTTCCCCGGAGCGTTTCTTCCGTCGCCATGGTTGCTCGGCGTTATTCTTCCGTTCCCTACGCGGTAATACTCGATTCCTTTAATTTTAGCATAACCCACATTGACATTGTGAAACCCTAATAAAATGGATTGATTAGATGATTAGGGTTCTAATAAGAAACTTATTTAGGATCATTGTGCTAATAATTGTTTTGCCATAACAGTGATCCATTCCGTAGTTAGCTTGTGTGACGATCTTCATTGCTCGTCAATCCCGGTATCAGGCAAGTGAAACTTGCATCTCTTGATTTAGGCCATGTCTTAGGCCATTTACCTTGCTTTAGCGTAAAAGAGACTAGACGGTGAAAGGATAGCCGTTTAGACGCCATTGACCTAGCTTGACAACGAAGCTTGGTCCGTCACCTTCATCATGCTTGTATGTCACGTTTAATTTCCCTAAACGGTACGCGTATTAACTGTTCATGTCATCCATGCATCCTTACCTGCTATTGCATTTTAACTGTCACGTTTAATTTAATTAACGGTACGCGTATATGTTCATGTCATTGCATTTTGCCTGTCACGTTTAATTTAATTAACGGTACGCGAATTATCTGCTCATGTTATTGCATGCTTGAATACTCATCGTGATTACGTAGCATCGCTACATACTAGTGCTACTTGTTCCGGCTAGGTGCACCCCTACGCCATACTTGTTAAATACACTTTCTGGCTCGTGTTCCAGAAGACGAGCGCATCACAGCCTGAGGGCATAGGGCACTCGTTGAGTGATCCCTTGTACTTGACACTTGAACACAGCCTGAGGGCATAGGGCACTCGTTGAGTGATCCCTCGTACTTGTACTTGTTACTTGACATTACTTGTCACATCAACCGCTTGCCACTTGTACTCTCCTTTACTTTACTTGCTACCACCTTACTTTACTTGCCATGCACCATGTTTTAACTGCTAGGTTGCTAGTTTACCTTTATTCCCGTTTCCTTGCACAAGTCTTTCGACTTGCTGACATGTGCCCCTTTTCTCTTTTGGGTGACACATGTTAGAGCCTGAGCCTGAGTTACTTGCTGAGGGTGTGGTGTTCGCTGACGCTGAGTCAGGACCTGCGTTGATCGAGGACTACGTTGACACTGGGGATCAGTCTTAGTGTCGTCGTTTAGCTACTTTTGTTGGACTGCTTAGTTGTCGGTGCGTGGCACCTAGTTCGATACTCTGTTATGTTTGTGTTGTTTTGTTGGCCTTGTTCTGGGCCCTAGACTCTTTTCTGTTAGCCTGGTGGCTTTTCTGTGATGTTGAATATTTTGTGGACGAACTTTGGGATTGGTATTTTATATCCGTCTCATTATTATTATTATTGTTGTTGTTCCTTTTGCGATTACAGGGATCTGCTTATACTAAATTGACGCTTATCGGGTTTGGTGCTTCGCAGCTCCACTCTCGTGCGGACCTTCTCACGTCTCGCCTCCATTTTAGGGAAGCGGGGCGTGACATGGGTGCACCCAAAAATTGATCCTGCTGGATCCACGTCACCAAAGACGGCTTAAGCTCAAAGCTTTGCGCCGTAATAGCTGGAGGACGGATGGCGGAGGTGGACTCGATGGAAGGCATCGAGTACTCCAGCAGGGACTTGTGAGGTGGGGTGTTCTCTCCCATGGTTTTAGGATCCTCTCTTCTTCGCTTCTCGGTGGCCAAACGCCTTAGGGTGGCGTTTATCTCTGCATCAACGGGGATCAAGTCGTCGAGACTTCTTGAACTCCTGCGCATGAAAAACAACAAACACCCGTGAAGCGAAAAGCGGGAAAGAAACGGATAAAATAAAAAATAAAAATAAAAATAAGAAAGTAAAAAGGAAAAAGAAGAATGCGAAAATTATCGCGAGGTAGGGATGAGAGCTAGACACAAGGGTTCATGAAATCCTAAAATAACAAGCATGTTGCCTCCCCGGCAGCGGCGCCATAAAGCTTAACACCCCCCGCTTATGCGTGCTAGATGTGTGCAATAATATGATTGGGGGTGTGAGATTTAAATATTTGTAACCGCAAGCGCATGGTGTTGTAGTGTGGCTTGGGGGTCGAACTCAGGGAGGCGTGGATGTGCTTGTATCAATAAGGGTCAAATTCACCCCATGGGCGATCTAGCCCGAATAGGATGATGGGTTGTCACGAAAAATAGGATGCAGGGGATAAACAATATAAAGTAAAAACCCGGGACTCTGGTTTCCACCCTATCATGCGATTCTCGCTGATACAGCCTACGGGTCGGATAGCGATCGGAATTAGGGTCTATTGGTGAGACGTTGCCTCTGAAAGCGGTACCGGCGTCCCATGGGCCTGATATTCCGGTCGATGCCCAGGATGATACGCCGGACTTCCCGGGTTCGATCAGTGGGCACTCCCGTGTCCATTAACACTGATCGACTCCGGGAGCACTAAGCTCGCAACGATAACTCCCAACGTCTCATCCTGCCGCTCCCCCGCGCTAGGATTCGACGTCTACGCTAAGGGCATGAGCTATGGCTAGGGAGTCAACCGCCAAGTTTATTCCCCCTTGGCCCAACGGTCAAAGGCAGTCTTTTTCCCACCGATGACAATAAAACACCCCGCGTAACCGGTAGATTCCTAATCCCTATCGATTTCCTAGCCCTATGGATGCATCGGGGAGAACCCACGAAGGGGTTTCCACCAAAATACCAGATTTGGGAACTACTTACACATATTTAGAAAAAGCGATCTAAACAGAAATCGACCGTAAAAATCATGCTCAGGCAATTGAAAGGCAATAAGAACAATGCTAATAACACTATATCAAAGTTTAACAAAGATCGGAAAACTTACTAATAACTGAAAAATTACAGCCGTCAAGAAAGAGAAAAACAGTAAAAAATAACAACTCCTCATTTGTGGAAAACCTAGGGTCATATATATAGAAAACGAAATCACCCGATCGGGTGAAAAGTCACCTGATCGGGTGACCTGCTTCGTTTCTTCGGCAGCGCAGAACAGGACTCCACCCGGTCACCACGGCACGGTCGGTTGAGGGCTGAAGGCGATCGGTTGGATCTTTGTGCTATTGGGTGAACCAGTCGGTTGATCTCTCTGTGCTTGGCTTCGGAGAATCGGCTACAGGTGAACCGATCGGGTGAAAGTCACCCGATCGGTTGGCATTCAGCACAAATTCCAGAAAGCCGGGGGCGTTTGAACCGGTCTCTGAACCGATCGGATGACTTCTTGGCCGCTCTAACTTGTGTCCGGGTGGTACACGCGTGCATCACCCGATCGGTTGAAAACAACCAACCGGTCGGGTGAGGGGCTGAAAGATGTGATCTTCGTCGTTTGACCCCCTGGATCACGCGTGACTCCTCCCGTTGCTCTGAGAACTCATGATATCGTCGTTTTATGTCCCCTATGCCAGTAAACTCCTGCAAAATACGGAAAACACGGAAAAGTGAAAGAAAACACGAAAACACGAGAAAACGAATATAAGACGGCGGTAAATAACAGAAAAACACGGAAGAAAATGTGCGCAAATATATGAAATATAAACGCACGTCAATGCTCAGTCGTTTTGCCTCTCATATGGTGAAGAAGGAAGAGAGTCGAGCTGATCAATTTTGTCAGGGGCTGTGTCCGAAGATTCAGGCTTCCATGTCCTCAGCAGACTTTTCGACCATGGGAGCTGTGCTGAATGCCGTCAGGAATCATGAGATCATATCGCGTCTCCCTGATCCTCCTGCTGGTGGAGGAAAGCGACCGATGGAACAGTTCAGGCCAGCAGCTAGGCCTGTAGTGGGACCTGTTCAGTCGGTGCATTTTAAGAGGCCAGGAGCACATGCACAGAGCCATGCCAGGGATCAATGTCATTTCTGTGGCAAGCCGGGACACCATTCAAGTTATTGCAGGAAGAAGCTGGGTTTGTGTCTGGCATGTGGAGCTGCCACACACGTCGTTATAGATTGCCTGAGGTATCGCCATACTGAGGGTAGAGCGCCTGCCTCTATTCAGAGAGGAGCTGTGGTTCGTGGAGCTTTTACCATGACGGCCGTGGATGGCGTCATTGCAGGTGATTCTATGGACTTAGTCTTTTATATTATAGTTTAGCTTAATTTTTTTGGCTGCATGTGTATGGTTCAAAACCTTTTTGCTTCCTTTTAATCAAACCTTTAATGTTTTGGGATTACCCCACAAAGTTCACAACCCACCTATCTTCCCTCATCCAATACCCCCAACCCCACACGTTTTTTTCCAACGTTTTTAAAATATGTCATTGGTCCTAAAAACTTTCTTTTCTCTTCTTTCTCTCTTCGAAGTGTTATTTTTATTGTTGTTATATTATCAGGACTAGCTATTATTGTTATAGGATTATATGTGCGGGTAGGCATAGTGCGTAAGGAGATAGGATGTAGCAGTGATTAATTGATTTTTGAACACAAAGATATTAGATTAGATTTCTTTCGGATGAACAGAACGAGGTGTCCAAGACTTACTTATAATACAAATGCGTGAATGACTCAATGGAAATGATAGTTGGATGAAACTATACACCGGGAGATGAGTGCTTATCGGATCTGAAACTTAGACGAGTGGTAGATGTGAGTAGATGGGACCGGATGGTATGAGTTAGGGTGATCGCGAGAATGAGTAGAACTTTTAACGCATCAAGACTTGATTATTAAGTTGACGTGGGAAAACCTTGGAGATAACACGACATGTTGAGATGAATGGATGGTTAGGTAGATGGATTTAGTTTGATTAAGAGATTAGATGATAGAGGTAAGGATAGATGTGGTTCGATAGTTCATTGATTATGGAGGAAATTTATGAGTCGATATGGTGGGGAATATATTGGGGACGAGATGATTATTTATTTGCAAACGATAATGTTGATTCGTAGTTAAGTGATAGGATGGAGTCCTAGTTGTAGCATTAGCCATTGGAGAGACGGGTTATGATGGATTTATTTGAGGAACGATGTTGGAAGTTAAAGAATTAGAGATCATTATATGGAATATGGGAGTTGTAGGCATAAGTGTTTATAGATATTATTATTATTAGTATAAGTGATTCCGAGGGCGGAATCATTTCTAAGATGGGTAGAATGTAACGGTCGCTTTCCGACCTTTTGAATTTTTACGTGTACGTATGTTTTTTCGTACTCGTATTTTATTTGACTCTTTCTTGGTTTCGGTATATATGATGTGATATGCTATTGTGACCGTATGGAGTGTAGTTTTTATAGTAATTTTTGGGAACGTCATTTCACGGCTCGTTTTCCCGCAAAACATCTTTGAATGGAAGGGCGTTTTGGTTTTTTGTCTTCAACGCTCAGTTCTCGATTTTATAATAATTCTCGGTAGGATTACCACGCGGCCAGACCCCATAGCCCCATACTTCTCATCTATGCGATCATCCCGGTATTTTCGGATTATTTTTCTGATGCTCGTAGTGGGACTTATCCCCTAATCCTTTTCCTTCCTTAATTAACCTTTGACCTTTTCAAATTCAAATCTAATTGGAATCCTAATCAATCCCTCAAATATCTTCTACGTATCTAGAGATATGATATCAGCCACTATTGGCACCTCCTCTTTTCCTTAACTCTACTCCCTCTATCTCTACCTCTCTCCCTCAACAACCCTAAAACTTATAGGTGTTTAACAATATTTCTATTCAAAATCTCCAACCCAGGCCAAATGTTAACAAACCCATGCAAACCCTAGCCGCCTTCTCCTCCAGTCGCCACGGCAGCCCCCCAATTCCGGCCACCAGCATCTCCACCTCCTTCTCCTCCATCTCCACCTTTCCAAGACCTCAAAAACCCAAGCAAACAACCCCCATGGCCGAAAATCACTAAAACTGGCACCCGCCGGAAAAGCTCACGGCCGGCCCGCCGCCGCCGCCAACGACCACAACCTCCATTCAAATCCTCTCTGACCCCCGATCATCTCCAACTCCCCTTACCCTTTTCACACGTCTCGATCTCCTCAAAAACCCCGTGGAACTCAGATCTAGCCGCTGTTTTGACATTTTACGCGCCGCCACTTGAAACTCGCGCCCATCGGTCATCCGGCCACCTACGACGACCACCCTACCACCGTTGGACTCCTATCGAATCCCTATATCATCTGCAATTTCACTTTCCCTTTTCCCATATCTCTAGCTCCTGGAAAATCCGTCGAAACCAAGCCCAGCTGCTGTTTTTGACAGATCTGTGCATTGTTCTTCAACGCCGTCGCCCGGCCATATCCGATCACTTCCGGCGACCACTCCACCACCGTTAGACCCCCCTTGAAGTCCTTTGACTACTGCAAGTTTCCTTTTTCCCCTTTGATCGCTGTTTTTCCGTAGAGACGTGCGACAACGACCGTTGCGCGAATCTGTCCTCTCCGTCTTCTCATGGCCGCCCACCGCCGTACGCTGACGCCGTCGGCCACCCATCAGGCCAAGCAACTCCCACTAATCTACTTCAATCTCTAGTATCCTCCTCTGCCCTTTGGAGTTCACGTGTGTCGCTAAACTCACGAGTTTTTACCCGACGTCGTCGTCGTCGTGAAGATCCGTTGCGCTACCCGCAACGAGAGGGAGAGATCACCACTTGCTTGCTATTCGTGCCTCCACCTCACTATCCAAAAGGATCTCAAAGCACTACCCGTGGCCAATACATTGTAGACGATGCTGATCCATCACCGTTCAGACCCGACATCCTCTTTTTGATCAATGTCAAAAGGTTAGTCCTCTAACGCGTAGTAAGAACCCCACTGTAGCAAATCGAAAACCTAACCTAAAAATCGTCAAAAATAACTAAATTTCATTTTTACACATTTAAAATGTTGCAAATTTTAGACATCGGTGAAGGACTGAATTTCTGTGCACATAGGATAGATCGTCGACTAGGCTGAACCAAAACAAAAACATGACTTTGACTGCTAGGATAGCCCCGTTGAACCTAGAAATGAACCTTGATAAGATCAATGATGAGCGTGACTTGACACCTTCGCTTGACTCGTTTCAGACGACCCATTACCGACGCTCTGACTCGACGAGACGCTTCCGACGGACGTACCGCTCGCCACCGCAGACAAGTGTGTTCACTTGCGCAGTTTCGGCCACGTTTAGGCCATTGTTTCCCTTAAACTGTAAAAAGTAATAACAAGAGAACCAGACGTGAAATGATAGCGTCTGGGACACCCCACGACAGCATGGACTTGACAACAAAGTCTGGGCACAGTAACAAAAACTGACACCATAGGTTTTATCTCTCTGTGTGTAGACCCCCTAGAATCAACAACAACAACTGCTACCATAGGTTTTATGTGTGTGTGCGTGCGTGTGGACCCCCTAGAATGAACAACTCTCATCCATACTCATCTTGTCATGTCATGTCATGTATTGCATAAGCCTGCGGGTGAATAGGGTACTCTCCAAGCTAGAGAGGGTGATCCCTTGTCATGATTGGAAACGAATAAGCCTGCGGGCGAATAGGGCACCCTCCAACCTGGAGAGGGTGATCCCTTGTCACGATTGGTAATGGATAAGCCTGCGAGCGAATAGGGCACTCCCCAAGCAAGGAGAGTGAACCCTTGACACGATACATAAGCCTTCGGGTGAATAGGGCACTCACCGAGTAAGTGAGTGATCCCTTGTCATGTCTTGTCTTGTGCACTTGGTCTAGGGTAGGGTTGAGCGTGCGCACGGGGAGAGGGTCTGATCCCCCTCGAACCATAAGGCGTGAACCCTTCATGAAACACACTTGTCTTGTCTTGTCTTGTCCCGTCTAGTCTAGTCTTGTAGCCAGTAGCACACGCTATGGCTATTGTCTGTCACGTTTTACTTTTCAGCGTTGTCTTTACTTTCTTGCACATATACATATCTGCCATGCTGTTGCATCATAATCATGTAAACAACTTTTAAAATATCAACCTTAAAATGTTATACACCTTACAGTGGAGTCTTCTCACAGTTACTTGCAGACTTCACCTGACGTACAACCACTTTCTCTTGGTGTTTGTACGTCAGGTACCGAGACAGGGTTAGTAGATCCGGAGCCGGTACCAGAGGACTTGGAGCAGGAGTACGTTGCTGATCAGGAGTATGACCCGAGCGATCCTTGTTGAAAGGCAGCTACATGCGAACCGATCGGGTGAGTTCTCACCCGATCGGTTGGCCGCTTCACAAATTTTCCCGAGAGCACTGTCGACTTCACCCGATCTTCCACCTGATCACAGCTTCAGCTCAACCGATTGGTTGATTTAATCCCAAAATTTCCTGAGAGTTCTGTCGTTGACACTCGATCTGCCACCTGGTCAGTAGCATTTGCCACCTGATAGGTTGGCTGATGTCTTGATACGGCCATCTTTAGATACGACCCACCCGATCGGTTGATGCATCAACCAATCGGGTGAGGGTGATTTCCAGAACAAACACAAAAATTCATCTAAGTCTCCCGACGACAACCCCCATTGCTGAATTTATTCACCAAAAATAAGAAAACTAATCCTAAAAATAACGACGAAGGTTTAGAACATTGGTTGCCTCCCATGAAGCACTGTTGTTTAAATTCATTTGCTCGACTCCCGATATATGATCTTTAGGATGGTTGATGCGGGTGATGCCCAATGTTTGGCATTCCATCAGCTTTTGGAGCAGCGGTCCTTGTCGGTGGTAGAGGTGACAGGTAGATGCTCTCTACGATCCTCCCGCTAGTGGTGTCAGGGTGCTTCTCCCTCACGTTGGCGTCAACCGCCACTTTTCGTAGGATCCGGACTTCCTCAGTAGTGAGCTCTATGGGCTCTTTTCCCTTGCTTCTCGTCGGAGCAACCTTCTTGAATCTGGGAGGAGTCGTCCGTGACACGCACACTTCTCCAACTATTTCTTCTTATTTCACCTCAATGTGTTCTTCAAGGCCCCCCAAGCTATCGGGGGGGTTCCTCGAGAGAACCTCCCAAGCTCCAGCTTCTACGACTCTTTCTTCTTCAGCTTCCAGCACATTGCACCTTTGTTCTTCCGACGGATGCTTCATAGACAATCCCAGATCGAACTCGACTTTCTGGTCACCCACATTTAGGGACAGCTTCCCTTTCTTCACATCAATGAGCACACCAGCTGTCGCCATGAAGGGCCTCTCGAGGATAATCGGGGTATGATTGTCCTCCGACATGTCCATTACCACAAAATCCACAGGCATGTGTACGCCGTTGACGTTCACCGGCAAGTCGTCCACAATCACCACCGGGTATTTCACCGATCTGTCTGTAAGTTGCAGCGTCATCCCAGTGGGTTCAAGGTCGCCCATTCTTATCCTCTTTTATAAAGATAGAGGCATCAGACTCACGCTCGCACCCAGATCGACGAGCGCCCGATTGATTTTCACTTCTCCTATCGAGCATGGGATAGAGAAGCTACCTGGGTCCTTGAGTTTTGGCGGGTTCGCTCGTTGAATCAGAGCGTTGCACTCTGCTGTCAGGACGAATTTTTCTTTCCTCGTACCCTTCATCACCAAATCCTTCAGAAATTTAGCATAAGAAGGGATTATCTCTATGGCATCCAGGAAGGGAATTTGCAAACTCAAATCTTTGACCATGTCAAAAAACTTGCTGTATTTCTCGTTTATCTTTGCCTTGGCAAGTCTTTGAGGAAATGGCACTGCGGTCTTGTAGACTCTCAAGTTTCCCTCCTCATTCTTCTTCATTTCTTCCTCAGAGACTCCCTCCGGAGTCATGGTCTTTGATGATGAAGCTCCGTCGTCATTTGCTTGTACATTTGGTCGCCCATCGACCAACGGAGGTTCGGGTTCTTTGGCGGCCTCCCTAGTTGGAATCTGAGTGCCGCTTCTCAATACAATTGCAGACAAATTTGCATGGTCATGCATCAATGCCAATGTTTGATTTGGCCCCCTAGGATTTACCTCCGGCTGACCCGGCAATTGGCTCTACGCCCTCTGAAGATTTGCCACTTGCAACCCCAGCTGGGTTACTTGATCGGTCAGGGTCTTCTGTTCCATCTGCAGATGCAGGTTAATCTTCTCCTGGTTTGTTATATATTGGGTCAAGAGACTCTCGACCGGAGAGATTACCCGATTTTGGTTATAAGGTTGCTGCTGTGGCAGGGGCTACTGGTTCCTGGGGGGGTACTGTTGGTACATCTGCTGGGGCTGTTGTTGCTGCTGGTACGACTGATGCTGTTGCCGAGGTGGCTTCAATTGCTGCTGCTGTTGCTGGGGCTACTGGTAGGGTGCCCTGTAGCTCAGGTTCGGGTGGTTTCGGTTATTGGGAGAATACACCGAATTTGAGCTTGTCCTCGGTGGATATGGTGCATTACCCATCGGGTTATAGAAAAGAGCGCTCGTCTGATCCACCGGTGGTGAGATATCACCACCATCAAAGCCTCCCAGGACATCTGCTTCCACTGCTGCCACCTGCTGGGTATTGGCACCTCCATCTCCCACCATATACGCTGAGATCTGGGTAGATAGAAAATCGAATTTGCTAGATAGTTTGTCGACCTCTTCGACTCGGTGCATACCTCCAGATCTGGGCGTGGTGCGCTCATCGCACCATCTTTCATTATTTGACACCATATCTTCCAGAATCTTTCCGGCATCTTCCTCGTTCCTAGCCATGAAGGACCCTCCAGCCGTGGAATACATTGAAGATTTCAGATCATCCCACAACCCATTGTAGAACAAATTAATGATCTGCCATTTGGGGAGTTCATGGTGAGGGCATCTCCGTTGCATCTCCTTATATCTCATCCATGCCTCATGCAAGGATTCGTGGCTGCCTTGGGAGAAGGAGGAGATCTCGCTCCTCAGCTTCATCGTCTTCCCCGGGGGAAAGAACTTGTTCAGGGAAGTGTTGGACAACTTCTCCCAAGTTGTGAAGGTATTGGGGTCCTTCCCCTTTAGCCATTGTTTGGCTTTGTCCCGCAAAGAGAATGGGAACAATTTGAGTCGGATGGCTTCAGCTGATACACCGTTGATTCTGAAGGTGTCACATTTCTCCAGAAATGAGTCCAGGTGATCAATCGGGCTCTCCATAGGAGCCCTTGAAAATTGGTCCTGTTGGATCCACGACACCAATGACGGCTTCAGCTCAAAACTTCGGACCGTAATGGCCGAAGGTTGGATGCTAGACATAGACCCGATGGACGGCATCGAGTATTCAAGCAGAGACTTCTGAGGATGGGTATTTTCTCCCATGGTTTCAGCTTCTTCCCTTCTTATCCTCTCTGCATTCAGACGCCTCACGGTGGCGTTTATCTCAGGATCTATAGGAATCAAGTCGTCGAGACTTCTTGTATTCCTACGCATGAAAAATCAAGAAACACCCGTGAAGAATAAAAGTAAACAAAAAATCAAGAATAGAAAATAAAAAATAAAAAATAAAAATGTAGAATGCGAAAATTATCGCGAGGTGAGGATGTGAACTAGTCTCTAGGGTTCACAGGGTCCTAAAATAAACAAGCACGTTGCCTCCCCGACAGCGGCGCCATAAAGCTTGACGTCCCCTAGATTTAGCAATATATGCAATGGAATCGGGGATACCAAATTTAAATATTTATAACCGCAAGCGCATGGTGTTGTAGTGTGGCTTGGGGGTCGAACTCAGGGAGGCGTGTGTTGTGCGTGTTGTCAAGAAGGAACCGGTCCACCCAATGGGTGAGCTAGCCCGATCAATCGGTAGGTTGTCACAGAATGGAAATACGAAGGATGTAATATATAAAAGGAAACCTAGGACTTTAGTTTCCACCCTATCATGTGCCTTCTCTATTACGACAGACGGATAGGATTACGATTGGATGTTAGGGTTTAGTGGTGAGACGTTGCCTCTAGGAGTGAAACCTAGCGTCCCATGGGCCTGATATTCCGGTCGATGCCCAGGATGATACGCTAGGACTACCCAGGTTTGGTCGGTGGGCATTCCCATGTCCATTAACACCGACCGACTCCGGGAGCACTAAGCTCGCAACGATTGCTCCCAACATCTCATCCTGTCGTTCCCATGTGCTAGGATTCAATGTCTACGCTAAGGGCGTGAGCTGTGGTTAGGGGATCAAAAGCCAGTTTTATTTCCCCTTGGCCAGATGATCAGAGGCGGTCTTTATCCTGCCAATGACAATAAAATGTCCCATGTAACCAGCTAAATTCCTAAACCCTCCTTATCCTATGGTCGTTCTAGGGAAAACCCATGAAGGGGTTTCCACCAATACCCTAGATTGGGGAACTACTCATAATTCATGGCAAAAATATCATCACAATCAAATTCAACCATTGAAATCATAATCAAGCAATAGAAAAGAGAAGCTAATAGTATTAAGAACAATATATCAAAGTTACAGAATGATCAGAACACTTACAAGATAAAAGAAAATTCCAGCCGTCAAAAGTCCCAAAAAGACAGAAAAACAATGGGGATCCACGTTTGGGAAAACCTAGGCCACTATATATAGAAAATGAGGCCACCCGATCGGTTGAAGCATCAACCGATCGGGTGAAGCATCAACCGATCGGGTGAGCTGCCAGTCGTTTGGGCCTTCAGCGCTTCAGCTGTTGGATATGGACGACATGAATACACCCATGAGGGGATGTATGAGGGTATACGGACCTCAGATGTCGCGTGCACGAAAGCGTACGCGGAGGGAACCTTTTCTCGTGTGAAAAGGACCACTCAATAAGTGGAAAAAGCCACTCGATAAGTGGAAAAAGTCACTTTATAAGTGCATAAAGGCACTTGATAAGTGAATGAAGAAGAGGATAAATAAATATGCTAATATAGGCTAATAAGCTTATATTTAGTTATTTCCTACAATAACTACCCCTAAAGCCTATAAATAGGACCCAAGGGTAAGGCATTCATACTACACTTTCCATGCCATAAGTTTGCATAAGGCATCTTATGTTCTTCTTTTCCCTTCCATTAAAATCCTCTTCTAAATAGAGATTTAGGCGGTGAAACTCTGCTTCGATCCTCCGTGACGAAGTACCGATCGTTGTGACGAATCCGAGGGTGAAGTTCAGAGACTACGGTGCTGCATATGCAAGCGTAAGTCTATGTTATTATTCGATCCTAATGTCTTTGTTTTGACAGGAACCCACATTGGTATCAGAGCCATACGGGTTCGCCCCGGTCAAACCGTCGCCCCGTCGAACCGATGAACGAGGCGTTGTCTTTTTCACGAATGGGTATCCTACCATTATGGATATGGTAGGAACGCTTCGTGACGGAGAGAACGCAGCGGTTGTTCTTTTCACGTTAGGGTCTTCTGTCATTACGGATATGGCAAGAACTCTCCGTGACGGGAAGAACCGACCGTTCATATCGCCAAGCTCACACTCTTCATGGATGCTGAGTCCCCATTCAATTGAGAATGTGTGCTCTCTTCATGTGGAGCGTGTAGTTTGCGAACTTTAGAGTATGTTATTTTTCATTTTTTGGCACACGGCCATTAGAGAATAACTACTTTCTCGATGAACGGGTGCTTCATCGGAGAAGACGATGGTGGTTATTCTCAACGGAGAAGATGACAATTTTGGTGCATGGAGGCAATGCATCCCCACTCCCCATGCGGAGGGGGTTGGCTACGGCCAATAACAACAACAGCCACCCCTCCAGCGGGGGTGTGCGGCCAACCCCATGCAAGGGGGTGGCCGGCCATGGCCATATGGGCCATGGCCGGCCAAGGCCAAAGGGCCATGGCCAGGCCGGCACTGGCCGGCCACGGCCAGGCCGGCCCTGGCAGAGGCCAGGACCAGGCACTTGCCGGCCCTGGCCGGCCTCGGCCAGGGCAGAGGCCTTGGCTGACCAGTGAGGGACTTTTGGCCGGCATTGGCCAGCCTCAGCCAGTGCCGAGCCCCGGTTGAACCTGGTTTTTTGGGAGGAGGGGGCTTGCATGAATGTGACTTGCATGGCTAGCCCATACGGGGCCGACGGCAGTCATCTGCGGCAAAATTCTCCTATAGGGGGGGAAGCGTCTGGATCCATATGGGAGCCGGCGACAACGGCTTGCAGAAAAATCCCCAAGGGGGGATCCGGCCTTGGCACGACTACTGCTCATCCCGGTAAATGGTCAAGGATTACCGTATATTTCGCTAGTATCATAAGGGTACTAATTTGAAATATATTTTTTGCTTTTGAAAAGTACGTTTTCAAAAACACTTTTCCGCTGCGAAGTACTATAAGAGTACTATCGTTTGATAAGTGAGGGGGAAATATTGAAAGTTGTTCTAGATGGTGATTGGAATCGTAGAGACCTTTCCGATTCTAGAGCAACTTCTTCAATATTTTTCGAAAGTAACTTATCAAATGTAATGATATCATTCCAAGTGGGATATTCCAAGTGGGAGTGATATCTATTTTAAGAATTTTTAATGCAATGTTTTTGATCAAACCTTCGGTTTTGTGTCTTTTGCAACATTTTAAAAGTAAAATGTCTTCCGCTTCAAAGAATATCGTCGCTGAGTTAAACAGAGGTGAAAAACTCAACGGCGATAATTACAAACTATGGTCCATCAAGATACAATACGTTCTAGAGGAGCAAGAAGTGCTCGAAACTCTAAAGAACGTAATGATTGAACCCGAGTTGGGCACTACGGCCTAACACAGACGAGACAAGGAAGCTTTTGATGCTTGGTCTCGGAAGAACAAGATAGCTCGCATTACGTTATTGAGCAGTATGGCCGATGACATAATGCGCATCTTCCAAGAGCATGACTTAGCTATGGACATATGGTCCAAGCTTGAGGAGAAGTTTGGTGGCACATCGGTGTCCAAACTTCGTTCTTTAACTATAAGATTTGATTCATACAAAAAACGTCCAGAACATTCCATGGGGAAACATCTGCGACATATGGCAAATCTAATCTCAGAGTTAAAGGATGCATGTCATGTGCTCACAGATGAGCAACAAATCCAAGCAGTCATACGTTCCCTACCAAATGGGTGGGACCAAATGAAGATGCATCTCACTCATAATGAGAGCATCAAGACCTTCAGCGATGTTTCCAAGCACCTCGAGTTAGAGGAAGAGCGGCTTGCGGCTGCCAAGCCAAGTGCAAAGTGCACATGGTTGCTAGTTCCTCACACGGGGGAAAGAAACGGAAAGATCGTTCGAAGTCTACTAATAAACGTAATAAGCAACCTGAGTCTACCAAGAAACCCAAACATAAGGGTGGGCACAAGAAATGGCACAAGAAGAAAGACTTGAAGAGGATCAAGTGCTTCAAGTGCAACAAGTTAGGTCACTACGCCCGTTCTTGTACGGATGAAGGTGACAAGGTAACTTGTAATGATAGTTACATATGTGTTTCTAGTTCAATATTTCTTGTGGAATCTAATCCATTTTGGATAATTGATTCAGGTGCCACCGACCACATAGCAAGGGACACACGGTCCTTCGTGGAGTAGCACCGGATACCCCAAGGAACAAAGTGGATCTATGTAGGAAACAACACACGTGTTGAAGTGAAAGGCGTTGGGACTTGCAAGCTAGTCTTGGACAACGGCCGCACTATCTTACTACATGATGTCCTCTTCGCTCCAGATATTCGAAGGAATATTATATCTGTGGTCGTGTTAATGGGTCTTGATTATAGCTGGTTTTTTCATGATTGTAAAGTGGACTTGTTTTGTAATAATTCCTTAATTGGTACTGGGTATGTATTCAAAGGATTTATTGTATTAAATACAATGTATGACTCTTCATTTTGTAATGAAAATTTCCTTGTTACAAATTCTTCGACTTATGAGTCTGATATAATTTGTTGGCATGTAAGGCTTGGTCACATTGGACCAACACGAATGGATAGACTTGCCAAACGTGGCCTTCTATCCAATGTTTCAAAGGTTGAAATGTCGACCTGCGAACATTGCCTTGTAGGGAAATCTTGTCGTAAGCCGTTTGGAACCGGCACAAGGGCCGAGGTTCCATTACAGCTCATCCATTCGAACATATGTGGTCCGATGAATGTCAAGACAAGACGCAGGAAGTCCTATTTCATCACTTTTATTGATGACTTCACCCGATTCGGACATATCTATTTGATATCCCACAAAAGTGAAGCATTAACCTGCTTTAAAAACTATATCAGTTTAGTGGAAAATCAATTAGATCGCAAGATTAAGGTCTTGCGAACCGATAGGGGCGGTGAATATCAATCAGAAAGTTTTAAGGAACTTTGTGATGAAAAGGGCATAGTTCACAAGGTAACTATGCCTTATACTCCTCAACAAAATGGCGTTGCAGAAAGGAGAAATAGGACTTTAATGGAAATGGTCCGTTCAATGATGGCGCAAGCTAACTTGCCAATCACTTTTTGGGGTGATGCATTATTGACGGCCACTTTCATTTTAAACCGCGTACCCTCGAAATCAGTTAGCTCCACTCCTTATGAGTTGTGGAACCAAAGGTCTCCTGACTTAAACATTTTAAAACCTTGGGAATGTGCATCCTACGCACATATTTCCTCCCATAAGTATGGCAAACTTGGGCCACTGTGAAGGAAATGTATCTTTATACGATACGCAGAAAACTCCAAAGGTTATGTTTTTATTAGTCAGGAAGACAATGGAGGTCTAATTGAATTTGAGTCGAGGGATGTCACTTTCTTGGAAAACGAGTTTCCAAGACAGGGCGAGATAAGTCAGGACTTATCTCTATTTGAGATTAATGATCAAGATGGATTACCTCATTCGAGTGGGAGAATTCTTGGTGAAAACGAAAATACGTTTCAACCTTCACCAATGGATGATATGAATGATGCTAATCCTATTCCATACAGGAATAATGATCCAAGTGGGAGCATTTCTAACGACATTCCAAGTGGGAGTGATATTAGAATTGATCTAAATTCGAGTCAACAAGGACTTGAAGAATCTCAAATACGACGTAGTAGTCGTACAAGGTTGGCTCCTCTAAGATTTGAGGATGAATTTCCGCAAACCTTTATGACTTTACTACAAGATGATGACGAGCCTGCTACTTTCAAACAGGCCGTATCATGCCCTGCGAAAGACAAATGGATGGAAGCGATGAAAGAGGAGTTGGAATCCATGAAAGTTAACCAAGTCTGGGACTTAGTTGACTTACCCAGAGGACGTAGAGCTATTGGGAACAAATGGGTTCTCAAGATCAAGCATAAGGCTGATGGCTCTATTGACAGATATAAAGCTCGCCTTGTCGCGAAAGGTTTTACGCAACAGGAAGGGATAGACTACGAAGAGACCTTCTCACCTGTTGTCCGTTTTACCTCGATTCACCTGATTCTGGCTATGGTAGCTTGCTTAGACCTCGAATTACATCAGATGGATGTAAAGACTGCCTTTCTCAATGGAGAATTGTACGAGGAGATCTATATGGAACAACCAACAGGGTTTGTAAAAGAAGGAAATGAACATAAGGTTTGTAAACTTCGTAAATCCATATATGGTCTTAAACAATCCTCGAGGCAATAGTATATACGATTTCAAGAAGTTGTCTTATCAAATGGTTTTTCCATGCTTGATGAAGATAACTGTGTATATATCAAGAGGATTAAGAGCAAGTATGTTATTATGTCTCTATATGTAGATGACATTTTAATAGCCGGAAATGAAAAGGGCTTTGTGATGGATATCAAGGCTTGGCTTTCATCAGTTTTTGAGATGAAAGACATGGGAGAAGCCGCATATATCCTTGGAGTTAAGATTTCAAGGAATCGTTCGAAGAAACTTCTTTCTCTTTCACAAGAGACTTATATAAAGAAGGTTCTAGAACGTTTTAATATGCAGGACTGCAAGTCCATTGATACCCCTATAAGCAAGTGCGATAATTTATGTCTGAAATCATGTCCAAAGAACCAAAAGGAAAAGGAAATTATGGAAAAAGTTCCATATTCCAGTGCAGTTGGTAGTCTTATGTACGCTATGATGTGTACAAGACCGGACATCTGTTTTGCCGTTGGAATGGTAAGTCGTTACCAATCCAATCCAGGGCAAGTACACTGGAAAGCGGTCAAGAGGATATTGTGGTATCTTAAGGGAACTGCGGACTATGCTTTATGCTATCAAGGAGATGCCTTGAGGCTCGAAGGCTACACTGATGCTGATTGGGCGGGTGATCTCGATGAGCGACGATCGACCTCAGGATATGTTTTTCTACTCGGATCTGGTGCAATATCCTGGAGTAGCAAGAAACAATCCTGCATCGCACTTTCAACTATGGAAGCCGAGTTTGTAGCATTTAGCATGGAAGTCCAAGAGGCTGTTTGGCTTAGGAAATTCTTAGACAGGCTAATTGATGCAAATGACTCAGGTGTTGTACCAATACACAGTGACAGTCAAGCATCTATAGCCTATGTCAAAGATCCAAAATTCCATTGTAAGACCTAACATATAGATATCCGCTACAAATTTGCAAAAGACTATGATAAGACCAAGAAGGTAGACATAAGGTACATATCTACGCATGAGATGATAGCGGATCCGCTTACGAAGGCGATCCCCAGAGATGTGTTTTACAAACACTTATCATCTCAAGGATTGCGTAAGAGCTGAGTTGTACCAATGAAAATTCCCATGTCTGTAAATGATCAAATTTAATAAAAGAATAAGTTTTTTTTTCAACATTGCATATGAATTCTTTAAGAAATGTTTGTGTACATTTTTTGAAATCTCAGCTATATTTTCTAGTATGTCGGACAGATTGAGGTTGGCTCTCTCACATGAGCAACCGCCTTTATTATATCAGACGGATAAAATAAAGATGAGACCTGTTTAAAGTCAAAATCGTCAGACGGATGATTTAGAGTCATGACTTAAACAAAATGGTCATATGAAAGATCTACGTCATATGGATGCTTACAAAAGATCTAAATAGGATTCTTAAATCCTATCTGTCTTATGCGGGATGTGGGTCCAGAAGATTATTTGAGTAGTAAAAGGGACTCAAAATCAGACATTGTGGTGTCTGATCATCATCCTTACAACATCATTAAGACATACGCTCCATGGGAAAGGAGTGATGTTGTAATATGTATTCATACTATGTATGCATTTTGACCATTGGGTTAGAATAGTAATTGTGTTTACTATTATGTGAGACCTAAAGACCACATGGGTCTTAACTCATTACCCTTATGGACTCTAATTGGTTCCTTTAGATTTGACTGGGTGATTGCTATCTTAGTGTGTTGCTTATGGACTATGGTCAATTCGATCCGGCGGGGCATGTTAGAAAAGCAAGTCAAGTCAATATCAAAAGGATCACAAGAAGAGGAAGATTAATTTCATATTCACATTTGGACTTTAGAGATTCAAAGCTGGCCAGCCAATTGTAATCCAGATGGGATTCAATTGTTGAATATAAAGTATAAGAAATGTGAAGAAATAGTCTAGGGTAAAGCATGTGTTGATCTACTCAACTTTGCACCTCGAGGAGTGTTGTGTATCTCTAACAAGTGCACAACAGAAGACTCTATGCGCATGACGGTCACACGGCCTATTTCTCGGTATAACAAATAGAAGAGTTAAAGGAAAAGATGTTTCCTTACAATCCCCTCAAGTGTGAGTGAGAGATGTTGGATATGGACGACATGAATACACCCATGAGGGGATGTATGAGGGTATACGGACCTCAGATGTCACGTGCACGAAAGCGTGCACGGAGGGAACCTTTTCTCGTGTGAAAAGGACCACTCGATAAGTGAAAAAAGCCACTCGATAAGTGGAAAAAGTCACTTTATAAGTGCATAAAGGCACTTGATAAGTGAATGAAGAAGAGGATAAATGAATGTGCTAATATAGGCTAATAAGCTTATATTTAGTTATTTCCTACAATAACTACCCATAAAGCCTATAAATAGGACCCAAGGGTAAGGCATTCATACTACACTTTCCATGCCATAAGTTTGCATAAGGCATCTTATGTTCTTCTTCTCCCTTCCATTAAAATCCTCTTCTAAATAGAGATTTAGGCGGTGAAACTCTGCTTCGATCCTCTGTGACGAAGTATCGACCATTGTGGCGAATCCGAGGGTGAAGTTCAGAGACTACGGTGCCGCATACGCAAGCGTAAGTCTATGTTATTATTCGATCCTAATGTCTTTGTTTTGACAGTAACCCACATCAGCTACATCAACCGGTCGGTTGAAGCGACCGGTTGAGTCTTCGGGTCTTGATTTAAGAATCTCGGCTACAGATGAACCGATCGGGTGAGATGTCACCCAATCGGTTAGAATTCAGCTCCAAAAACAGAGAGCACTGTCGATCTCACCCGATCGCTGAACCGATCGGGTGAGCTGCTCTTCTCTTCAGCTCCTGTCCGGGTCGGATACGCATGCATCAACCGATCGGGTGGCTCTGACCACCTGATCGGTTGAGGGCTGAAACTTGGTATTCTTCAACGTTTGGCCCTCGGGATCGTGCGTGACACCTCCCGTTACTCCGGGGACTCATGATATCTGCTTTGTATGTCCCCAACGCTGGAAACTCCTGCATTTGCACAAAAACACGGAGAAAGTGAAAAGATACAAAAAGCACAAAAGAATGGATATGAAACAACGGAAAATGGCGGAAAATCACGAAGAAGATGTGCATGAATATATAAAATATAAACGCACGTCAAGGACCAGTCTTAGAGGTTCCTATGTTGCTGACTTTGGAGGTTTGGTGACTTTCTAGTTTGGGTGCGTAGCACCATTTTGCTTTCTGTTTTAGGTTGGGTGCGTAGCACCATTAGTTTCTTTTTGCTGCGTTGTAGCCATGCTGGGCTCCTTTTTAGACTTTTGTACTCTATAGATGTTATCTCTTATTATTAATGAATGCAACCTCCTTTCTGTACTTTCTGTTGTTCCGAATTTTATAAATGCAAGAACCTGAAAATTTTGAAATGGTATCCTTATAGACGCTTATTGGGTCCGAGCTTCACAGCCCAAGCTGGCCTTAGTCACGTTTCGCTTCCGTCGTTTTGGGAAGCGGGGGCGTGACACATCTTTCCCTTGCTATAAAGTCCAAGCTCCAATACCCCAAAATGAAGAAAAAAGGGGAGGAATACATGCATATCTCTCTATCTTTGATTTAGGATTGTTATTGTATATATTGATTTCAAAATAAAAAAAGAAAAAAACAGAAAAAACAGAAAAAAAAGAGAATCAAAAAGGAAGTTCATACATGATCCCATTTCTTTCTTTCTTTCTTCCCTCTTTTATTTTTATTTTTCTTGGAGCTTCAAAAATGGGTAAAAGTTGTATTGTTCTATTTGATGCCACCACGCATATAGATAAGCTTAGGGGAGAGGATCCAATGATGTGTGAGAGAGTGACCACTTGTCTATGCATGACGACCTAAGCTAGGTAATTTTCTATACTCGGGGAGATTTCTAGAAGAATTACGAAGTCCACGAATTGTAATTTGGCATGCATTTCATGAATACCATTTCTTTCTATTCTTATTGCTCCATATTGTGTGATACCTCTTATACTCCAAATAGAAAGCGATCAATTGAAAAGTGTGCGATCTATGATTATGTATATTACTTTGGATGCCTTAGACGATGCTAATTCTAGAATAATTTCATGTTTCATATTGATTTGATATTCTTGGTTTCTATATCGAATGCATTTATATATGATCATGATATCGAGATAAAAATCTTTGGCATGTTTTTATTCGTCATATGCTATTTGAGTAAGCAGCTCCACGTCCTGAGAAAATGATCTAGCGCCTCCCTCTACGTTTTCTATTCTATCTTCTTTTTCCTTTTTCCTTATTTTTACCTGCCGGGTTCGCCTTTTTACTCATCTTCCTCAAGGGCGAGTAAGAGGTAAGCTTGGGGGATTTTGATCGCTCCTTATTTTAAACCTTTTTTCTGCATGTTTGCATGCCATTCGATCGCCCATATTGTGTTTTTCACGATTATCCGATGATATCGCGTTGCTTTTCACTATTTCTTGTTTTTGTCAGATTTCAGGAAATATGGAGCGATCTGGAGCATAAACGAGATCAAGGGACTTTCACGCGCACCGAAGCATCGCCCATGACCTTATTGAGGAGCTAGCAGCGCTAGATGATGGGTGAAAGAGGAAAAAGTTCGATAGAATCGACGAGGAGGCGAGGAGGAGAAGAAAGAGGCCCAGAAACAGCTCACTCGGCCGACCAGAAAGATCACTCGGCCGAGTGAAGGAGTGCGTTCAGCCGAGTGAAACGGATACGAGATCAACTGGATTCAAAGTTCACTCGGCCGAGTAAGAAAACTCGCTCGGCCGAATGGAGAAGCCCACTCGCCCGAGTGCGTCAGGGGTTTCCCCCTGAAATCTCAGCCTACTTACTGAAATTTGGAGAGGACTCACTCGGTCGAGCAAGAAAGCTCACTTGGTCAAATGAGAAACACCACTCGCCCGAGTGGAACAGGGCAAGAGACCCCGAAAACCCCTATTTCTCTGTTATTCTTTGGGTCTGTCACTCGGCCGAGCGACATGTCCTACTCGCTCGAGTGGCGCAGTCCGACTGTATCGCGAATTAGGGTTCTGGGCTGCGCCAGGGGCAAATCTGTCAGGAATTTCTGGACGATTTTGGCTTGTATTTAAGGCTAGTTTTTATTCCTAGTTTCAGGAGAGACGAAACATTAATTTTGACGGCTATTCTTATTGTAATTCTCAGCTGGAGATCATAGACCCACAATTTGGTTTGTCCTTTCTATCTAAATTTCTAGTTTTTATGAATTGATTTCTCTTATCCATGAATTTCTCTATGATCTTATTTGTTATTTCTGTGATTGCTATGATTAATTATGAGTAGTTCCGCCGTTCTAGGGCATGAGGATGAACCCTATGGATCCGATCTTAGAATTGTGATGAATGAATTGAACTGTTGCTAGGATTGATAGACGGTTGGGTTATGATTGATTTATTACGAGTAGCTAGGAATTTCCATCGATTGTGGTTTGCAAGAGATTGGATTCTAATCGATGGGAAGGCCTAGATATTCGATTTAGGTTTATAATCGAGATTCTCTAGACTTTGTTTGCAAGAGATTGGGCCAAAGCTATGATTTTTATTATAAATCTATACTTATATTCGTTTGCAAGACATTGGACGAATACGAACTATCATAACCTAGATCGTAGCTCGAATTTGCACGAGAGTGGGCTCGAGGTGCGATTGGACGATGATGTCGATCTTCATGCTAGTGGCTTAGGTTAGGGTTTGAACGAGAGTGGGCCCTAATCTAGGTTGCTATAGACCGGCAATAGCACGAGAGTGTGAGCTTGGTTCTATATTCAGTTACGACTAGTTCACCTCAATTCAAGCCTTGCAACATTGAGATTCCCGATCGACAAGGATAAGTGACGATCCGTAGTGGGGATTCCCTAGCCCTAGACGCTTTTATTCTATAGAATTCCATTTGTTATTTGAACGACAGTGACACTATTATCCAAACCATTTCATTCTACCATCAATAGCTAGTGATCAAGATAGAGTACTGTCATTTGTCCTCCCTGTATTCAATACCCGCGCGCCACTTCACCGTGCGCTTACGGTAAGACTACAGTCGTTTTCCGGGTGTATATCCGGACGCGATCAATGAACAGGGTGACGATGGTGCGTCATGGTAGACGTCTGCGGAATCTGTTTCTATAGTGATTTGTTCTGTAGTGCACCTGTCAGCAGAGGTAAAATATTCAGGTATGCATGCACTATTAAGTGTAGAGTTAAGAAAACTTCCCTGATCGATGTCGCTCTAGAAAGGTTTGGGGTCTGTGTATTCCTCACAGACGTGGTCTTCACATGTCGCCGTCTGTGGGATATTATCATCGTAGAAGCATAGAGTGTCTCCCTGGTATTGCACATAGACTCCATCAGCGATGGGGACGCCATCCAAGGCATCTGCATTGTGGAAGGCATTCGCGATAAAGACTGAAAGTTCTTGAACGACTGGGTCCTCTGCTGGGAACTCTACCAGACCGTTGGTCCATACATCGGTCACCACACTTTCTACTATGCTTAGCAACTGGGATTCATCTAATGGTTCAAACTGGCGAGTCTCCCTCCAATATGCGTCAGCTGGTAGAGTTTCGACGGCCTGGAGGGACATCACGTCCCCTTCGAAGCTTATGTGGATTTCTTCCTCGATGATACCTGCATCCGAAACATTATTCATTATATGGTCTATAATCATTTGCTTATTTTCGTTACCTGCCACGTAGGTTCCTGCTTCGATGAATCGGACTGCATCAAGCAACTCTTTTGTTGTGCTTTCGACCATGGCACCGTCCATACGCGGGTACTAAAGTCCATATGTATGATATGTAGAGAAACAAATCTCTTCCAAGTCACTATTAGAATCTTTCCTCCATTGTACTTGCATCACCATCTTCAACATGTTTGATTTCTTATGAATAATTATTGACTGGAGAGGAGAGTTAATAGCAAAATAATAAAAGAGAATAAAAATGATGGAAGGATAGGAAATGATAAGAGTTGCTAGAAAATTATTCAAAATAAAAATAAACTAAGTAACACCGTAACTGTCCCCGGCAACGGTGCCAAAAACTTGACACGTCCAGAACTTACACCTAAAAGCCACCTGGCGTTGTCACGGTCGTCAGGCGCGCTGTATGGTTTCTAAGTGTCGATTCTGGGTTCTATCCGCAAGCAGACGGTGTCAAATTATAGTATAAAAGATTTTTGAATCCCACAGACACAGTGACGGTGTATTGAGTCTCAGAATAATCCAAAATCTCAGAAAGAATTAGCAGTCGGTTGGAAGATTGTTGGTTGATGTTGTTGGTTCAATATAATGAAACTAGGGCCTTAGGGATCACCGCTAGGACCGTCAGAGGTCGATGATAGGCTAGGGTTCCTACGTTGCATTGGTTTTATGGGGTTGGTCTCTCAGATCGCACCACTCTCGTGGATTAGAGCTTTGAGGTACTTTGGTGGCTCTCATTGACTCAATGGCGGTTGCCGTCAATTTAGTGATATAGTTCTTCGGTGGATCCCCTCAAGGCACGAGCCGGGCATGGTCACGAGCCTTGGTTGGATCCACTAACTCCCTAATTAAATCCTTAGGATAATCCTTAAGCTAATCAATTCCACAGACCGTGGGCATGATCTCAGTACGAGTTCTCCTAGGGATTTGGCTGGATCAACCAAAGTACTCCCCTTTTATTCCCAACACAACCTAAAAATCCCAACTTTACATCTTTTTCCTAAGATCCTAGGGCTAACCCATCAGCCCTAAATAAGACTACTCAGACATAGCAAATAGAATAAAGAAAGATGTGATTTTTAGATAGGAATTCATAATAGCAAATGGAGAAAGTAAGAAAGTTGAGATTTTTACGTACCGAAAGCAAATAGCACAATAGACAATGATAAGAAAGTTATCCAAAGATTCCTTGCAATAACAAGCAATAAAAATGTCGTCTTTACTTCGTCGGTACAATATCTCCAAAAGCTGGATCTAAAACTCTCAATTAAACTAAAACTAAAACTAAAAATTAACCTAAAACTCGATGTCTGGAAAACGTCTAGAAAAACGTCTTAAGTACATAAGGGATGGACCCCACAAGAAAAACTCAAAATCTGAAAGTTTGGGGCCCACTTGTCGCTGGCCGCATCGGCTGCTCGACCGAGTTGGCGGCTGCTCGGTCGAGCAGACACCTTGGTGTGGACTCTGCTACTGCGCTACTTGGAACGGATACGGGCTACTCGATCGAGTAGCCTGCCTGCTCGATCGAGTCGTCATTGGATTTGAGCTTCTCCTCAAATTATCGTTCTCTCTGCTCGGGTCGAGTAGGTCTTGCTTGGTCGAATCGTCAGGAAGCCTGGATTCTTCGTCCAAAACTTCTCTCTGCCTGCTCGGGTCGAGTAGGTACTGCTCGGTCGAGTCGGATGTCTGATGGTGGAAGCTCGAAGTTGGGTTGACTCGGGTCGAGTCACCTCTCTGCTCGATCGAGTGGCTCGTGCACATCTCCTCGCTGAATCCGCGTGTCAGCTTGACCGAGCAGCAGAATGCTGCTCGGGTCAAGTCGCCTGGGAAAGTGGCTTGGGCCTTGGCTGTTGCTCCTTTCTCTCGCTCGCTCTTCCTCCGCTCCTTCTACCTGCTTCCAAACCTCGGCGAACTCCTGTGGAGCCTTGCCTATTACGTCCTGGACATGCTGGATGTGTCCGCATCCCAAATCAACTCCAAATCACTCCAAAATCTCTGCAAGTACAAAAATCTATACAAGACTCGAATGTGGCGTTAGAAGCACGTATATGTATGAAAATTAGGGATTTGGATGCGAATATGACATGGAATGAGATGAAATGATGCTATAAAAAGATGGAAAATATGGACACATCTTGAATCTACCTTCTCGTTCCCTCCAAGGTGACCATTTTACTACTGACTAGTGCCCGCGAACCCAACCCCACCCACGTGTACATTTCTGGACCACGAGCCAGAATCAGCCATACCCATGATAATACTGGAACACGAGCCAGACTAGCCAAACCGGCCCACAAGATAGCCAAATCTTGGCATGCAATATCTATGATTAGCCAAACCGACCTGCAAAGTCTATGATTTTCAAGTAGTTCAAGCAATTCATATACGTCCAGAAATGTTGCAATTCACATGACATATTCAATTAACTTATTAAATTGTCCATACGCACGCACACGGTTTTCATCTTGCAATACACAATAGATAAACTATGGAGTTTGGTGTCGCATTAAATGAAACGGTATTTAAAACATGGAGAAAATGCACACCTGCCTGATTTTGGTGATTTTGGTGTCCACGTGATCGTAACAGGGTGTGTTATATCTGCGTCATTAGAATTACGATATTAAGCTCACAGTTCTTAAACGATTAAAATTAAATTACAATGATATGTTGATTACATAACATATTATGCTATTGGTTTATATATATACGTAATATATAAAAGTATTATACTACTCCATTTTTAGCTAACATGTTATTATAAGCTATAGTAATATATTACGTGAGCTTCCAGTAACATGCTATACTCCCATCACATTAACCTATAAGTTTTAATAATTAACAAAGGGTACTATAGGCTACCGATCCTTCCTTTAATATACTGTTCATGGGTACTAACAACTTACTGCTTATACAATTTTATATATCTACATATAAATCTATTCACATTTCCTACTTAACTTATAATTTAACACTTTAATGGTTTAAAACAATTCACCCCCAAATTAACTCAACTATCATCTCATCTCTTCACTTTCTTCTTCTCTTTTTTTCTTTCGTTCTTTGTTTTACAGAGGAGGGGGACACGGTTCAGGGGGCAACGATGGTGGCCTGGGCGGCTGGGCGGACGACTGCGGGGCGGTTGCGCGCTCGTGCAATGACGGCCAGGCGGTTGTGCAGGCAGCTGTGCAGGGGATATGGGTGGCGGACAGGGCGGTCGCACATGTTGTAGGTGTAGGAATATGATGCCCTCGAGGCCATTTATTCCTGTGTGAATAGCACAAACATCTTGTTCGAAATAACAGTAAGCTGTTTGGTAATAATTTATCTAAGTTATATTGTAATTAGATGTCGACTTAGGTAAAGGCCTGAGACTTTATGCAAGGTCAAACGGATATCGAGATGAGTATCTCGATCATGGAGAAACGTTTGACCGTCTGTAGCATAAGTCTAAAATGGTTCGTGGTCATAGATGTTTCGAGACAAGGATATCGAAACATCGGACAGACCATTGTGTCTTAGTCTTCACCGTTTAGCGGTGGCGATGATCTCATGATCGCTTGACTTGGCGAAGTCGAAGACGAGACACAGGTGCTCATTAGAATGAGTTCACTGAACGATCCACTAGAGTTATCATATGGTTATATTGACCAATCTGTCAGTGATAACTCTGAGTGATGATAGGATAGTTGGTCTTTTGACTTGAGGTCATTTTGACAGACCTGTGCGTGAACGGTGCCACTTAGATCAACTGACCTAGCTTCGAGGCAAGGCCTGTCGAAAGGTCTTTTGATTGGGTGTCACTTGAAACGTACGAGGCGAGTAATGACCAAGAGAGGATTCGTCTCTCCCGGTCAATGGGAGTTAGTGTCGTAGAGTTAGTTCGGTCTTTAGTAAAAACTCTGCGCAGAGTATGTTGGAAGAAGTCCAACATTTATTGACTAAAGATTGATAGAAACTAACCGGAGTCAAGTTATTGGGGTTGACAGTTTTGACCGTACCCCAGACTTGATCTACACGACACAATTTAGACGAAGAGACTATAACTACGGAATTCATCACGGAAACAGTCAGGTGGTCCCGACAATACTCATGTCAATGAGTTAACCACATAATGATGATTCCTGAAGCAGGGACGGCAACCACTGCTCGTGGTCACTGCCGTATAGGGCTTCGAGCCCAACCTGTTGTAAGGGTCAGGCTGTAGGGTCTCACACAGAGTGCAATGCTTCGTCTAGTAATAGGTAGAAATTAGTTAGGGAGAATATTTGCATTTGATGCAAAAGAAGAGATAATTGCATTTGATGCAATATGATAATTTAAGCCTAGATAGGGACTATTTTGCATTTGATGCAAAAGCGATTAAATGTGTATTAAATTGTTTAATACAATATTTAATAAAATAAACGCAAGGAAAAGTTCACGGGTAAGACGGGAATGTCCCGGTCTAGACCCAGGTTCGAACGGCGTCCAAATCGGACGCCAAACATAAAAGTTATGGCCAAAACAGTGTAAACCCCATCAGCCCATCAGCCCAAGGGGGCTGATTAAATTAAAAGGCCCAGAAGCACAAGGCCCGGCCAAATGGCCAGGCAAATCAATGTCAGCCCGCACGCCTACGTGGGCACTGGGCCCATGCGGGCGCGTGCTTTGCACGCGCCCGCGTGGGGCGCCAATGCCCACGCGGGGCACGTGCCCTGCACGCGCCCGTTGGGCGCGTGCAGGGCACGCGCCCCTGCAGGGCGCGCTGTGCGCGCGCTGAGGCGCGTGCGCTGCACGCGCCTCGAGGCGCATGCAGCGCACGGGCCTGGCGCAGTGGGCCCCGCACGCAGCCCTAGGGCTGCGTGCTGCGTGCTTCCTGCAACGGCTGGGTTTGTTCATTTGGGTGGGGTTTTTGGCACACTTTGACACTCAATTGGAGGGTCAAACGAACTCCGATTGACGAACGGTTTTTTCCTATGCGTTCACCGTTGAACACTTGTCATATTGATAGGTTGTATCAATCTTGAAGCTCAACGGTGAGTGAGTTAAAATTCACGGAAGTTTGCACTTTGTGAAGTGCAAACTAACTTGATTTTAATTAACCCATTATTTAGTCCCACATCGGATTTTGAGAAAAGGGGAGAGTCCGCCGCCTATATAAATAGGGGTCTCCCCCCTTCCTCAAAACTCGTCCCAAGCTCTAGATCTGATTGACTCTCGTAAATGTTGGAGCATGCTCGGATCTAAGCTTAAATTAAATATTTCTCTTCTCCCTAAATTTCTGCCTTACTCCTGCGGGCTCTAGCAAAGCTACAAAGGAGTTCGGATTCTGAATCTGAAATCTTGGCGGAGGTTTCACTCGCGTGAAACTTTCTTCGGCGCGTGGTTGGCTCGGCGGCACGGGGATTGATCGCCTCGGGATGCGGAGCGGTTCGAGGAGCGGTTCGGGGAGCGGTTCGGGGAGCGGTTCAAGGAGCGGCTCGGCGTGGGACGGGAGCAGCTCGGAAGACGGCGCGGAACATCTCGCCTGCTCCAGGGCTGAGATTCCGGGTATGTGGTTAAAGTATTTTTAGCATTAGGTTTGTTTAATCGCAGTAGGCTAGATCCTTCTTGGGATGGTCAGATCCATCCCAAGTCGGCATAGATCTTGGCATAGGGTCTTGGACCTTAGGGCTAAGTTAAAAAGGTTTTAACTGCATGTTAATTTAGATTAACTAAGTTTTTCTTCCGCTGCTATGATTTTCTGTCTATGTTCCGTCTGACTTAGGACGGGACTAGAGTTTTTGTGCCCTAAGGGACCGCCAATCCCCCAACAGTGGTATCAGAGCTTGTTGAGCTTGAGTACGGGTTCTCGGGTTATGAGCCGACCCGAAGTAATCGCTCTTACCGTACCAAGTCCCGATAAGATGGTGATCTTATAATGGGTTGGGCATTGTCGAGAGGCATGCCGTAAAACAAGTTTCTGAGGTATCTTGTGACGGGTCCAGGGTGCCATGGATGATGGGCCTTAACAGCGTCGCAATGATATCAGAGTGATACCCAACAGTGGTATCAGAGCCTAGGTTTGCGTAGTCGATCTAGGTACTGCGATTTCATTAAATTTATTAATGCTTTTTAAATACTTTTAAATTTTTTAAAGTTATAAGATAATTTTAAAAATGTTCTTAAAGTTCAAAAATTCTATGTGATAAATTTTTTGAACATGAAAATTTTTAAAATGACGTTTTAAAATTTATGTGATAATTTTAAAACTATTTTTAAATATTTAAAAGTTTAAATTTATTTTGGATGCCTAAAATTTTTTATATGATAAATTTTTAAGCATGGAAATTTTAAAATAGTATTTTTAAATTTATGTGATAAATTTTAAAATTGATTTTAAGGCTTTAAATTTATGCGATAAGTTTAAAATATTTTAGATGTTTAAAAATTGTATATGATAAATTTTTGAACATGGAAAATTTTTAAAGAAATGTTTTAAATTTATAAGATATTTTTAAAAACTGATTTTAAAAGTCTAAAAATTGTTTATGCGATAAACTTAGTATATTTAAATGTTAAATAGTTGTGCACTATCTTTATGCGATAAATTAGTGTAGTTTTATTTTAATGGCTTGTTAATCGTGTCCCTTATTTGATAACACAAGACAACCCTTTAGGTTAGCCATTAAAAATGATTAAAATTTATTACTTGAATTTTAATGACATGCTATGTTTTAATAAAACATTAACAACAATATAAGACCTAATTCCTGATTAGGGTAGTCATTTAAATGAATTTTCAATTCTAATTGTTATTATTAATTTTCATTAAAGGACTTCGCTTCTAGCGTTGTTAATAAAATTTATTAAAATCCTAATAACGATTAGGGTAGCACGTGAACCTTATAGTTGATAAGGACCTTAATAAAAGTTATTAAAACAAATCCTAAAAATTTTGAATATAAGGATTCAACTAGTTGATAGGATTAATTAGTTGTTAATAAAAGCTGTTTAGTCTATGGCATACATACAAAAATGACAAGCTTCATTCAATGGACCATGATCCAGTCAATGTGCTTGGCTAAGAGTTCTAGGTCAACCCTTGCTAGTCCAAGGGGTAGTGATCCTGGCTTAGTCAATTCCCTGGCTGAGTTCCGCTGGACCGCAATGTCGCGAATCATGATTGTATGACACCCTGGACTATATCTAAGTCAAATACGTTAATGATCTTTTTCAAGATTAGCCGTAGCCCTCCTTGTTTTAGGGGTTAGCAACTATAGTACCCGTGTTATAGTTGTTGAGATACACTCAAGCTGTGACATGGCAACCCTGTAGAAACCAACTCCTTAAATACATAAGATGAAATCTTGACTAACCCTAACCGTCGTCTCGTACCCCGAGCGCCGGCGTAAGTTATGTCAACGTTGTAGTCTGCCTAGATGTAGTCTAAGACCTGACCCAAACCGACGTGTCGTGCATACACCGAGCTGAGGGGCAAGTCAGGCTAGACATGAAAACAAGGGTCCGACTAGACTAGACATTGTGATTTGGATGAGCACACTCATGATCACGAATGGCTAGGGGCAAAAACCGATTAAGAGAGTCATATCCGATATGATCGATGAAGAGTCATCTTCCGATCGCAGAGTCAATCAACTTGTTGAGCTACACTCAAGGTTGTTTAGACTCAAGGTGATTGGAACTCTTACCCATTATTTTTAATTCGATTAAATCGTTCGTTATTAAGCTTTAAAACGTTCGTAAAAATAGTGGGAGGATATAGATAGATAAAAGCCAATCTACCTATATTTAATATTGAACATATGCTAAAACTAGGGCAAGACTATGTTTACCGAAGGAATCAGTATATAATATTTTAATAAGTTAATTGGTCAAAAGTTGATTAATTGAATATCAAGTTAAATTCTAATTGATAGAATTAAAACTATATTCTCGTTGACTTTAAATGACCTTCTAAAGAACAGACTTAAGAAATATGATTTCATTAAGTTCTGGGTCCAACAAATAAATTAAAAGCTACATGTCACTCGTCTCTATATGAGGCAGATTGAACATATAGGACATTCAAAGTATGTTTCTCCCTACAACTTGTCGAGCTACCCTCAAGGTTGTATGGACAAACAATTTTGATCCGCAAAGTTCGAAAATTCGATCAAACCGTTTGAGTCGAATACGAGTGCATGGGCGATGCAAGACTATGTATCCCAACCGGATCTTGAGACAAGCAACTTCTTGAGCTACACTCAAGATTGCAAAGCTCAAGCGTTTGGATACATAAGTTGCTTGCATATCTATTTATTTTTGTTAATATCTAAATGTGATTTAGAAAAGGAAGAAGGCACTCCGGAAAGTCAATTGAGAAAGTTAGTTTAATTTATCATTAGTAGAGGCATAAGTAGGAGGAAATGAAAATGTGACATATTTTGATGTCACGATTTCAGAATAAATTGTTATACAAAAGACGTTTAACACATTTTGACTAATGTCGTCACATTGCTTCTGAAGTAATGTTTTGCGTTAAGTAATTTGTAAATAACTAAATATATAGTAAATGTTAATATATAAATACACAAGATAGTAGCAAACTTATATCCTAAAATTAGACTAGGCCGTATCTAGAGATTAAGCTTCACAAGTCACATAAAGAGGGGTCTGACCTCTCGTATTATGAAGTCTACGGACACCTGTGAGTCTTAGCCTCTTAGATACAATGGCCGAAACCCATCTGTGAGACAATGGGAGAATGAGTTGTCGAACTCAGTCTCGTACATACTGATGTACCCGAGTCTACTTTTAACAAAATAAGTTATTCGTATATTTTATTAAGACACGTGTTCTTGATGAAACGCAAGTCTGATAAAATAAAGAACGAAATGACTAAAGTATTTAAACTGATTCAATTAGATCGAATGGTCAAATACTTAGCTACATAAAATCTTGTGTAATTAAAAGAAAATGTGATTTTCTCTCAGATCAAGTCTGTTAACACATCGGTGTGTTAAAAGGTATGAATCACACTTAATTAGATTTAGTGTGATCCATTGTAAGTGACTCTGAGTTAAGTCCTCCCTCTGGGTTAAGTCCCAAATAGTAATGCCTAGGTTTTGATAAAGTTCTATGAGAACATTATCAATAAGATATTCATTAAATCAATCATGAGGAAGTTGTATATTTACTCGAATTTCGTAAGACGAAAAAGTCGAGTTAAGACATCATAACTGATGATGACTTAGTCAACTTCCGGGATAAAATTCGGAGTAGTAACTCCGATTTAAAACTTGATGCAGGTCCGTGTGCGTAAATAAATTTGAGAATTTAGTCTACGTGCCCAAGGAAAATGTTTCCTCACTTTCCGCAAGTAAATCTTTAAGTTAAAAGATTGGTGCAGAAAGGAAAATAGTGAAGTACAATCTTGTTGGACGAGAACGGTTTTCATCCTAATTTCTTTAAAACGAATTATGATGAAACCAGTTTCGCCAACAAGATGTGTACAGATCTACTCGGACCAAAGCCGATGTAAAACGCTTAAGTTGACCATGAAAATTGGAGCATTCACTTATAAGTTCGTTTTTCTAAATATGATTTAGACAGACCAACTTATATGAATTAGCCAGATAGTTTTCAAGGTCAGTGGGAGCGTATAAATTACATGCGAATCATCAAAAGGATGGAACATATATTTTGATTAAGTAATCAAAAGGTTTGATACTTTATCAGAAATAAATATGAGCCATTTGTAATGACCAATTACTAATTTAAAATTATTATCGTAAGGTACGATGAACTGGATAAGATCCAGGGAAATAAAATATTATAGATTCCGATAGACCAAATGAATGAGATTCAAATGGTTGGTCTAACACAAACATAAAAACCCCTTAAGTCTATAGTGTAGACGGTCTTAGCAGATCCACTCACAAAGGCTCTATCACATGAAGTCAGGAAAACTTATGTGTAAAAATGATATTAGATATCGAGATAAATGGGCCTGAGTGCAAGTGGGAGATGTAGGAATATGATGCCCTCGAGGCCATTTATTCCTGTGTGAATAGCACAAACATCTTGTTCGAAATAACAGTAAGCTGTTTGGTAATAATTTATCTAAGTTATATTGTAATTAGATGTCGACTTAGGTAAAGGCCTGAGACTTTATGCAAGGTCAAACGGATATCGAGATGAGTATCTCGATCATGGAGAAACGTTTGACCGTCTGTAGCATAAGTCTAAAATGGTTCGTGGTCATAGATGTTTCGAGACAAGGATATCGAAACATCGGACAGACCATTGTGTCTTAGTCTTCACCGTTTAGCGGTGGCGATGATCTCATGATCGCTTGACTTGGCGAAGTCGAAGACGAGACACATGTGCTCATTAGAATGAGTTCACTGAACGATCCACTAGAGTTATCATATGGTTATATTGACCAATCTGTCAATGATAACTCTGAGTGATGATAGGATAGTTGGTCTTTTGACTTGAGGTCATTTTGACAGACCTGTGCGTAAATGGTGCCACTTAGATCAACTGACCTAGCTTCGAGGCAAGGCCTGTCGAAAGGTCTTTTGATTGGGTGTCACTTGAAACGTACGAGGCGAGTAATGACCAAGAGAGGATTCGTCTCTCCCGGTCAATGGGAGTTAGTGTCGTAGAGTTAGTTCGGTCTTTAGTAAAAACTCTGCGCAGAGTATGTTGGAAGAAGTCCAACATTTATTGACTAAAGATTGATAGAAACTAACCGGAGTCAAGTTATTGGGGTTGACAGTTTTGACCGTACCCCAGACTTGATCTACACGACACAATTTAGACGAAGAGACTATAACTACGGAATTCATCACGGAAACAGTCAGGTGGTCCCGACAATACTCATGTCAATGAGTTAACCACATAATGATGATTCCTGAAGCAGGGACGGCAACCACTGCTCGTGGTCACTGCCGTATAGGGCTTCGAGCCCAACCTGTTGTAAGGGTCAGGCTGTAGGGTCTCACACAGAGTGCAATGCTTCGTCTAGTAATAGGTAGAAATTAGTTAGGGAGAATATTTGCATTTGATGCAAAAGAAGAGATAATTGCATTTGATGCAATATGATAATTTAAGCCTAGATAGGGACTATTTTGCATTTGATGCAAAAGCGATTAAATGTGTATTAAATTGTTTAATACAATATTTAATAAAATAAACGCAAGGAAAAGTTCACGGGTAAGACGGGAATGTCCCGGTCTAGACCCAGGTTCGAACGGCGTCCAAATCGGACGCCAAACATAAAAGGTATGGCAAAAACAGTGTAAACCCCATCAGCCCATCAGCCCAAGGGGGCTGATTAAATTAAAAGGCCCAGAAGCCCAAGGCCCGGCCAAATGGCCGGGCAAATCAATGTCAGCCCGCGCGCCCACGTGGGCACTGGGCCCATGCGGGCGCGTGCTTTGCACGCGCCCGCGTGGGGCGCCAGCGCCCACGCGAGGCACGTGCCCTGCACGCGCCCGTTGGGCGCGCGCTGAGGCGCGTGCCCTGCACGCGCCTCGAGGCGCGTGTAGCGCACGGGCCTGGCGCAGTGGGCCCTGCACGCAGCCCTAGGGCTGCGTGCTGCGTGCTTCCTGCGACGGCTGGGTTTGTTCATTTGGGTGGGGTTTTTGGCACACTTTGACACTCAATTGGAGGGTCAAACGAACTCCGATTGACGAACGGTTTTTTCCTATGCGTTCACCGTTGAACACTTGTCATATTGATTGGTTGTATCAATCTTGAAGCTCAATGGTGAGTGAGTTAAAATTCACGGAAGTTTGCACTTTGTGAAGTGCAAACTAACTTGATTTTAATTAACCCATTATTTAGTCCCACATCGGATTTTGAGAAAAGGGGAGAGTCCGCCGCCTATATAAATAGGGGTCTCCCCCCTTCCTCAAAACTCGTCCCAAGCTCTAGATCTGAGCGGCTCTCGTAAATGTTGGAGCATGCTCGGATCTAAGCTTAAATTAAATATTTCTCTTCTCCCTAAATTTCTGCCTTACTCCTGCGGGCTCTAGCAAAGCTACAAAGGAGTTCGGATTCTGAATCTGAAATCTTGGCGGAGGTTTCACTCGCGTGAAACTTTCTTCGGCGCGTGGTTGGCTCGGCGGCACGGGGATTGATCGCCTCGGGATGCGGAGCGGTTCGAGGAGCGGTTCGGGGAGCGGTTCAAGGAGCGGCTCGGCGTGGGACGGGAGCAGCTCGGAAGACGGCGCGGAACATCTCGCCTGCTCCAGGGCTGAGATTCCGGGTATGTGGTTAAAGTATTTTTAGCATTAGTTTAGTTTAATCGCAGTAGGCTAGATCCTTCTTGGGATGGTCAGATCCATCCCAAGTCGGCATAGATCTTGGCATAGGGTCTTGGACCTTAGGGCTAAGTTAAAAAGGTTTTAACTGCATGTTAATTTAGATTAACTAAGTTTTTCTTCCGCTGCTATGATTTTCTGTCTATGTTCCGTCCGACTTAGGACGGGACTAGAGTTTTTGTGCCCTAAGGGACCGCCAATTCCCCAACAGTAGGCTGGCAGGGCGGTGGGTGCGCGCACGGGCGGCTCTGACGCCTGCAGGTGGTGGCGCGCACAGGGGTCCGGGGGTGCAGCCGGTGGCTAGAAGGAGGGGAGGGGCAGAAGGATGAAGATCTGAGACCCAATTCAGATCTGATTTGATCCCCCTCCTCTCAATTTGATTTGATTTTTTTTTCAGATTTGAAATTCAGATCTGATTCTGATTTTCTTTCCCCCCTCAATTTCGATTTCAGATTCTTGACTTCTCAAGTTCTGATTTGATTTTGATTTAGGGTGTTGATTTTGGTTTGGAAAGATCTGCAGGTAGAATGCAGGTGGATTGTTTGCTGAGGATGTAGGAGGAAGTGCAGCGGCTTGGGTTTGCCAAAAGGGGGTGAAGTCTGCGTGTGTAGCAACGGGGAGAGAGGGGTTTATTATAATTAATCAAATTATTGGCACATTAATGAGGGGTTTGACAAATGGGTTGGGGGGATGAACCTGATTAAGGGTGAGAATAAACGTGCTCCCACGTTTTTCCTTAGGCTGCCATCAGATTGGTTATGTGGGTGATTAGGGTAAGTTAATAAAGGTAGGTTAAAAGTTATTAAGTAATTGTAAAATTAATTAGCTAAAATAATTAGTTAGGGTTAAAGTTAATTAGCTAAACTATGGTAAAATGCCAAAAACATGGACGTGCTCGCGTCGACGGATGGAAAACACTCGAATGACCGAAGAAAAATACATGCACACACGCAATCAAACACGCCTAAATATACAGGCCGTTACATTCTTCACACTTTAAGAAAAATTCCGTCCTCGGAATTTCTATCAACTAAGGAGCTTGGAACAAATATAGATAGCTCTCGCATTTCATCTTCCCGCTCCCAGGTGGATTCTCCTAGCGAGTCATGACATCACATCACTCTCACGAGCTCGACGACCTTGTTCCTTAGCATCTTTTGATGTCGGTCTAGTATCTGCACCGGCTGTTGCTCATATGTCAGGTCTGATCGAACCGTAATCTCTAAGTAATCGACAACATGAGAAGGTTCGATGATGTATCGACGCAACTACGATACATGAAAAACATCATATACTTCCTCCAATGAAGGAGTCAGTGCTAGACGATATGCTACCTCTCCAACTCGCTCTAGCACATCGAAAGGTCCAATGAATCTAGGACTGAGCTTGGCTCGCCTTCCAAAACGAATCACTCCTCTGTTCGGGGATATCTTCAGGAACACATGATCTCCTGCCTTGAACTCCAAAAGACGACGTTTAGCATTAGCCCAATGCTTGTACCGATCCTGTGCGATACGAAGCTTATCCCCGATATTACGCACTACATCCACAGCCTCGACTATCATCTCTGGTCCCAACAACTCTCTATCACCAATGTCGTCCCAACTTAGCAGAGGTCAACCTTTCCTTCCATAAATTGCAATAAATGGCTCCATGTCAATGCTGGCTTGGTAGCTGTTGTTGTAGGCGAACTCCACTAAATGCAAGTGATCCTCCCACGAACCTTTAAGATCCAACATGCAAGCTCGCAACATGTCTTCCAATATCTGGATAGTACGCTCCGACTGTCCATCAGTCTGCAGATAATACGCAGTGCTAAAGCTCAGACTGGTACCCAAATTCGTCTGTAGACTCTTCCAGAATTGGGAAGTGAATCTCGTGTCTCGGTCGGATACGATACTTACGGGAACTCCATGTAATCGCTCAATCACTTGCACGATTATCGTTCACATCACGACATATACTAGAAGGAAGTCATAAAGGTATGAGAAAGATAATTACCTCCTTATACTTCTTCGCAGGTATCTCCGTAGATTGTCCTACTCGAAAGGGTATGAAATGCGCATAATTGGTTAATCGGTCAACGATAACCGAAATCACGTCATTTTGCTTGGTGCTCCAAGGGTAGTCCAGTCACGAAGTCCATGGTGATGTGCTACCACTTCCACTCTGGAACTTGGAGTGGATTTGTTGATGCCATCTATCAATCTCGCTCTGATACTAAGAATTGGATCACTAAGATGGCAAATAAAACGCTAGAGGGGGATGAATAGTATTTTATGCAAATATAAAAATCCTTCTAGAGAATTCTACCTAAGTTATTAATTAGAGTTACTTAATTAAAACTTAATCAAAAAAATTACTGGCAAGATAAGAGTTAAGTGGAAGCTAAGTAATTGCAAGTAAAAACAATGGGCATAAAGAGAGACAATCAATATATCCTTGCTCATGTACAACGTACCCTACATCCAGCCACACATCCTCACAATGACATAAATTCACTAAAACTTGTCTCCAACGAGACAAGGATTACAACATGTCCAATGTGGACAAACACGTCTCTAATGAGACAAACACCTCTCTAATGAGAGAAAGAACACATCACACAATAGTGCGAAGAAATACTTACACACTCTTTTACATATAGCCCAATGTTGAAGATGTTCTATTGTATTGTGTCTATAGTAGTTGATCTTTAAATGATGTAGAAAATAAAAGCACTTTGAGATCTAAACTTAGCCAAGAAAGATTTGAGAAAACTTTAAAATATTGGCCAAAGGAGAGGGTTTTCTTTTAAAAGAATTTTAGCTCAAAAAAATTTTATTTTAAAAATATTGATCATTGTTATGCATCATCATCTGGGGAAGGAACCCCCAGCTCTTTATTTATGGCAGAGGAGGAGCGTACAGAGATAAAAAACAATAGATACTGTCTTATCTATAAGATAAGCCGTGATCCTAACCAACTCATCTATATCCATTCATAACACTCCCCCTTATCCAACCATATATGTGGACTCTCTCATGAATATTTCAGGATTCTGAGTGCAGTAGGAGTCTTACATTGGGTGTATTGTAAAGACCACTTTTCGTCGTACGTTTTTCGTGCACGTGCTTTTGGCCATGCACGTGTTTGTTTTAGACTTTGTTTGTTGGTGAACACTTTTGTGTGATATGCCGTTGCGAACGTCTCTGAGAGTATTAAATAGTGGCACTATCTTGGAACGACACTTCTCGAGTCGTTTTTCCACAATTTAAACTTACTCGATGAGACGTGACGATTTTCACTTTTGACGGGAGACGTTTCTATTTTTAGTTTCGTCGTCCGACGTCGAATTTGAGATCCGTCTTCTTAGTTAGCTCACATTCGTCATCACGATCACCCCGATATTTATTTTATAATTTTTAGAGTTTATTTGACCACTTTATATTTTTAACAAGTTTTATATTATTTTTAATAATTAATTTATAAATTATTTTCGGCCAAATAAAATTTATTTGAGTTTTAAACGTTTTAAAGAATTTTTGAGCCAATTTCCAGCTCATTTGGACCAAGTCAAATCCTTGGGTGAGTTGGAGAAGTTGAATTTCAAATTTTAAATTATTTTAAACTTCTAATCCTATTAGATTTAGCCCTAGACCAAGTCAACCCATCTATACTATATAAGCAACCCCTAGGAAGACCTATTTTCGCAAGAAATTAGCCCTAGCCACTTCCAAAACTCAAATTGGACGTTGCGACGATTCGTCGCAACGTTGTGACGTTCAGCCACCGCAGCGACCGAAGGAAACGGCCCCGTTCCCCCGCTCCGACCAAAGCCCCGCCCCGCATCCAAGCCGCTCCGCTCGCAGCTGCTCCGCACCGCTCCGTTCCCTCGGTCTGACCGAGGGATTGGCCCGCACCAAGTCGCTCCGCATCGCAGCACAGCGCTCCGCACCGTCGCTCGCTTGTCGCCCCGCTCCGCACCCCGCACGACCGACCCGCTGCTCCGCACCGACCATTGTTGCAAGCACTGCAACGTTGCAACGCTGCCCCGCCCCGCATCCAAGCGTCTGACCGAGGCTCCCTAACGATCTGACCGACAGCAACCCTCGCACCACAGCCACCCACAGCCGCTGCACACCCCAAATCGTCGCAGCTCCGCAATTCTCAGCGCACGACCGAGAGATCTCCCCGCATTGGCTGTGTACAACCGAGAGCCACTCGTCGCAACCCCGCATCCGTCGCACCGCTTGCCTCCGTGGGCCCCCCAAGTTCTCCAGAGTTATTGTGGGTCCCCCAAAGGCCCCTAGGACTACTGTGGGCCCCACCTAGGTGCTTTCTCTTTGAGGATTTGTCGCGTACGACGTCGTCGCACGTCGTAGCCCGTCGTCGCACGTGCGAGCCTTGGAATCTGGAATCGTCGCCCGGTCGATTGCTCTGAAATTTCCAGCGAGGAATCTAATTGGAATCTGGACTTGGAGCGCGATCTTTTATTCCAACCCCCGGCGTCGCTACCCGACGCCGGTGTAGCTTTCGCGTCGTGTTGAGGTAACGTTTTGCACCCCTAGGACCCCCAACCCAATTGCACGTTAACCAAGACTAAAAATCAGTATTTTAAAGTATTTTAAATGTTTTAGCAGTCACTAATCAAGATTAATAAAACGGATGTAGGCCGGTGGACTTGTGCACGTAGGAATCGTGACTTTGGACTCGTTGGACGGTGTTTTCGTGACGTGATAGTTGCAGGCAAGTGAAACTTGCCAACTCTTGTGTAGGGCCATGTTTTTAGGCCACTTCCTTGCTTTTAGCGTAAAAGAGACTAGTCAGTGAAATGATAGCTGGCTAGACGCCTACTTGATCTAGTTTGACAACGAAACTAGATCCGTCACCTAAATGATCTAGCTTGACAACGAAGCTAGATCCAACCCTTAAACTTGTCATTCATGCATGCTAAACTGTCACGTTTACTTTTCTTACTTGTACGCTTTACTACTTGTCATGCCATGTCATCCATGCATTGATTGTTGCATCGTAGCACACGCTACAATACTTGTCCTCGTACTACTTGTCCGGCTAGGTGCACCCCTACGCCATACTTGTTTACACACTTCCTGGCTCGTGGTCCAGAAGCGAGCATTCCAAGTTCGGGGGTAAGGCCCTGGCTCGACACACGTGGGGGGGGTAGGGATAAACGTTCACTTGAGCTTAGGAGTTGGCCCGCGCAGCCACTCTAGCCAAAAGACAGAATCTCTGTGCACGAGGTGCTTACTTTCCTTGTCTTGTACTTGTCTTGTGAATGTCATGCCATGCTCGTACTTTACTTTACTTTACTTTACTTTACATGTTGCACTCATTACTTAAACTGCCATGTCATTGCATCATGCTAGAACTGCTAGGTTGTTTTACTTGTACTTTCAGTTTCACTTGCACAAGTCTTTTAGACTTGCTGACATGTGCCCCTTTCTCTTTGGGTGTCACATGTTAGACCCTGAGCCAGAGACAGTTACTGAGGGCGTGGTGTTTGCTGACACTGTGCCTACGTTCGTCGAGGGGTTCGTGGACACCGGAGACCAGTTTTAGAGACTGTTGGCGTTGCTTTTGCCTTAGGTTGCTGTTAGATGTCGGTGCTTGCACCGTTACTTTGTTTCTGTACTTTGTACTTTTGTTGGCCATGCTGGGCCTCTTTTAGACTCTTTTATTTCAGCCTGGTGGCTTTTTCTGCGATGTTGAGATTTATTATTATGGATATTCTGAGATGTTCCTTTGTCTCTTTTCGTTATTATTATCTTTGTTTCGTTTCGCGTTGCAAGGACCTGCAGTTTTAAAGTGATTGACGCTTATCGGACTTGCAGCTTTGTAGCTTCAAGTTTGAGCGGACCTTCTCACGTTTCGCCTCCACGTTTTTGGGAAGCGGGGCGTGACATGTATACTTCAGGATCCTGAGTTGGTGAGGTTTGCCTCGTTAAAATCTTTAGATATGGAAAACCCTGTGGGAAAAACCATAGTTAAGGAAAAAGAGTACAAACGCTCCCTAACTCCTCCTAATCTATACAAGCGACTCTGGGATTTTGAGCGTCACAAAGGGGTGGATACTTCAGGATCCTGAGTTGATGGAAAACCCTGTGGAAAAAACCATAGCTAATGGAAAAGACTACAAATTCCCTCAACTCCCCCTGATCTGTAAAAGCCCTTAGGCTTTGAGATCTCTTAGGCGTATCTCATCACTCTTATTTACAACATTCCGAAAATATACACAGATTACAAATATCACCACCATTAAGTAGCTGCTGACTCCAAAAACTCTAGAGAGGTGTGCTTAGTTTCGTCGCCTCTGGTGTGGTCTCCTCAAAGTGGGTAAGCTAGTCTTCAGACTATGTGGGTAGCTCCACAATACCAGCCTATATCCCAGTCGTCACTGGGATGTGATGTACCACCAGGCGCCATTAAATACACCATTGGTGTGTTTCTGGAATGGTGAGGATCTCGGAATGACAGGATGATGTTGCCTTCATAATTTGCTTTGCAGATCTACAATAGATGGCCATCCCACTGTAGGTACCCAGTCTGTGATTTCTCAGTATAGGGATCGGACCTGTAACCTGCAGTTGCATAAACATGGAAGATGATAATTTATAATGTAAGCCCAAATCTTTCGACCCTTGGAGGAAGCGCAGAAGATGCTTAACTCCGGTCTAATGGCCCTTTTCAGGTGCCTAACTATCTCTGGTTAGTGAGTTTACTGCAACTATTATATCGGGACGCGTGTAGTTAGCCAGGAGTGCCTGATTGCACTTAGATAAGGGTCTTCAGGACCAATTATATCCTCCCCCTCTTCCAGCGAACGGAAGGAGTCTTTTTGTACATCCATAGAGTGTATTACCATAGGTGTACTTTGGATAACAATGGTCCTTGTAATTTCTTCAACGCACTTTTTGGCGTATGTAACAGGATTCTATTAAGATAATAAATCTGTGAGCTATGACTTAATTTATTTTTTCCTAGGTCTTTCATTTCATGTTTAATAGTCAGGCTTGAACAGTTGTTTCGATTTTCTCTTCAGTAGATCCGATGAGATTTAAGTTGTCTACAACTATGATCTCAAATCCTGTCCTTTGCTTAGATGCAAAGACAACCCTAGTAGGAATCATTACTTTGTCAAGTGATTCTCTTGGTTGTACATTATTTATTATTCTTATTATTATTCTTCAATAGAATAGACGTCCTGAAGTCTATTCAGGCATTTAAGAAAATGTGGAATTTATCTTTACCAATATATCCATGAAGGTATGCCTTCACAACATCCAATAGCAGCATATCCAAAATTTCCTTTGCCAAACCGAAGATATTTGCATTTGATAACTTAGGGAATCTGATGCATCATTAATGAGTCATGCTCATTTTAATTTGTTCATTCCCTAGTTTTAGCGAAAATATCCTTGATCTATAGGTTGTACCTTATAGCATACGATTTTGTACTTATTTTTCTTCTTATGTGAGTAATACTTATTTTACCCACAAGTTTGAAACCTTTTGGTGTCTGGACTTCAGGTCCGAACATTTCACGTTTCATAAGTGAGTCTAGCTCATCTTTTATTGCCTCGTTCCACATTTGGCCAATCTCTACGTTTGCATTTTAGCAACGGAGTATGGAACGATATTTTATATCATCGCTTTTGCGATGTATATAGCAATATGATACGTGAATACATTGTCGACAATTATGTTCTTTCTGTCCAACACCTCCCCAATACGTACAACATTTGCTTTCATTTCAATTTTTCCCGTGGAAGTATTGTCTCAAGGTCTCCAGGTATTTTTCTTTTTCTTAGATTTCTGTCCTTGGTGCCTACTGGTCTACCTCTTTTCTGTTGAGGAACAACCACTTCTGCTGCTGGTGGATTGCATCCGTTCTAATCCTAACTGGATTATTTGCAGTAGGGATGTGTGATCTGACAATCTTCTGGTTGTCAGTAAATGAGTCCGGTAATTAGTGAACAATGTTCTGTATGTGGAGGATCTTCAGAATCTCATCTTCGCATTGTTTTGTTACCGGATCATAGTTAGTCAAACTTTTTGTATCCCACGTTATAATTTGCTTCACGCCAGACTTTCCAGTATCTGGGCCCATTTTGGGAAAACTCATCTCACCAAAATTACAGTCTTTAAGATGTGCCTTAAATGTGTCCCATGTTTAGGGTTCTAAGTATCTTATAATTGAGGGTGAGTCAAACCCTACATAGAGACCTAGGCGATGTTGAGAACCTATTTTTGTCCTCTGTGGTGGTGCAATGGGTATTTAAACTATGCAACCGAAGGTTCTTAAGTGAGAAATGTTCGGTGGCATTTCCATATGCAAGTTGCATTGGAGACTCTGACCTCCAGAGGGTCTTATTTTTCATTTACGATGCAGCATGCAGAATTGCATGTCCACATGCATCTACCAGCACTCGGAATTTTATTAACACTAGACGTGCAAACCATTGGAGTATTTTTATCAGTGACTCTGCCAACCCGTTCTGGGTATGAACATGTGATACTGGATGTTCAATTTCTATTCCTGTTGTCTGGCAGTACTCTTGAAATAACCGGGAGGTAAATTCCCCAACATTATCCAAACTTATTTTCATTATTTGGTTGTCTGGAAAATGCGCCTGTAACTTTATTATTTGTGCCAGTAGCTTTGAAAAAGCTTGGTTGCATGGTGATAGTAGACACACATACGAATATTTTGAGGATGTATTTATCAGTACCATAAAGTACCGAAATAGCCCACTAGGGGATGTGGGTTTGTCCACATCTATCTCCTTATATTCTTTTGAGGAAGCGTGGAGATTCTTTTGTCAAATTTTCTTAGATATGGCCTTGTAATTTGTTTTCCCTTATAGCAAGAGATGCAAGGGAATTCTTCCTTCTGAAGAATCTTCTGGTTCTTCAAGTCATACACATAGGATAAGATGCGGTGCATCATCGCTGATCCAGGATGGCCAAGTCTATCATGCCAAAGTAAAAACTTAGCTGATATAGGGCACTTCAGGTGCTTCGATAAATTCGCTTCCTCTCTCCGAATCTTTGTATGGTAGAGGCCTGCAAAGCTCTCAAAATGTTCAAGTATGGATTTTACTCCTTTTTCTTGAGACGTTACATACAGTAATTCTTTTTCATTTACATTTGCTGTTTCCAAATGGAATTCGTTTAAACGGATATCCTTGAAACTTATAAAGTTTCTATTGGAATTCGGAGAGAAAAGTGCATCCTTTATTTTTATTTCTGTGTCATTTGGGAAAACCAGCATTGCGTTCCCATAACATTCAATATGGCCCGGATATTGGGCTTTGTATTGAAGGATCGTTTGTGTTTATTATCTACTAATCAGTCATAAGAGAAGTTCATATATTAAAAGATGAATCATTTAAGCACATTTTCAGAGAAACATTTTCATTCAAAACAAATTCATTAATTCAAATACTCTCATAACATAAATTGTTCTCAAAACAAATTGCTAAGATAAAAATAAAGGCTAATCAAGCAGGTCATCATTTTCGAAGTCGTCAGCTGTAAACTTGACTGGAGCATTTGTGATCACTAGGTTTGTTTTATCTTAATTTTTCTTGTTTTCTTTATACAGTTCCTGGAGATGATGTGGAGTTCGGCACACTCTAGACCAGTGGCCTTTCATGCCACAGCTATGGCACTGATCTTCCCATTCCCTCTTGGGTGGGGGTGCATCATTTCTGTGCCAAGTGAACTTCTGCCTCCTTTCATTTTGCTGGACTTGGCATCTGGCCCTTTAGTTCTGTCCCCCTTTCTGTGGTCTTTCTTTTCATTTATTGTCTCTCTTCTTTTTGGAAAAAGAAGATGTATTGTGATCTTCTGGGGGGGCAGTGCCAGGGGGCGCATGTTGTGAGTGGCGAGAAGAAGCTCTCTGTTTTGTTTAGCCATAAGTAAACATGACAGCAGCTCAGAATACTTGGTGAATTTGCGTTCACGGTATTACTGCATTAGTATCACATCTCTCATGGAAAGACGTGTACGTCTTTTCCAGCATGCGATCTTCTGAGACTTTTTCACCACACAACTTCAGGTATGAGGTGATGCTAAAAAGAGCTGAGTTGTACTCAACTATGGACTTGAAGTCCTGCAGTCTCAGGTTCTTCCACTCATATCGTGCCTTTGGTAGTATAACATCTTTCTGATGTTTATATCTATCCGTAAGGGCAGTCCACAGCTCAAGTGGATCTTCGACCGTAAGGTATTCAGCCTTTAGGGCCTTGTCCACATGGCAGCGAATATAGATGATGGCTTGCGCCATTTCTATATCGCTTACATTTTCATTTTTAGTCACAGCAGAAATGAGGGACTTAACCCGCAAGTGAAATTTCACATCGAGTTGCCAGCTCAAATAATTTCTTCCTGATGCATCCGGTACTTCGAAATCGATACTTTCGATTTTGGCCATTTTACCTAGCAGACAAATTTGCATGAATTAATAATTTATATAATAAATATTTTCATGCGGAGGATATTTTTAAATGAAGAGCTAATTGCGTGGATCGGCCAGTCCCACATAATAAAATAGTCCAAAGTCCCATTACAGTCCATATTACACAAATGAAAGCTTAAAAAAGAAATTACAACTTTGGAAACCATGTGGGTCCCATATAAAATCTTCAGCTTCAAGTGTGGCCTCCGTCTCCATGGAAAGTAGTGGTCGGTCTTGGACATTACATAATTTTCTCACTACAATTTCTCTCAAAAAGGAAAAGAAAAGCGCATGAAATAAAATGTGGTACTTAAACAGCCGATCCAAAACCGCAATTAGCCATCCATGCAAAAATTTATGCTCATCAAACATTTTCAGCATACATTTTAATCACAAGCATCACATGCATTTATATTCACAGAAGGATAAACAATTTAAATACTTAATAATTATTGGACCACTAGGCAACGTCATACACCGTTAGTTTAGGTGACTAACGGCAAAGTGGTCGTAGGATCTTCCTAATTATTAAGTTTAATATTGCACAACAGAATATCAGTTTATCCATAGAATAATCCATTTAAAAATGATGCAGAGCATGTAAATATGATCCTACAAAGATATCATATAATGCAAAAGTTGTGCTAGTTGGGATTATTCAAAAAAAGTTTGAAAAGAGCCAAAAAATGACATGTTCTTCATGAAAAGGAAGAAGTTTTTCTTTTAATGTATCCCCAAATGACCCCCAAAAGTCCCCAAATGTCCCCTTAAAGTCCCATTATTGTCCCATATTTTATCATGATTTTTCATGAATTTTGAGGCATGCTAAACCCCTTTTAATCTTATTTTTAGCCCCCAAAACCCCTATTTTATGTTCTCTGTTTTTTTGTGTACGTGCAGAAGCCCGCACATGTCATGTGGGCTTCAGGCCCACATTCTTTTTTTTTCTTCTGTGTGCGAGCAGAAGCCTGCACATGTCATGTGGGCTTCAGGCCCACATTCAATTTTTTTTGTTAGTTTTACGGGCCTCTGGCCTGTTTGCCCTGCGAGAGAGGGGAGTGGGGGCGGTGTAAGGACCCGGTCTATGGGGAAAACACTAGAAGGGGGGTTGAATAGTGTTTATGCAAATTTAAAAGGAATTTACGCCAAATAAATTGCAATCCAACAAATAGTGCGGAATAGAAAAACAACCCAAAATGAAACATACACAAACGCAGAGATGTTTCAAGGGTTCGGATTACCCAAGTCAACTCCCGACTTGTTCCCGGTAATCCTACGTCCTTACCACCCGGATACCACAGGATACTCAAGTTAGAACCCTAACTTGAGGTTTCCTTAAAGCCCACTTGTAGCAACCCTACAAGTGCAATCGAATACAATCGATGTCCTTGACTCCCACAACCAGGGAGCAAGCAAAACCACTCTCACAACCAAGAGCACAACTCAAATAACGAATGTTATGAAATAATGAAAACAACACTTACAATCACCTATGCCTTGAAGTAGAACTTGAAGGAGGAGTGTGATGTGTGTTGAAGAACTCTCTCGGAAGAGAGGAGAAAGCCATTTCTCTTGACTGCACCAATTGCCTAGATGATCACTCTTTGGTTTTAGGTCAGAGAGCAAGAGAACAAGATATGGAAATACTTAGGGCTTTGGATTTGAGAGCTTTGATCTTTGGAAATGAAAGCTTGAGAGATTTTGCAATCAGTAATCTTTTTCAATGGAACAGTAGAAGCTCTATTTATAGCTTTCTCAAATCCACAAAACAGTTTAGGCAAAAACCTAATTGAAATACGTGAGAAAAAATCTCAACGGATAGAATCTGAACTCGTGACAGTCGACTGTTGAACAAACCACAGTCGACTGTTGTCCAGTCAGCACGGGTAGGTGAGAATTCATAACGGTAACTTACCACATGGACAGTCGACTGATGAAGCAAAGACAGTCGTCTGTTAAACCAACAGGCGACTGTAATTTCTTTGACAGGCGACTGGCCGAGAGATGAGTAAGTTAGACAAATAATGGAAATCTCACAAGACACATGACATACGACTGATTCAAGTAATACAGTCGACTGTTAATCAGAACAGGCGACTGTAAATACTTAAACAGATGACTGTCAAAAGCAAGAGAAATTTTCAGAGAGCTGAGTCAAAGAAATGACTTACAGACAGGCGACTGTTGTAGCATAGACAGTCGACTGATCTAATAGACAGTCGACTGAATATATAGCATTAGTCGACTGGCCGTAAAAGTCAGATCAAATAAAGTTTGGGCAAGGATAGACAGGCGACTGATTTACAAAACACAGTCGACTGTCATTTGGACAGGTGCCTGTGAATTGTTCATCAGTAGCCTGTGCGAAATAATCAGAGAAGGCCCAAAACTATATTGTAATAGTCTGTACATAACATGCGATTGTAGAACAAAACATAGTCAACTGTTTTTGAGACATGCGACTGTAAACTGTTCAGCAGACGGCTGTTATAAACAATCCTAGCACAAACAATAAAGAATTGAATTGGGATCAAAGGACAATTGATCTAATGAAGTCCTATGACTGAATGTAGATGTGTGTGAGTGCTCCATCAAAGTTCTACTTCTAAGCTACATACTAGAAGAGATAAAAGTAAAATTACATTGACGAATAATCTCTTCTTTCCATCGTATGAGCTTGAAGTCTTTACGGAGCTTCAATCATCATCTACGATCATCCAATCCATGTCATTTACCTTCAATGACGTTTGTGAGTCATCCATTGCTAGTAGATCTTCATAATTAGCTTAGGCAATGGATTAACTACAAAATAGGGGATTAGTCACAAGTATTTATGTTTGCACATCATTAACACCAAGTAGGGAGAAGTCCAATACTCAACATTCTCCCCCTTTTTGATGATGACAAACAAACATAAACAAAAAGATAAATAATTGTGCGCAAAGAAAACTTACTCCCCCTACATAGATGCCAATCAAGTTAGTCAACAAATATTAGAGCATCTACATAACAATTGAAGCAAATGAGTGAGACAAGGATGAAATCAACTCAAGAAATCTAGGAAATAAAATCCCTATACATTGTAATCTTACTCCCCCTTAATCTAAGGTAACGTAAATCTTAGATTCAAGCGTAGAACATACTTAGCACATCCATTATGAATCTTGTATGTTTATTTCTCTCCCCCTATGGCATTATCCAAAAAGGTGGGAGCAAATAACAATAACAATAATAGTGCTAAATACGAACTAACAACAATCAAGGAGTATAAAGATATATCGAATCAAAACTCATAAAATCACATCATATACACATGTGAGTAATGGAATTGAAGTTCAATATCAACATTTTAGATATACGAAAAGAAAATAATTTCAGAAATCTCATCACATCAGAGATAGCATGAAATAACCAAATACCAAATTCATATCTCAAAAGCATATCAAAGAGAGTATAGCATACATGGAGACAACATATCATTCATCACACAGATAAGATAAACAGTATAGCATAGTGTGACACAAGATAAACAGCAACATCATATATAGATATATAGAGAATGAGTACATCAACGGATGGGCATCTACATGGCCATCACAAAAAGATACATCATGATCAAGACAAAAAAATACATCATCATGACGACATCGAAATACATCACCATACATATATAAAGTCACTGACAACATCATCCATCATACAAAAAAAAATAAAATCATCACCAAACTAACACCACTCAAAAACCTATCTAAGAGTGAGCATCTCCAGGGGCTGTAGAAGAAGAAGCAGGCTCTGTAGCAGCAGGAGTATCCTCTGGAGGAGGGTCAGAAGGAGGAACAGTAGCAGCAGTAGCAACATCCTGAGTAGAAGCTACACCAGGAGGCTCAACGACATCAGTGGGCTGAGGAGGAACATGAAGTTGGGGAACAAACTGTCTCAGATCCTCAGGGAAGGGTATTCCCTGATGGAGAAAAGAGAGGACAGCAATCTGTAAATACCAGAGACCATCTCCAAAAGAATATCACGAGATGGTGGAGCAGAGGTGGAAGGCAGATCAGCAGGAGGAAAAGTGGATGAGGACGGAGCAGAAGTAGATTTCCTCTTCTTTGAGGCAGTCTGCAGAGACGAAGAAGATTTCGACTTTGCAGATGCGTCGAGGAGAGGACCAAAGGGCATGGGCTCGTAACGAGTCAAGTCAACACCAAAATGACGGAAGACACGAGTCAGAAGACCACCGTAAGGAATTTGAGATGAGGAGGACGTGAACTCAACCTTGTCCATCCTATCAAGGAGCACACCGGCCCAGTTCACGGGCATGCCAGAGAAAATAGCATACATACACTTCAGGATATCCTGAGACGGCTAGTCAGATGATCCATACCTCGGTAGGATGTTGGACTTCACCACTAGGTGAACAGCCCAACCTCTCGCAGAGAACATAGATGATCTGACACCCGAATCAAGAGCTAAAGGTACCTCTCGAAACATATCTCGGAGGACAGACTGGTCAAGGTCGTCAATCTCGGAGAAGCAGATATCAGTGGGAAGGAAACCAACAGAGGGAATCCTAAGAATAATCCCTAAGAGAGAGGGAGTTATCTGAATGTGGGTTCCCTGAACGATAGTATCGAGGATGCCGATAGACGAATACTCACCGCGAACGCGGTTCGCATAGAAGAGCTTCACCAGAAATGGATATGCTCTGGGGGACTCGCTCTGAGAGAAGAGAAAAAGGTCGGCTAGGTGAGTAGCAGAAAGAATGTACGAAAGCCTCTCAGCATTGAAGGCGGGGAAAGCAATGTAACGCTCCCTAAGTAGGTTGATCCCTAGAAAAGAGTGAAATTTTGCCAGACAAAGATCGTCTCGGCAAACGGGAACTAGGGGATCAGAGGGGGGTACGGTAGGAGTCTCTTCTGAAGAATTCGAAGCAGAGGGTGAGTGATGAGGGTTCTCAGCAGCATGCTCACTGATATGAACACCAGTGGGCTTGCACTGACGAGTGATCAAAGGCTGAGCCTCGGAAGAGAAGGCAGAAAGAGAGTAACCCTGCGAGTAAGAGAGCACGGGAGACTCGGCATGCTTGGTTCGGGCTTTGAAGGGTTTCTTCTTCTTGGCTATTGGATTCTTGGGTGCCCTAGGACGTTTAGGAGCAACAATCTTCTCTTTTCCATTAGGTTTGGGAGCCATGGAAACGAGAGAAGGAGAAACAATGCAAAGAAATTTAAAGACTCAAATCGAACAAAGGGCTAGAGAGAGAGAAGCAAACCAAGTAGAGGAGATGCGAGGGAGCAACGAAGAAGCAATCAACAAGCGAGATGGTGGAGATTGACAGCAACGACGAAGAAATCGAGCGGGAAGACTGATCGGAGCCCGGATGCACACCCGGGCATGCGACTTGCTAGTCTTACCGCAAGTGCACGGTGTAGCGGCGAGCGGGTATCGAACACGAGGAGGACGAATGACAGTGTCTTCTTCAACTCACCTGGCTATAGGAATAGTCTAGAAATGTTCGCAATAAAGCGGTCACAGTCGTTCAATTGTATAAAAGGAATATCAAATTAATAAAGACGCCTAGGGGTAGGGAATCCCCGATACAAACTGTATCTCGTCATTGTGATTCGTAGGTTTCACAATTGCTAGACTTGAAATTCAGGTGAACTAGTTGCAACTAAATGTAGAACCAAGCTCACGCTCTCGCGCTATTGCCGGTCTATAGCAAACCTAGGGTAGGGTCCAATCTCTTGCAAACCCTAACCTAGGCAAGCTAGCGTGAAGAACAACATCATCGTTCAATCGTATCTCGAGCCCACTCTCGTGCAAACTCGAGCTACAACATAGGATTGGGATATTTCCTACCCGTCCAATCTCTTGCAAACGGGTATTGGTATAGAATTGCAATCGAAAACCCTAGTTTCGATCCAATCTCTTGCAAACCGATTCCGGAGAAATCCAATTGTAACCCAATTCGAATTTCTAGGGCTTCCTATCGAGTTGGGATCCAATCTCTTGCAAATCCCAATCAGTATGAATCCCTAGCTAATCGTATTATAGCAATCCCAAACTAACCCTAAACAATTCTAGCAATAATTTCACCAATTCATCACAAATTAGAAATAGGGTTCGTAGGGTTCATCTCTATGCCCTAAGACGATAGAACTACTCACAATTCATAATGAAATTCAATAGAAATTCACAAATAAAATCAATAGAATTCATTGCAATATTCAATATATCAATAAAAATGGAGTTTTTGATGGAGAGAGAGACAAACCAATGAAGAACCAATAGCATCCAACAAAATAACACTTTTCTCTCCCCCCTAAAGAACTAAATCTAATCTCCTAAAATTAATCTAAAAAGGCTGCAAAAAGTTCTGAAAAAGCTCTCTAAACTAGGTTTACTGGGGTTAAATACCCCCCAAAATCGCCCAAAAAACTGTGACAAAAATGCCCTTGCGCAGCCTCAGAATCGCAGTTTACGCTACAGGCAGCGCGGCTCACTCGGTCGAGTGACAATGTCATTCGGCCGAGTGACAAACCCTGACAATTTCCAGTAACTTCGGACTTTTGGGGGTCAGCTCCTCGGGAGTCACTCGGCCGAGTGACTTTCTTTGCATCGGCCGAGTCGACTTCTTTACTCAGCCGAGTCGGAACTCGGGAGATGACTGTAAAATTACAGTAAGTCTGGACTTTCTGCCTGCCGTCGTCTTGATGCCACTCGGTCGAGTGGGGTCTCCGTGGTTCGGCCGAGTGGGACGACGATGCTCGGCCGAGTGCACGCTGATACTCAGTCTTCTGCGTGTCCGATTTGTCCGGCCGAGCGTGCTCTCGATGGTCGGCTGAGTGACTCCTTCACTCGGCCGAGTGACATGCTCAAAATGCCCAAACTTCATATTTTCGCTCCCTCGTCGCTCCTACGGCGTTCTTTCTTCTTCCACTCCTCTCCAATAGCAAAATTCCCCTCGAAGGAGTCACGGGTGCATCTCAGAATCCTCCAAATCGCTCGAAATCTCCTGAAATTCGACAAAAACAAGAAATCGTGAAAAGCATCACAATATTGCTGAAAAATCGTGAAAATTGCGATTCAAGCGATCAAAATGGCATGCAAACATGCAGAAAAAAGGTGTAAAATATGGAGTGATCAAAATCCCCCAAGCTTACCTCTTACTCGTCCTCGAGGAAGATGAGTAAAAAGCGAACCCGGTGGATAAAGAAAACAGAGAAACGATGGAAAGGCTGAAAATGAAAAACGAAAAACAAAGTAGAAAGCGAAGATGGAAGCCGCTAGATCATTTTTCTCAGGACGTGGGTTTTGCTTACTCATATAGCATGCATCGAATATAAAACACATGTCAAAGACTTTTATCTCGATATAATAGTATAATGGTGCATTTGAAATAGAAAACCCAAGAATGTCAATATAGCATGAAAAATGGAATAATTCTAGAATTAGCATCGTCTGAAACATCTAAAGCGGTATACAATATCGTAGATCACACACTTTTCAATTGAATGCTTTCTATAAGGAGTATAAGAGATATCACACAATAGAGTAGTAAGAATGAAAAGTGTGGTTTTCATGAAATGAATGCTAAGCATAGATTTCTGGATTTCGTGAAACTTTAAGGAATCTCACCGAGTATAAAATATTACTTAGCCTAGGTTGTCATGCACCGTCAAGTAGTCACTCTCTCACACATCATAGGATCCTCTCCCCCAAGCTTATCCATAAGCGTGGTGGCATATACAAAACAATATTTACATCCCCGTTTCTTATGAAGCTCCAAAAGTCAAAGAAAACAAAAATAAAAGCAAAAGAGAGAAGAAAGAGAGAAAGGATATGAGATGGGATCGATTTCGAACTTCTTTTCTCTTTTCTTTTCTTATTCTCAAATCTTTTTCTTTGTCTTTTTTTTTCTCTTTTTTTTAATAGCATATATACACAAATAATCCCAAATCAAAGAGAAGGATAAACAAGTATTTTTTTCTTTGGGTTTTGGGGAATTTGGAGCATGTGATATACCAACGGGGGATGCCAATAATAGAATTGCTAAGGGGAGATTCACCAATGAATTTAAAATAGAGAAATAATGTTCAAGATATGTGGAGAAAGAAATAATGTATCTCTCGGTTCACTCTATAGGACGTGCATGACAACTTCAGCAGGGTAATCTAATCTACTCAGTTTGATCTCAAAAAGCAAACTAGTCCGGATATATCAATGATAGCAAACATTCAATCAACCCGAAGTGAAGCGTACAAATCATGCAATAAGAAGTGATATGAGAAAAGAAAGCAGTACTCCAGATATAAGCATCAATGCGTGAATCTTGGTGTGTTTTCTACGATAGCATACATATGAATCATCAGACATCAGCTAATAATAGAATTTCTTCCATTTTCATACGGAAAAAGAAGTGGGTTACTATTTCTAAATGCAAAACAGGACATAGCATATGATATCAGAAACAAAAGCTATGACATGAAAAAATTAGCATGCATATAGAGAAAAGCTAACACCACGTCGTCATCATCACAGAAAAATCATCTCTAGCAAAAGATGAAAGTAATAAAGATAAAAGAAAACAGAATATTTACAATGCAGCACACAAGGAAATAAGAAAAACGTGATGCATGGTAAAAAAATGAAAAAGTGATGAAAAATGGGTGCAAAAGCGGAAAAACGTGAAAAAACTAAAAATAAAGGTGATAAAAGTAAAAAGTGTGAGAACTCACTCCCCCAAGCTAAAGTGCACAGTGTCCTCAATGTGCAAAGTGTGGCACACCGAGAGACGGGAAATGGGTGGGGAGGGTGAGGATGCATGCATGATAAAAAAAGGAAAATGAAAAGAAAATATGAAGATGTGAATGATGCATGCAAAGATGGGAGTGATGCAGATAATGTGTCACCAAAACTAGCTCTCCCTCTCTCCCTAAAAGATATAGAAGGATGTGATCTGAACAGGGGTCAAAATAGTGAGGGGAGGAGGGGGTGGGCAAAAATCTACCGACAGGACCAGCAGAGAATGGGCAGCATAACGACAAAAAAGATCAATTGCATCAAGGGTGTGCCTAAGCTGGTGGTGCTGCACCATCTCCGTCCTGTGGCGGAGGTGGAGGTGGGGGTGGGGGTGGGGGTGGTCATGTCTGCTGGCTGGGTGGCTGTGGGGGTGGAGGCAGTCTCGCCAGGATCTGATTCAGGCAAACCTGAATATCAGGAAGCATGGCGACGCAGGACTCCACGGAACTGACCACGGCAGAGAGAGCCCTAAAATCACCCCTGAGTCCACTCACCGCCCCCTCAAGAGCACGAATGCTCTGAACTAGGGCATCAGGGGGTGGTGGAAAGGAGGGACGGACAGGTCTAGGCTGTGAATGTCGGGGCTGTCTGATACGGGCGGTGTAAGTAATCGGGCCAGCAGGTAGGTGTGAAAAAGGTGATGTGCTCACTAGTGGATGCCCAGCCTCAGTGCGAGGCTGGGACGCAGGCTGGGATGAGGAGGCAGCAGCCGTGGTGGTGGAAGATAAAATCAGCAACGAGGCAGCAAGAGAGGTCGGTGACACATGTGTGAGGACAGACGTCACGACACTCTCGGATAGGACAGCTGCGGTGGAGACAGAAGGGTCGACCGCTGGGGAGGAAGTGAATGGACCAAAAGGTGACAACCCAGCGGAGATCATACTGGACATGGTCTCCACGACGGCAGCAAAGGAAGGCTCGCCGCTCTCAAGTATGGTGGGTGGACGCTCGGGAAGAAGTGAAGAAATAGGCTCAACCGAGATAGGCACAGCAGTGGTGGGGGTGGTGGTGGACGTTGTGGATGGCTCAGCAAGGGTACTCCTGACACTGGAAGAAATGGGGACAAAAGTGCCGGGAGGTGCAGAAAGTGCAGGCTCGGGCTGAGGTATCACGGGGTCAGCAGGAGGTGCAAGGGGTGCAGTGTGTGCCTGCTCAGCGCCCTCAGCCTCAAGAACGTAAGCAGCTGGGATGAGGAGATCCATCGTTGGGATCCAATCCTCGTGGGCCGATCCAATATGTGTCCGAGCTAGGCTCGGGAGGATCATGTAATCGGCATTAAAAGGACCGTGCAACCACACCCAGTGCCACTGGCCATAGGGACGAAGCATCTTCATCCGGGCCATGACGTCTATCGAGAGTGCAGTGGGGCCCGGGGCTCGTCTAAGGTCAGTAGGCAGGTCCATGCCAGTCATCAGGGCTAGCAAAGTAATCAGACCGCAGCAGCAAATAGGTGAGCGAGCACCCACCGAAATGATGATGCGGTCTAAGAACCAGCTAGCAATATCAATCTCAACGGCGGGGACCAGGTCATCACTATCCCTATCGAGAACTCTGGGGCGAGTCATCGCGTAGAGCATATAGAGCTCAGGCGTAGACATCGTCCCAGGCTCGTACCTCGCCAAGAAAGTGGTCGCCATGAGGCGCTGGGCTATGCGGAGGCAGGGATGTAGGATCGCTAAGGCCTTGGCCCTACTAGGGTTAAAGCCAAGGTGGGGGCCCGTGATACGTGTTCAGAATGTGGAAGTGTCAAATGATGGTGGTGGGATAGAGTGGGTGCGTAGGCTCGGTCGGGGACGGGGACAGTGGGCCACTGGAAGAATGCACGAAGCATGTCGAGAGTGACCTCGCACTCTCGATCCATAAGGCAGAATGTGCAGCCTCCAGTGTTGAATATTGGACTCCCCGGATTTGGTTTTGATGATGAGCAAACATAAATAATCCATGAACTAACAATTTGTGAGCGCAGTATTGGAGATCGTCGCCAATTTCACGAGAACATTCAAAGCGACATCTCAACACTTCCCAAAGCTCGTATTCATGCCTAAAGCTTCGTTGAAGCTCTTGCGCCGTTTTGGAAGTTATGAAGAATCAATCGAAGCTCTCGAAGACCGTTTATTAAGGTTTTATTTATAGTCTTTTAGCTTCGATATATAGAATGTTAAGCCTTGAGTATATCTTACGTTTCTAACTTCATAACGCTCATATCGTAGCTCTAGGATCTTAGTACAAGTTCATTCTAACTTCCTCGAAGCGTCGCGCTTCGATTCGGACTTGTTTGTGCATGTTAGTTGGTACAAGAACAAGTACTGCCCGACTAGATGGTGATCTAGTCGGTCAGCAACTCTTCTTGGACCGACTAGTTTGACTCCTTAATTTCTTGGACTTTACTGTTTACAGTTAGTCGGTCTACGTTGACTCACCGACCGACTAGTTTGTGAACTAGTCGGTCAGTGATGCTTCTTTGACCGACTAGTTGTGACTTACTGTTCATGCTAAATTTCTCCTAAGCTACTGTTTATCGTTAGTCGGTCTAAGAACGTTTGGTGACCGACTAGTTGACAATCTAGTCGGTCAACTTTTGTTCTTGAACCGACTAAGTCAATTTGTATTCAGACTATTTCATTTTGCCTCTTAGTCGGTCTACGTTCATTGACTGACCGACTAGTTGTGAAACTAGTCGGTCAGAAAGTCTTCTTGGACCGACTAGATTTCTAGGTCTGAAATTCTATCTCTTCTCAGTTCCTCTCTTAGTCGGTCCATGCTGTTTGAAAGACCGACTAGTTGATGAACTAGTCGGTCAGTGATTGTTCTTTGACCGACTAATTCTCCCAGTTTTCTATCCGTTGGAGAATGACCTAAGTTGTTTTTATGGGACCCTATAAATACGAACCTAGGTCATTTCTATCTAGGTTAGAGCTTCCATTCAGAGATTCATTGAGATCAAAAGAGATAGCTATTCTCACTCAAATCAAAAGCTCTCTTCCTCACAAGAAACCCATTCTCTCTCATTTCTAGATCTAGAATCCATCTAGAGAGAAGCTTGTTCTTGGTGAGCTCTTCAACCTATTGCTTGATCCAAGTCTCCAAATCATCCCTAGGCACCGATTGCTGGTCATTTCCTTGGTGTTAGGTCTTGGTGACTTCATCTTCCTCAAATCCTCCATTTCACCTATTGGGTAAGAAAAACTCAAGGTATAGGATTTTGTGGTAAGTTTGCTTATTTCAATATAACTCATTTATATTGCTTGTTGATTCTCTCAGTTGTGAGAGAAGGTTGTGATCCCGGGTTGTGGGATTCACTATTGCCATTGTTGTATGATTTGATCTTGTGAAGGTTTTTCACAAGATATTCATAGTGGAAATCTTGAGTTAGGGTTTCTAACTCAAGTATCCGGAGGGGATCCGGGTGGTTGGGACGTAGGATCACCGGGAACAAGTCGGGGAGACTTGGGTGGATCCGAACCCATTAACATCATTTGTTTGCATTGTTAATTTTGTTGTTGTCATTCAATTTAAGCTTCCGCAAATTGATTTGGTAGTTGTTTGCAATTTAATTTGGAATTATACTCCTTATTATTTTAAAGTACTATTCACCCCCCCTCTAGTACTTGTGCAGTAGCTGGTAGGGCATTACATTTGGTATCAGAGCCTGATACTTAGCTATGTCTGCCAACGACAACAAGACCGTGCGTCCACCTTCCAACTATGACACCTTCAGGAACCGAGAAGGAGCATCTTCGGTGATGGAAGGACATTCCTCTACGAGGCCTCCATTCTTCAACGGTACCAACTACGGGTACTGGAAATGCCGGATGGAAACCTTCCTCCGGAGTGCATCCTTATGGAGGACCACAATGAAGGAATACATTGAACCCGAAGAAGAAGACTTTGAGAAATGGACTACCGCGGAGATCGCTGCGGAGGTAAGCAATGCCAAGGCAATGAACGCCTTGCAATGCGCATTGGAGCCCGATGACTTCAATAAGATATGCACATGTAAGAGTGCATATCAAATTTGGAACTCCCTCCTCATACTTCATGAAGGGACGAGTAGGGTAAGAGACTCTAAACTCGTAGTCGTAAACAAAGATTACGAAATGTTTCATATGCAACAGGGCGAGAAGATGAAAGAATATTACGCTCGCTTCGTTGACATAATAAACGAGTTAGAGGCCCTCGGCAAGTCCTACACTCAAAAGGAGAAGTGCTCAAAGCTTATCGAAGGACTTCCTTCTTCTTGGGAGAAACGTACCTTCGCCATCGAGGAAGGTAATGACATGAATAAGTATACCGTAGTTCAATTGATGGGTACTTTAATGTCATACGAGGTACGCAAGGATAGCAAGCTCAAATTGCAAGAAAAGATAAAGTCCTATCTAAAGCAAGACGAGCCAAAGAAGAAGGCCATTGCTTTCAAGGCCGCTCCATCCACATCCACATCAACCGATGATGAAGACTCGGAAAACGAGTTGGACTTGGAGTCCATGGCTCTCATGGCTAAGAAGTTCAACCGTTTCTTCCGAAAAGGTAACTATAAGAACAAAGCTAAATTTGGTTCTTCTAACGCCTCTTCCTCTCCTTTGTGCTTTAAATGCAATAAGCCAGGACACATCAAAGCGGATTGTCCTCAAAACAAGCAAAAGGAGAAGTGGAAGGCGCCGAAGTTCGACAAGTCAAAGAAGTACAAAAATGGGTACAAAAAGGGACTTGTCGGAGCAACATTCACCGACTCCGAGGATTCCTCAAGCGGAGAGTCGGACGATGAGAAGGTGGAGCAAGCGCACATGTGCTTCATGGCAAGAGAGGAGCATGATCAAGGATCTTCCTCCTCCGATGATAGCGACGACGAAGGTGATGAGGTAACTATGGATGATCTTAGGGATGCTAACTCTCATTTATGGTCTAAATACACTAAGTTAGTAAATAGATATACTAAAGTAAAAGATGACTTAGCTAGCATTCAAACCTCGCCTAAGACTATCATCACCAACAACGACACCGTTGTTGAAGAGTTAAGAAATGAGATTGTTAATCTCAAATCTAAACTTGAACATGTTAGCATCGATGATCCGGAAGAACATAGGATAACGGATTTAACTTCTCAAAACTCGACTTTGAGTATTGAGAACGAGAATCTTAAATCTCGTGTTTATATGCTCACATCGCAAGTATCCACAGTAGATACTTCTATGCGTTCTCTCAAAGAGAAATATGAGAACACATTAGGCCGAATCAGTAGATTCAATAAGGGTAAGGACCATTTGGATAAAATCCTAAGTGACTTACTTCCGGCCAATCACCACATTGGTTTGGGGTATACGATGGGATGTCCATCCAAAGCGGCCACTACCTTTGTTAGGCCAACTTCCGGTGACTCTACGAGTGGTAGCAAACACTCTATTGGTAGTTCATCTACCAATGGTGCTTCCACCTCGTCCACACCCTCTTTTGGAAAGAAACCCACTTTAGGTGGACCTCCAAAGAAGGGGCATGCTTATATGTACACAAATACCATGTCACGTAGGAACACACGTCCTACTCCACCGTCTCACACATATGATGATTTCTATGCTACACGTTCACGGGCACGTGCACACCATGTGAGACACCCTCACGCACGTGTTCCCACACATGCATATGTTTACCCACCTCATCAAATGAATAATTCTCGTCGTACACCATTCCATCATGTTCCTTATGCCTATCCACGACATGCATCACGTAGAAACCAACAACGCATGCATGCACCCAAAAGGATGATGGCTCCCAAAATTTTCACTATTTGGAGCCCAAAGGACACAAGCATGGAAGAAAAACAAGTATATATGAATGCTTATTTTTCGGATGTTGTGCGTAGTAGAAATTATGTGGGGAAGTCTAAGTCCAATTGGACTTGGCTTCCAAAGGTCTAACCTTTGAGGACCCAATGACCTTGGGTACCATGATATGAAAGTTTCTATCTTTAGGTACTCAAGGAAAAGAAAAAGAAAAGGAGCAACAAATTTAAATTTAGCTCCAAAGGAAATTGGATACTCGATAGCGGGTGTTCAAAACACATGACGGGTGACGCTCAATTGCTCTCCGGAGTGGTTCCCATTGCAAATGGAAATCGCGTCGTATTTGGAGTCAACGAGAGCGGAACCATCGTCGGTGTTGGTAAAGTGGGTAACCCTTCTAAACCCTTAATTAGTGATGTTTATCTAGTTGATGGTTTAAATCATAATCTTATTTCAATAAGCCAACTTTGTGACAAAGGTTACAAAGTTAGCTTTGCGAAAGGATTGTGTCATATTTCAAATGATAATAATAAATTATTATTTTCCGGCACACGCCATAAAGATATTTATATTTTGGATCTTCCTAAGTCATATGCACAATGTCTCGTTGCTAACACAAGTGAACAACACTTATGGCATCGACGCTTTGGACATGTGAACTTTGGAACACTTTATAAGCTTTCGAAATTAAATTCCATTAAAGGTTTTCCGAAGCTCGTTTTTGAAAAGAAAAGTTTTTGTGATTCTTGTCAACGTGGCAAGCTTCCTAAATCTTCATTTAAACCTAAGAAAAGCATTTCTACGAAACGGCCACTAGAGCTATTACATCTAGATTTATTTGGGACAATTAGAGTTGCTTCCTTAGGAAATGCAAGATATGGACTAGTCATCGTTGATGATTATTCAAGATTTACATGGGTATTTTTCTTATGTAATAAAAATGAAGCTTTTGAAAACTTCACAATATTTGTGAAGAAAGTACAAAATCTCATCGGAACCACCATTGTCACTATTCGTAGTGATCATGGGGGTGAATTTGAGAATGAGTCTTTATTAAATTTTTGTGATGATCTTGGAATTACTCACACGTTTTCTTTCCCTCGCGCACCTCCTCAAAATGGTGTTGTTGAGAGGAAGAATAGAACTATTGTGGAGTGTGCTCGCACTATGCTCGAAGATAGTCAACTTGGTTATCAATTTTGGGCGGAAGCGGTACACACCCTTGTTATGTGTTTAATAGAATACTTTTGAGGCCCGACACCAAACAAACTTGCTATGAATTGTTGTTTGGTAGATTGCCTCAAGTTAAACATTTTCGTGTTTTCGGTGCAAAATGTTTTATTAAAAACACATATGATAATTTGGACAAGTTTGATCCGAGATCGGATGAGGTGATATTTGTTGGGTATTCCTCACGTAGCAAAGCCTACCGGATATACAACAAAAGATCCTCTACGATCGAGGAATCACTTCATGTCTCTTTTAATGAGAATTTTACTAATTCTAGAATTTCAAATGATGATGACTCTATGGATGTATTATGTGATTCGTTTGAAAATTCTAAGACTATTGATTCAATTGATTCTATTGAGACTAACCCGACTAATGAAGTTGTTGAGAATGTGCCTAGTGATCAAGGTATTCCCAAGCAGCTTCATACCGTTCGTGACCATCCCCATGAGCAAGTAATTGGCAATATTCATGATAGTGTCAAGACGAGATCGCAAGTCCACCACTTCGCCACTTGTGCCTTTGCCTCATTGATAGAGCCAAAGAATATAGTTGAAGCGTGCGAAGATAGTGCTTGGATCCTTGCCATGGAGGAGGAACTCATTCAATTCGAGAGGAATGAGGTATGGGAGCTTGTTCCTTTGCCATCGAAGAACCACACCATCATAGGGACAAAGTGGATCTTCAAGAAAAAAACCGACGAAAATCAAGTCGTCGTCCGGAACAAAGCTCGGTTAGTTGCTCAAGCTATCGCCAAGAGGAAGGTATCAATTTCGAAGAATCCTTCGCTCCGGTAGCTAGATTAGAATCAATTAGACTTTTATTGTCTTATGCATGCCATAAAAATTTTAAGTTATTTCAAATGGATGTTAAAAGTGCATTTTTAAACGGAGATGTTGTTGAGGAAGTTTACGTTTCTCAACCTCCGGGCTTCATAAATGAAAAATTTCCAAATCATGTTTTTAAACTAAAGAAAGCTCTTTATGGTTTGAGACAAGCTCCTCGAGCTTGGTATGATCGCCTAAAGAATTTTCTTTTGGATTTGAATTTTAAAATGGGCGAAGCCGATTCTACACTTTTTGTTAAGCATGCGAATAATGATATTTTATTAGTTCAAATTTATGTTGATGATATCATTTTCGGTGCTACTAACTTCACTCTTTGCGAAGAGTTCTCTAATGTTATGAAGCAACAATTTGAGATGAGCCACATGGGCGAACTCAAATATTTCTTAGGTCTCCAAATTCGTCAATTGAACGATGCAATCTTCATCCACCAAACGAAGTATACGGTGGAGTTGCTTAAGCGATTTGGAATGGAGAGTGCTTCCGGGAAAAAGACTCCAATGAGCACGACTACGCATCTTGACAAGGATACGGGCGGTAAGGATGTAGACATTCGTCTATATCGAGGTATGATAGGTAGTTTACTTTATCTTACCGTAAGTAGGCCCGATATTATGTTTGCCGTATGCATATGTGCTCGTTATCAGTCTCAACCTAAGGAGTCTCACTTAGTAGCGGTAAAACGTATTTTTCGCTATCTAAGTTACACTTTAGATTTTGGATTACTTTATCCGAAATCTAGCACGTATGAGTTAGTCTCATATAGTGATGCCGATTATGCGGGATGCAAATCCGACAGGAAAAGTACTAGTGGCACTTGCCATTTTCTAGGAAATTCTCTTGTCTCTTGGTTTTCCAAGAAGCAAAATTCCGTATCACTTTCAACCACCGAGGCGGAATATATTGCCGCCGGTGCCGCTTGTGCCCAGGTTCTTTGGATGAGACACACACTGAAGGATTTTGGTATTCATTGTGATACTAGCCCTATCATGGTGGATAACCAAAGTGCTATTTGTCTTTCAAAGAATCCGGTGCACCATTCCCGATCTAAACACATAGATGTCCGACACCACTTTTTAGATAATCATGTAGCTAAAAAGGACATCATTTTAGTGTACGTTGAAACCCAAAAGCAAATCGCCGATATTTTCACGAAACCCCTAAAGGAGGACTCCTTTGTGCGGTTGCGTCGAGAATTGGGGATTATGGGTGAATCCGAGATATAGGATTCATATTTCATTCAATTATCTTGCATGCTATTATATTTTGCGATATTTCATTCATGCTAGATTTATTGAATTTTTGGGAATTTTATGTGATATGTTTGAATTTATGATCGAATTCGTATTTCAATGTCGTATTTAAGATTTCGACGTTTTATGGGGTAATTTAGATGACTAATGAGAGTGTTAAGATGTTTCATCCAAGTGGTTTGTGAAGAAAAATCAATTATCAATTTTTGGACTCTTCTAGTCGGTTTCAGTTCATTTGTCAACCGACTAAATGATCATCTAGTCGGTCAGCAAATGAACTCAGACCGACTAGATCAAGCTTTCATCTAACTCTTTTCATTTTCTTTCTTTAGTCGGTCACAGTACATTTACCGACCGACTAGATTGAAAACTAGTCGGTCAGTGAATATACTGCGACCGACTAAATCTAGCCCTAAAAATCCCTGTTTGCCTCTGTTTCGACTTAGTCGGTTCAAGCTCATTGACCGACCGACTAGATCGTAATCTAGTCGGTCAGTACTTGAACTGTGACCGACTAAGTATGTTAGGGCAAATGTGTCTTTTCCAGATCTCGACCGACTTATATCTCTTTTCATTCGACTAAAGCTCTTTCTAGTCGGTCTCTTTTAAGCTCCAGCCCGCAAAATCCCTAAACCCCTCCGAGCCTTTTCAACTTCACGTCGACTCCGGCCAGATCTCCGGCCATCGCCACCGTCTGCCGCCGTCGCCTCCTCCTCCTAGGTAAAACCCCCCTCTCCTAGGTGTCAATTTCCTTCCCTAGGGTTTGTTTTATATCTCATCTAGGGTTCTAGCTCCTAGGGTTTCAAAGTTCTTCTAAGGGCTTGTTTATTTCGTGTTTGCTGTAAGAATCTAGGACTTCTAGGGTTTGTGCTAGGGTGTTTGATCTTCCCGACGTTTGGTTGTACTCATCGTGCCTCGACCATGGCAAAGACGAGGATTCCTATCGCCTCTTCTGGGGCTTCTCCTATGTCTATAGGGCCTTCCAACCCTAGGAATCCGCCTAAGCCTAAACGTCGTGCCAAATCAACCCAAGCTTCTCCGTCTTCGCCTCCTCTGAAGAAGCAGAGGACGGCGACCGTCAAACCCCGCAAATCTAAGACCAAAAAGCCCATACTCCACTCACCCTCTACTCCTCCTGATTCTGATACTGAGTTTATCCCTGAGGATGAGCAAGGCCATAGGGAACCCACTCCTCCACTTTGTCCTAGGACTCGCCAGCCACAGGGAAAGGGCCCAATGCCAGCGGGTGGTGTTGACATATCGTTGTGTCGCGACGACCCTATGTGTCTCGCGGCCTACAACCGTATTGAACACTGCCCGATGCTATTGGAGCACTACGTTCAGTTTTCTGATTTCCTTGGCTTAGCAGACCTCCTCTCCTATAGTGGTCTCCTTGATTATCTCCGCTATGATCTTAAGACCAATCCTAAACCATATCCTCGTCTGGTGAAATTGTTCTATGCCAATCGTGTTCGGGGCCAGTACGATGCTAGTCACTCCATCGAGACTACTGTCTTGGGAACTCCTATAGTTCTCACGGCAGAAATCTTGGGGGAGATACTTGGTTGTGTGTCATCTGGTCTCCTTCCTTCTGACATTTCCGTCGACGATATATCTTCCTTGGATCAGTCTGTTCTTTCTGACATCTTCCATGTGATCCCTCCTGCCTTCATTGGAGTGCCTTCAAAGTCATTCAAGCCAAATGCCTGGGTTCTGAATCTCATTCTGAAGTCGTGCTTGCTTCCCAAGTACGGCTCCTCTTCACTTCCATCCCAGCCATTTTTGAAGCTCATATACGCTCTATTCTTGGGTTGCGAGATTAATTGGGCTCGTGTAATACTCGATAAGATGGACTCTTTCGAGTGTATACGCAAGACCAATAAATCTGCGCATATTCCATACCCTTGTCTGTTGACCCTTGTGTTTCATCATTTCCGAGTCCCTCTCCCTCCTGACGATGAGCGTCCCTTGGGTACTCCTCTGAACGCGACGGCCGTTAAGAAATCTCTAGCGGCGCTTCGTCACGTGCAGAGGTCTACCGCATCTGCTTCTCAGGCTACTCCCTCAGCTGCTGCAGCCTCCACTCCTCCTGCCACATTAGACGATGTCGTACGCATTCTTCGTCAGCACGACTCACGTTTGGCTCGTACTGAGGAGGTCGTCTGCCGTATGGCTCGTATGATGGGGATTGATCTTCCTCCTTCAATTTCTGAGGCCGAGGAGATGGACGATGAGGAGATTGACGAGCTTGTCACTTCCTTAGCCCGTGGCGATGAGGCCACTGCTGCTGGTGCTACCACTTCTGCTCCTGGAGTTGGCACCACTTCCGGTGCTCCAGAGACTTCTGCTTCAGCACTTCAGACTTATGAGCCTGCTGCTGACCCTGCTGTCGAGCCTGCACATCTATCACCTGCTGCTGTTGAGACCCCTGCTGTTACGACCCCTGCTGTTGAGCCAGTCGTTTCCACACCTGCCCCGACGATCCCGTCTGTTGACACTCCTCTCCTCCCTGCAGAGCCTGAGTCCACTCCGTCGACTGGACCCACGGACACTGCAGATCCAGCCACTTCCTCGTGATCGTCTGTTCCGAGGACTCTCCACTGCTAATTGGATGATTTACCTTTTTGAGAGTGTTTTTGGGTTAGGATAGGATGGAGTTTGAGGGTTGTTTTGATGTACTTTTGAATTTTCTGGATGTCGGTGTTGGATATTTTGATGTACTTTGGATGATGTTGATGATGATGTTGTATCTTTTTTGATGTTGATATAGATGATGTGTCGCACTTGATATGATGTACTTTTTATATTCGATATTTTTTTGGATGTACTCATCATGTTATCATTTCTATATATACATCGATGTTCATGTTGTGATATTTACTTCTTCGTGCACATTAATTCTCATTCAATGTCCATGCAATGTGATTTCGTCACTCGATGCTTAAATGCTTGGTTAAATAGATTGAAAGTCTATAATTATATTGAATTGTTTTCCATGCACAAATTTAACCAAGAATATTGAATATTGGAGAGTATGTTTCATTATTCAATAAATGAAAAAAAAATATTACCAAATATTATTTTTTGATGATTTTAATTATCGCTTTTTGATAATGGACTATTTGGCACACCTTGATTTGATTTCATCACTTTTCCTTTGGTGTCAATTAGTTCCATCGTCATTGTCTACGACTCCCGATGTTGGATTTTCAATTTCCTAGTTGTTGTCGTTGTATGCCCCCCATTTTTGGGATAATGCCAAAGGGGGAGAGATAATGATAATAAATAGCGCAAATGAAAATTTAACTCAATTTCCAAGAATCTAGTTTGATATGTTAGATTCAGGGGGAGTTAAGATATATATAGGGATTTTCAAAATCCGATATTTCAAAAATCGATTCTCTTTATTTATCTTACTCGTCTGCTTGATGCAATTCATATATATTCATTTTGGAATTAACGTGTCATCAATGCAGGGGGAGTAAGTATTTTACATTTGAATCATTATTTTTGATTATTATTTATGTTGGTTTGTCATCACCAAAAAGGGGGAGAATGTTGAATATTGGACTCCCCGGATTTGGTTTTGATGATGAGCAAACATAAATAATCCATGAACTAACAATTTGTGAGCGCAGTATTGGAGATCGTCGCCAATATCACGAGAACATTCAAAGCGACATCTCAACACTTCCCAAAGCTCGTATTCATGCCTAAAGCTTCGTTGAAGCTCTTGCGCCGTTTTGGAAGTTATGAAGAATCAATCGAAGCTCTCGAAGACCGTTTATTAAGGTTTTATTTATAGTCTTTTAGCTTCGATATATAGAATGTTAAGCCTTGAGTATATCTTACGTTTCTAACTTCATAACGCTCATATCGTAGCTCTAGGATCTTAGTACAAGTTCATTCTAACTTCCTCGAAGCGTCGCGCTTCGATTCGGACTTGTTTGTGCATGTTAGTTGGTACAAGAACAAGTACTGACCGACTAGATGGTGATCTAGTCGGTCAGCAACTCTTCTTGGACCGACTAGTTTGACTCCTTAATTTCTTGGACTTTACTGTTTACAGTTAGTCGGTCTACGTTGACTCACCGACCGACTAGTTTGTGAACTAGTCTGTCAGTGATGCTTCTTTGACCGACTAGTTATGACTTACTGTTCATGCTAAATTTCTCCTAAGCTACTGTTTATCGTTAGTCGGTCTAAGAACGTTTGGTGACCGACTAGTTGACAATCTAGTCGGTCAACTTTTGTTCTTGAACCGACTAAGTCAATTTGTATTCAGACTATTTCATTTTGCCTCTTAGTCGGTCTACGTTCATTGACTGACCGACTAGTTGTGAAACTAGTCGGTCAGAAAGTCTTCTTGGACCGACTAGATTTCTAGGTCTGAAATTCTATCTCTTCTCAGTTCCTCTCTTAGTCGGTCCATGCTATTTGACTGACCGACTAGTTGATGAACTAGTCGGTCAGTGATTGTTCTTTGACAGACTAATTCTCCCAGTTTTCTATCCGTTGGAGAATGACCTAAGTTGTTTTTATGGGACCCTATAAATATGAACCTAGGTCATTTCTATCTAGGTTAGAGCTTCCATTCAGAGATTCATTAAGATCAAAAGAGATACCTATTCTCACTCAAATCAAAAGCTCTCTTCCTCACAAGAAACCCATTCTCTCTCATTTCTAGATCTAGAATCCATCTAGAGAGAAGCTTGTTCTTGGTGAGCTCTTCAAGCTATTGCTTGATCCAAGTCTCCAAATCATCCCTAGGCACCGATTGCTGGTCATTTCCTTGGTGCTAGGTCTTGGTGACTTCATCTTCCTCAAATCCTCCATTTCACCTATTGGGTAAGAAAAACTCAAGGTATAGGATTTTGTGGTAAGTTTGCTTATTTCAATATAACTCATTTATATTGCTTGTTGATTCTCTCGGTTGTGAGAGAAGGTTGTGATCCCGGGTTGTGGGATTCACTATTGCCGTTGTTGTATGATTTGATCTTGTGAAGGTTTTTCACAAGATATTCATAGTGGAAATCTTGAGTTATGGTTTCTAACTCAAGTATCCGGAGGGGATCCGGGTGGTTGGGACGTAGGATCACCGGGAACAAGTCGGGGAGACTTAGGTGGATCCGAACCCATTAACATCATTTGTTTGCATTGTTAATTTTGTTGTTGTCATTCAATTTAAGCTTCCGCAAATTGATTTGGTAGTTGTTTGCAATTTAATTTGGAATTATACTCCTTATTATTTTAAAGTACTATTCACCCCCCTCTAGTACTTGTGCAGTAGCTGGTAGGGCATTACATCCAGGGGTCCAGGCGATCGAGCTAAGCACCTCAAGTGTCGGACGGACGTAGGTGTCCGCCGACACTGACAAAAAGTCGCGCCAACCCACGTTGTGGTATAACGTGAGCATCCCCTCTAGCACCCCTATGCGGTCTAGGTCTGCTAAGTGTGCGAACCTAGAGGGCACTATAGATCGCTGGGCGATACGCTCAAATCGGACACGCTGTACGTCGTCTCTGAACGTGATCCCCAGCGGCCCGACAACGGGAGCCGGTGGTGGGATAGGATTGGCGGGGATGGGCTGTGCGTGGATGGGATCGGCGGAAAGCGGCTGTGTGGGTGGTGGTGGCTGTGTTGGGCTATGTGGAGGGGAGTCCTCCCTAGCGTGAGAGGGACCGGCATCATCGGTCCTCTTCCGCTTGGAAGAGGCTCCCCGCGTGCGTGGCCTAGTGCGGGGCGGCATGTGTGCCGCGAGTGCTCACCCAATTGAAATATAAAGCGCCGTGCTCAATAAAAGGAGCGAGTGTACCTGAACACACCGCGAGAGCAAATCAGCAAATGCGTGCGAAGAGTGCCGCCTCCGCGAAGCGAAAAATGCGTCCTGAAGCTCCTCTAAGCTCCCCCAAGATAGCCTGCAAATCAAACAACGATATCAGCGGGTAATATTCAAAATACATGGGGGAGATGGGGTATAATAGATAGATAAACAATTTAATTTGGGTTAGGGGCTCAACGGGTCTACGGATCGAGAAAAATAGGAGAAAAAGGAATTTTTCGCGAAATAGGGGATCACTGGAGGTCGGCCGGCGGTGGGGAGGTGTCGCCGGAGATCGGCGAGGGTCTTCGCCGGCGGTGGTCGGTGATCAGAGCCGGCAGCGATGTGATTTGGGCGATGGAGGGGTCATCACGGACGAGGGAAGTCGAAAGGGCTCGGGGCTCGGGCGAAATGAACTGTGAATTGCGCTTCGAAGTTCGCGCCGAGCCTAGCGATTTATATAGGGGAAGTTACGACTCGGCCGAGTGGCTATGTTGCTCGGCCGAGTGACGTAACAAAAAATGAGTTTTAAATTTCTCCTCACCACTTATGACTCGGCCGAGTGGCTTCTGTTCACTCGGCCGAAGGGAGAAAACTCCTTCGACCGAGTAGCACAAGCTACTCGGCAATATTCAGCCTAGGAGGGTACCCGTTTCCCTCGGCCGAGTGACTAAACGTACTCGGCCGAGTGACAGTTATTTCGAAATGCACAAAAAAGACAGAGAGTTGGGTTCAGCAGACTTCCCTTGTTGGTACCCCACTCGGCCGAATGGGGTCCTTTGCTCGGCCGAGTCGCATATGATACTTGGCCGAGTGGCATGCTGTTTTCTGCTTCGGGGCTTTGTTTTTGCTCTACTCTCTATTTTTCTTCCTCCAGTTGGTTTCTTCCTCCTCCCAAGGCCTGAGCGCATTCTTGGAGCGCTCTTCCTTGCCTCTATCTCCCTCCATCAGAGAGATCTCCTTTTCTCCTCTCCTGTCATAGAAATCAAGACCCGTTGTCACGATTTTTACGGGAAAAAAGACTCAAAACACTAATAAAGTTTAAAACAAAAATAAAAACCAAAATAAAAAGAATGCAAAAACCATCGGGTTGCCTCCCGATAAGTGCTCGTTTAAGGTCTTGAGCTCGACCCCTTTAGATTTTCAATTAACGGTTAATGTTTGGTGCATATGAGATGCACCCGTCGAACTTGCCCGGAAGACCGCTCGGATTTGGATCGTGGCGATGTGTGGCCTTCCTCAGTGCCCATTCATCATGAGCAATGTTGGGGGATGGCTCCCCCAAGCTTGAGCTTGTTCCGGTCCTCGACTTCGCCGGTGACACCGATCTTCAAATCGGTGGAGCTTTCTTCGGATTCTTCAATGTCGAGAGCTTGCAAAGCTCCCGTATTCTCGCGACATCAGCGTCGCCATCATCATTCACCGTGGAGCTATTGGGAGAGTCCTCCATCTTCTCTTCTTCGACCAAATCTTGGCCTTCTTCGAAGCCGTCATCATGGAGCGCACCGATGGAGTAGGGGATAGCCTCTTCAATGACCTCATCAAGGAGGTCCAAATAATCTAGCTCCTCATGATACAGCATGTGCTTCATAGCCTTCGGTATATGGACCTCGACTTCAATGTTGCCGACATTCAAGGTGAGAGTTCCTTCCCGCACATCGACGATTACACCGGCGGTGGCGAGGAATGGGCGTCCAAGTATGAGCGATGTGTCACCCTCTTCCTTGATGTCCATGATCACAAAATCACAAGGCAAGCATATGCCTCCCGACACTTGGAGTGGGATATTCTCCGCGATCCCAACCGGCCTTGTAATCCGACCGTCCACGAGTTGAATCCTCATGTCGGTTGGCTTTAAATCCGTGCCGGTATTCAACTTCCAGAACATGGTGAGAGGCATGTGAAGGATCCTGTCCAAAACAAAGTTAGGATCGATAATTAAAGTGGAGACTTACGCTTGCGTATGCGGAACGATAGTCTCGGAACTTTGCCTTCGGATTCGCCACGACGGATCGAGTCTTCTCACGAACGGAGTAAGGCTACTAATCCACAATCTAAATCTCTATTTTAGATTAAGAACTTGGAAGGAGGGAGAGGAAATATTTCTGCAGAGCTTCGCTATGAAGAAGATGCATGCATGAATTTCATGCAAATGTGTAAGGAAAATGGCTACCCTTGGGTCTTATTTATAGCCCCCAAGGTAGTTATTTTAGGGTAAGTTGTTCCTTTGGAACAACTTAATTAAGGTGTACCATGATACATGGCACATTATAAGCTTAAGTTGTACCATATGCATGGTACAACATAAGCTTAAGATATTCCCCCTTTATTAGCCATATGTCGCATGCACTTATGCATATATAATGCGACTTTCCCGCTCATACAGAGATCCTCTCCGCAAGGGAACAGATTCCCTTTGCACATGACTTCGTGTGCGCGACGTTCGAGGTCCGTATTCCCTCGTACATCCCCCACAAGGGTGTACAAACATCTCCCATATCCAACATCTCCCACTCACACTTGAGGGGATTGTAAGAGAACGTCTTTCCCTTAGTTCTTTCATCTATCATACCGAGAAATAGACCGTGCGACCGTCATGCGCGTAGAGTCTGTTGTTGTGCACTTGTTAGAGATACACAACGACCTCGAAGGTGCAAAGTTGAGTAGTTCAACGCATGCTTTACCCTAGATTATTTCTTCACATTTCTTATACTTTATATTCAACAATTGAATCCCATCTGGATTACAATTGGCTGGCCAGCTTTGAATCATTAAAGTCCAAATGTGAATATGAAATCAATCTTCCTCTTCTTGTGAACCTTCTGATCTTGACTTGATTCGCTTTTCTAACGTGCCCCGCCGAGCCGAATTACCATAGCCCATTAGTAACACGCTAAGATAGCGATCATCTCGTCAAATCTAAAGGAACCAATTGGAGTCCTTGAGGGTAAGAGTTAAGACCCGTATGGCCTTTGAGTCTCACATAATAGCAAACACTATTGCTACTAACTCAGTGGTCGAAATGCATACGTGGTATGAACACGTATTACAACATCACTTCTTTCCCAGGGAGAGTATGTCTTAATGATGTTGTACGGATGAAAAGATCAGACACCACAGTGCCTATCTTTTTGAGTCCCCATACTACTCGTGAAATACTCACGGACTCTCATCCTGCATAAGACAGATAGGATTCAAAAAATCCAATGAGATCTTTATATCCTTGTGATACAGATCTCAGATCTTTTGTAAGCATCCGTATGATGCAGATCTTTTATTCGACTATCTTGTTTAAGTCATGACTCTAAATCATTTGTCTAATGATTTTGACTTTAAACTAGTCTCATCTCTATCTTATCCATCTGATAAGATAAGGCGGTTGCTCATGTGAGAGAGCCAACCTTAATCTGTCCGACATACACACAAAAATAGCTGAGACTTAAACACAAATGTATATAAAATCATTTGTAAGAAACTTGTATGCAAATTAAATTTTGATCTTCTATAGACATGGGAAATATTACATGATACAGCTCAGCACCTACGCATTCCCATAGATGATAAGTGTTTGAAAAACACATCTCTGGGGAACGCCTTAGTAAGGGGATTCGCTATCATCTCATGCGTGGATATGTATCCTATGTCTACTTCCTTCCGTTTATCATAATCCTTCGCAAACTTGAATCGAATGTCAATGTGTTTGGTCTTACAATGAAATTTAGGATCTTTGACATAGGCAATCGAAGCTTGACTATCACTGTATATAGGAACAGTGCTCGAGTCAGAGGCATTCGTCAGCCTGTCTAAGAATTTCCTAAGCCAAACAGCTTCTTGGACCGCCATGCTGAATGCTACGAACTCGGCTTCCATGGTTGATAGAGCGATGCAGGTTTGTTTCTTGCTGCTCCAGGATATTGCACCATTCCCGAGTAAGAAAACAAAGCCTGAGGTAGATCTTCGCTCGTCGAGATCACCCGCCCAATCAGCATCGGTATAGCCTTCGAGTCTCAAGGTATTGCCTTGATAGCATAACGCATAGTCCGCAGTCCCTTTGAGGTATCTTAATATCCTCTTCACCGCTTTCCAGTGTGCCTGCCCTGGGTTGGATTGGTAACGGCTTACCATACCAACAGCATAGCAAATGTCGGGTCTAGTACACATCATGGCGTACATCAGACTCCCGACAGCACTGGAGTATGGAACTTTTTCCATAGCTTTCTTTTCTTTTGGATCTTTGGGACACATCTCCAAACATAGACCCTCGCCTTTGCTTATTGGAGTATCAATTGGCTTGCAGTCCTGCATATTAAACCGTTCTAAAACTTTCTTTATATACGTCTCTTGAGAGAGAGAAAGAAGTTTCTTGGAACGATTCCTTGAGATCTTAACCCCAAGGATATATGCAGCTTCACCCATGTCTTTCATCTCAAAGACGGATGAAAGCCAAGCTTTGATATCCAATATAAGACGCTTATCATTTCCGGCTATAAGTATGTCATCTACATAAAGAGACATAATTATATACTTGTTTTTAATCCTCTTAATATATACGCAATTGTCTTCGTCGAGCATGGAGAATCCATACGACAAAACAACTTCTTGAAAGCGCATATACCACTGCCTTGAGGATTGTTTAAGACCATATATGGATTTACGAAGTTTACAAACCTTATGTTTGTTTTCTTCTTGTACGAACCCGTTTGGTTGTTCCATGTAGATCTCCTCATCTAGTTCTCCGTTAAGAAAGGCAGTCTTTACATCCATCTGATGTAATTCGAGGTCCAAACAAGCCACCATTGCCAGAATTAAGCGAATCGAGGTAAAACGCACGACAGGAGAGAAAGTCTCTTCGTAGTCTATTCCTTCCTGTTGCGTGAAACCTTTCGCAACAAGGCGAGCTTTATATTTCTCGATGGAGCCATCAGCCTTATGCTTGATTTTGAGAACCCACTTGTTCCCAATGGCTCTACGTCCCTTAGGTAAATCAACCAAGTCCCAGACTTGGTTTGTTTTCATGGATTGAAGTTCTTCTTCCATTGCCGCTATCCATTTATCTTTAGCAGGGCATGTGACGGCCTGTTTGAAGTTTGCAGGTTCGTCATCATCTTGTAGTAATGTCATGAATGTTTGAGGAAATTCATCCTCAAATCTCAGAGGTGTTAGCCTCGTTCGATTACTACGTCTTGTTTGAGTTTGATCACTCCCACTTGGAATGACATCACTCCCACTTGGAATAACATCACTCCCACTCGGATTAGGATTGGTATCGTTCGTATCATCCATTGGTGAAGTTTGAAACGTATTTTCTTCTTCACCAAGGATTCTCCCACTCGAACGTTCCGATCCTTCTTGATCCCAAGTCTCAAACAAGGATAAGTCTTGACTTATCTCACCCTGTCTTGGAAACTCTTTTTCCAAGAAGACAACATCCCTCGATTCGAATTCTATTAGACCCCCATTGTCCTCTTGACCGACGAAAACATATCCTTTGGAGTTTTCAGCGTATCGGATGAAGATACACTTCCTCCCACGTGGCCCAAGTTTGCCATATTTGTGAGAGGATAAATGTGCGTAAGAGGCACAACCCCAAGGTTTTAGAATGTTTAAGTCTGGAGTTCTATTGTTCCACAACTCATAAGGAGTAGAACTTACCGACTTCGAGGGTACACGGTTTAAGATGAATGCTGCCGTCAATAATGCGTCACCCCAAAAGGTGATAGGCAAATTTGCCTGAGACATCATTGATCGGACCATTTCCATCAATGTCCTATTCCTTCTTTCCGCAACACCGTTTTGTTGCGGAGTGTAAGGCATAGTTACCTGATGTACTATGCCTTTTTCATCACAAAGTTCCTTAAAACTTATTGATTGATATTCACCGCCCCTATCGGTTCGCAAAACCTTAATCTTGCGATCTAATTGATTCTCCACCAAACTCATATAGTTTTTAAAGCAAGCCAAAGCTTCACTTTTGTGGGATATCAAATAGATATGTCCGAAACGGGTGAAGTCATCAATGAATGTGATGAAATAGGACTTCCCGTGTCTTGTCTTAACATTCATTGGACCGCAAATGTCCGAATGGATAAGCTGTAATGGAACTTCGGCCCTTGTGCCAGTTCCAAACGGCTTGCGACAAGTTTTCCCTACAAGACAATGTTCGCAAGTTGACATTTCAACTTTTGAAACATTAGATAGCAAGCCACTTTTGGCAAGTCTATCCATTCTAGTTGGTCCAATATGACCAAGTCTTGCATGCCAACAAATGATTTCAGACTCAGAGTTAGAAGCATTTGTCAAATGAAAACTTTCATTAATGGAAGAAGCAACATCATACATTGTATTTAAAACTATTAATCCATTAAAAACATTACCAGAACCAATCAAAGAATTATTACAAACAAGGTCAACACATTGTTTATAGAACCTCCACTCATAATCTAAAGACATTAACATGACCACGGAAACGATATTCCTTCTAATATCTGGAGCAAAGAGGACGTCGTGCCATAATAAAGTCCGGCCGTTGTCGAGAACTAGCTTGCATGTTCCGACGCCTTTGACTTCAACACGTGTGTTGTTGCCGACGTATATCCACTTTGTTCCTTGAGTTATCTTTCGATACTCTACGAAGAACCTTCTGTCCTTCGCAACGTGGTCTGTGGCCCCTGAATCAATCAACCAAAAATAGTTAGATTCAGCAAGAAACACGGAACTAGAAACACATATGTAACTAGCCCTACAAGTTACCTTGTCACTTCCATCCGTACACTTACGGGCGAAGTGACCGTACTTGTTGCACTTAAAGCACTTGATCTTCTTCAAGTTTTTCTTCTTTGAGTGCACATTCTTTTGCCACTTTTTGTTCTTTGTCTTCTTTGAGGTCTCCGGTTCTTGCTTATGTTCGTTCACAAACCTTAAGCGTTTCCGCTTATTTCCTCCATGTGAGGAACTAGCGGTCACGTGCACTTCTGCACTTGGTTTTGCGGCTTGAATCCGCTCTTCCTCGAGTTCGAGGTGTTTCGAAACATCGCTTAAAGTTTTAATGCATTCATTATGAGTGAGATGCATTTTCATGTTATCCCAGCTATCTGGGAGTGAACGAATGACCGCTTGGATCTGCTGTTCGTCAGACAGCGTAACACCCGCATCCTTTAATTCAGATATAAGATTCGCCATGTGGCGGAGATGCTTTTTCATAGAATGATCTCGCCGCATCTTGTACGAATCAAATTGAATATTCAAGGAGCGGAGTTTGGTAACCGAAGTTCCACCAAACTTTATCTCTAGCTCAGACCATATGTCTTTAGCTAGGTCGAATTCCCGAAATAGGCGCATTATGTCATTGTCCATCGCGGACAGTAACGTAATACGTGCTATTTTGTTCTTTCGAGTCCAAGTGTCATAAGCTTCCCGGTCCCTTTTGTGTTGGGCCGTATTGCCCAACTCAGGTTCTACCATTATGTTTTGGAGTGTTTCGAGCACATCTTGCTCCTCCAAAATATATTGGATCTTTATTGACCAAAGTTTATAATTGTCGCCGTTGAGCTTTTCACCTTTGTTAAGCTCTGCGACAATATTCTTAGAAGCGGTAGACATTTTCGATTCAAAAAACTGCAAAGAGAATGAAAAACACGATCAAAATTCCATGCATAAAGTTTCGATTCTTTAAACACTTGATAAGTTCCTTGGATGCGTTGAAATGTTACTCTAGAATCGAGAAGTTCACTATGTTCCCAACTACCATCTAGAAGTAACTTTCAAAGTATCCCTCTTACTTATCTTAAGTAAAAAGAAATCAGAAATAATACCCGTATGGTATTAGCAGCGGAAAATCACTTTGAAAAACTTATCTTTCAAAATAGAATAGGTGAGAATTAGCGCAAAGAATTTTAACGCAACAATTGCCAAGCCACGAGACCTGTTCTACACACCCATGGGTTAGATAACCATGGCCGGATCGTGGTAGGACTTGGAATTCCAAATTGCGCTATCCCGATTTAAGGACGGGACATAACCTATTTGAAAAACATCTTTTTCAAAAATTTGAAAGCACGTTGGCTAGTCTCCGTAGAGTAGAGCACAACGTCACAAGTACATTGGCTAATCTCCGTAGAGTAGAGCACAATGACATGGCTAATCTCGCATGAAGTAGAGCACTATGGCTAATCTTCAAGGAGTAGAGCCCAATGAAAACTTCATTAAAACGTTAGTTCCGTATGAACTAGTCGGCACTGTGGTTAGCCCCGTATGGACTACTCGACACATTCGAGTTTGACCAAGGCCATTTGTTACCCCGTATGGGTCATCTGGCAAGTTTGCAATCGACCCAGACCATTTGTCGGATTGGTCGACCAAAAACACAAAATTGGTCGACCAATTTTCGAATTCAACTTCTTCCCGGTCAGGGCCTCTGCCCTGACCCGGGCTTGGCCAAAGGCCGGCCAGGGCCTCTGCCCTGGCCGGCCAGGGGGCCTGGCCCCCTCGGCCAGGGCCGGCCTGGCCCCCTCGGCCAGGGCCGGCCAGGCCCTGGCCTCTGCCAGGGCCTGCCGGCCAGGCCCTGGCCATTGCCAGGGCCTGCCGGCCAGGCCACTGGCCGGGGCCAGGGCGCCTGCCCTGGCCTCGGCCAGGCCCTGGCCTGAGGCCAGGGCGCCGGCCCTGGCCTCTGCCAGGGCCGGCAGGCCGCTGGCCGGGGCCAGGGCTCCTGCCCTGGCCTCGGCCATGCCCTGGCCTGAGGCCAAGGCACCGGCCCTGGCCTCTGCCAGGGCCGGCCTGGCCCTGGCAGTGGCCAGGGCGCCGGCCCTGGCCTCTGCCAGGGCCGGCAGGCCGGCCAGGGCCGGCCCTGGCCACTGCCAGGGCCGGCCTGGCCGGCAGGCCCTTGGCCAAGGCCGGCCACTGCCGGCCTGGCCTTGGCCGGCCACTGCCGGCCTGGCCATGGCCGGTCATGGCTTGGCCATGGCCAAGGCCATTCGGCGTTGGCCGGCCATGGCCCCTTTGGCCATGGCCGGCCACCCCCTTTGAATGGGGTTGCCGCACTCATTCCTCCCCCTTGATGGGGTGGTCGCCGGTGGTTATTGGCCGTAGCCAACCCCCTCCGCATGAGGAGAGGGGGTGCATGGCCTTCATGGCCCATTTGGCCATGGTGCACATGCACCAAATTTTCCTCTTACCCGATGGAAATAACTTCCATCACCTTCCTCGATGAAGCACCCGTTCGTCGAAGAAATTAGTTATCTCTTAATGGCCGTGTGCCAAAAATGAATAACGTACTATGTGAACGGTCGGTTCTTCCCGTCACGGAGAGTTCCTACCATATCCGTAATGATAGAAGACCCTAACGTGAAAAGAACAACCGCTGCGTTCTCTCCGTCACGAAGCGTTCCTACTATATCCGTAATAGTAGGAGACCCATTCGTGAAAAAGACAACGACTCGTTCGTAGTTTCGACGGGGCGGTGGATTGACCGGGGCGAACCCATATGGCTCTGATACCAATGAAGGATCCTGTCCAAAACAAAGTTAGGATCGATAATTAAAGTGGAGACTTACGCTTGCGTATGCGGAACGATAGTCTCGGAACTTTGCCTTCGGATTCGCCACGACGGATCGAGTCTTCTCACGAACGGAGTAAGGCTACTAATCCACAATCTAAATCTCTATTTTAGATTAAGAACTTGGAAGGAGGGAGAGGAAATATTTCTGCAGAGCTTCGCTATGAAGAAGATGCATGCATGAATTTCATGCAAATGTGTAAGGAAAATGGCTACCCTTGGGTCTTATTTATAGCCCCCAAGGTAGTTATTTTAGGGTAAGTTGTTCCTTTGGAACAACTTAATTAAGGTGTACCATGATACATGGCACATTATAAGCTTAAGTTGTACCATATGCATGGTACAACATAAGCTTAAGATATTCCCCCTTTATTAGCCATATGTCGCATGCACTTATGCATATATAATGCGACTTTCCCGCTCATACAGAGATCCTCTCCGCAAGGGAACAGATTCCCTTTGCACATGACTTCGTGTGCGCGACGTTCGAGGTCCGTATTCCCTCGTACATCCCCCACAAGGGTGTACAAACGTCTCCCATATCCAACAGCATGAGGCTCACACTAGCGCCCAAATCAACCAATGCTTTTTGTAAGGGGACGCCTCCGAGTGTGCAAGGAATCCGGAAACTCCCGGGATCTTTAAATTTGGCGGGCTCCTTCTCCCTCCTAGTAAACCAAGTTCCTTGTTCAGCGAGCATGATCTTCTCCTTCTTTTTCCTTCCCGTAATCAAGTCCTTTAAGAACTTCGCGTAGGACGGGATTTCCACTAAGGCATCAAGAAAAGGGATATTGAGGCTCACCCCTCTCATGTAATCGAGGAACTTGGCTAGCCTCTTCTCGATCTTGGCTCTAGCTAGCCGTTGAGGGAAAAGCACCGGTGGCATGAATCGGCGCTCATCAATAGGTTCTTCCTCTCTATATTTTGCTCCTTCTTGCGGCTCCTTTTCTTTTTCCATCTCAATTACCGGCTCGCTCTCTTTTAGATTCTCCACCACGGGTTCCTTGATTTGATTCATGGGGGGTGGTATCATTTCCTCCTCTTGTAGTAACCGCAACAACCGAGTTGATATGGCCGGTGTTGCCCCGTGGATTCGGCTCGGGTTGAGCCGGCAATTGTTGGTTATTCCTATTGAGCAACGCAAGTTGCTCCCCAATTTGGGCGACGACGGTGGCGAGAGAATCTTGTCCCGCCTTCAACGTGGCGTTAATCTTTCTTTGCTCCACCATAAACTCCTCCACCTTAGCTTCAAAATCCGGACGCGGTTGAGCTTGCGGAGGGCTTGGATTTCTCCACCCTTGATTATACCCGGCTGGCCTATAAGGTCCCACTTGTTGCCTCTGTGGGAAGTTTTGTTGTGGTGGCCCCCTTGGTTGATAATTCGGTTGTGGTGGTGGTGGAGCCCGAGCTTGAGGAGGTTGTTGAGGCGGGGGGGTTCAAGGCACCATCATTATTAGCATAAGAAAAATCCGGATGGTTTCTAGCGGCCGGGTTGGCCCAATATCCGGAATTCCCCGCAACATACTGAATTTGCTCCAAAGATCCTTATCCTTGCTCTCCTCCTACATACATGGCTTGGGATTGGTCTTGCCAATCACTCATATGGTTTGTCGGTGCGGATGTAGTAGGGGCTCTTTGCGGCTCGGTAATGAATTTCTCCAACCTCCCCACTACCTTATGGAGAGAGTCAAACTTGCTAGCAAGCTCCGCCACGGCCTTGGCCTCATAAATACTCGTGGGCTTCAAGGAGGATGAAGAGTGTCCTCGCTCGTCCCCCCATTGTTGGTTGTTGGAGGCCTTTTCCTCTAGCAAGGCCGTAGCTTCATCGGGGGTCTTTGACAAAATGGCTCCATTTGTGGTAGCATCAATAATCTGCTTTGTGCCCGGTTGGAGTCCATTGTAGAAACTGTGGACAAGCTCCCAATATTCAATGATGTGATGGGGGCATTGATGTTGCAAGTCCTTGAAGCGCTCACATGCCTCATAGAGAGTCTCCTGTGGTCCTTGCTTGAAGGACATGAGAGCACTAATTATTTTCACCGTCTTGGAGGGCGGGTAAAATTTGTCGACGAAGGCACTCACCAATTCATCCCAAGTGGTGAAGATTCCTTTAGCTTGCGTCCTCAACCAATATAAGGCCTTGTCCTTGAGTGTGAAGGGGAAAAGGCGCAGTCTGATAGCATCTATGGAGACGCCCGGCATTTGGAAGGTGGCACATTTTGATAGGAAGAGCTGGATGTGGTAATGATGGTTTTCATGGAAGTTCCCATGAAAAGGATCTTGTTGCATAAGAACCACCAATCCGGTCTTCAACTCGAAATTTTTGTCGGCCGCCAACTCCGGCATGGCTATGGACGAGGTCGTGGAAGAAGTCTTAGGCCGAAGCCAATCTCTAATGGAAATGATCCTCGCCATTCGCTCCGCCAATTCGTCGGGTGTCTCAGGATGGGTCATAAAATTCCCTTCCGTATCGAGTCTCCTCTCCGCTCAGATACTCCTCAATGTACGCTCGATCTCCGAATCGTATAGTATTTCTTTGGGGTTCGTCGAGGATCTCGTGTACATGCAAGGGAGAACAGAGTTTCAAAGAAATAGTTAGCACAAAGGAAGGGTAAAATAAAAATAGAAATAATAGAGGAAAAAAGAAAAATAGCTAGGTAGGTAGAATCAAACACTATTGCCTCCCCGGCAACGGCGCCAAAAACTTGATCGGAGCCCGGATGCACACCCGGGCACGCGACTCGCTAGTCTTATCGCAAGCGCACGGTGTAGCGGCGAGCGGGTATCGAACACGAGGAGGACGAATGACAGTGTCTTCTTCAACTCACCTGGCTATAGGAATAGTCTAGAAATGTTCGCAATAAAGTGGTCACAGTCGTTCAATTGTATAAAAGGAATATCAAATTAATAAAAACGCCTAGGGGTAGGGAATCCCCGCTACAAACCGTATCTCGTCATTGTGATTCGTAGGTTTCACAATTGCTAGACTTGAAATTCAGGTGAACTAGTTGCAACTAAATGTAGAACCAAGCTCACGCTCTCTCGCTATTGCCGGTCTATAGCAAACCTAGGGTAGGGTCCAATCTCTTGCAAACCCTAACCTAGGCAAGCTAGCGTGAAAAACAACATCATCGTTCAATCGTATCTCGAGCCCACTCTCGTGCAAACTCGAGCTACGACCAAGGATTGGGATAGTTCCTACCCGTCCAATCTCTTGCAAACGGGTATTGGTATAGAATTGCAATCGAAAACCCTAGTTTCGGTCCAATCTCTTGCAAACCGATTCCGGAGAAATCCAATTGTAACCCAATTCGAATTTCTAGGGCTTCCTATCGAGTTGGAATCCAATCTCTTGCAAATCCCAATCGGTATGAATCCCTAGCTAATCGTATTATAGCAATCCCAAACTAACCCTAAACAATTCTAGCAATAATTTCACCAATTCATCACAAATTAGAAATAGGGTTCGTAGGGTTCATCCCTATGCCCTAAGACGATAGAACTACTCACAATTCATAATGAAATTCAATAGAAATTCACAAATAAAATCAATAGAATTCATTGCAATATTCAATATATCAATAAAAATGGAGTTTTTGATGGGGAGAGAGAGACAACCCAATGAAGAACCAATGGCATCCAACAAAATAACACTTTTCTCTCCCCCTAAAGAACTAAATCTAATCTCCTAAAAGTAATCTAAAAAAGGCTGCAAAAAGTTCTGAAAAAGCTCTCTAAACTAGGTTTAAAACTGGGGTTAAATACCCCCCAAAATCGCCCAAAAAACTGTGACGAAAATGCCCCTGCGCAGCCTCAGAATCGTAGTTTACGCTACAGGCAGCGCGGCTCACTCGGTCGAGTGACAAATGTCATTCGGCCGAGTGACAAACCCTGACAATTTCCAGTAACTTCAGACTTTTGGGGGTCAGCTCCTCGGGAGTCACTCGGCCGAGTGACTTTCTTTGCATCGGCCGAGTCGACTTCTTCACTCGGCCGAGTCGGAACTCGGGAGATGACTGTAAAATTACAGTAAGTCTGGACTTTCTGCCTGCCGTCGTCTTGATGCCACTCGGGCGAGTGGGGTCTCCGTGGTACGGTCGAGTGGGACGGCGATGCTCGGCCGAGTGCACGCAGATACTCAGTCGTCTGCGTGTCCGATTTGTCCGGCCGAGCGGGCTCTCGATGGTCGGCCGAGTGACTCCTTCACTCGGCCGAGTGACATGCTCAAAATGCCCAAACTTCATATTTTCGCTCCCTCGTCGCTCCTACGGCGTTCTTTCTTCTTCCACTCCTCTCCAATAGCAAAATTCCCCTCGAAGGAGTTACGGGTGCATCTCAAAATCACTCCAAATCGCTCGAAATCTCCTGAAATTCGACAAAAACAAAAAATCGTGAAAAGGATCGCAATATTGCCGAAAAATCGTGAAAAGTGCGATTCGAGCGATCAAAATGGCATGCAAACATGCAGAAAAAAGGTGTAAAATATGGAGTGATCAAAGACGAAGAGTTTCAATCGGAGGAGAGAGAATCGACGTGGGGAAATGATCGGGCTTTCTCGAATATAAAAGTTGGGGAATGAATCTGAGCCGTTGGATCAAGGAATCGACGGCTCGGATCAAATCACTTGAACCGCCACAGCAGAAGACAGTCGACTGATGAATAAATGTCAGTCGACTGGATGAGGTGATAACAATAAAGCTCAGAAAGATGGGCAGTCGACTGGCAAGTAAAATGCAGTCGCCTGTCCATTGGACAGTCGACTGACATATACTCAACAGTCGGCTGGCCGAGAATTAATACAGTTCATCAAAAATAACAGAGAACACTGTAAAAGTTCGACAGAGAGCACAGTCGCCTGATGACTAAAACGTAGTCGCCTGTTAAACTAACAGTCGACTGTAAAATCGTCATCAGTCGGCTGTGCGAAAGATACCAATTCTCAAACTGAGGAGATAGAGTGGGGCAGTCGACTGTCGAAGGAAAGACAGTCGTCTGTCCTGGTCCAAAAATGCACAGTGAGATAGAATTCCAGAGAATAAGAACACTCACCCTAGGACCTATACTCTAATCACAAATACATCGTAAAAACAGTATAAAAACAATAAATCCATTGAAACACGAATCACTCCAATCAATCTCAAAACTCATGAAATCAATTAAGTCACAATTGCCTTTCTTAATCACATATATATAATAAAGCACATTGAGATAGGCAACAAAAAGATATGAGCGCAAAAAGAAGTTATAACATGAAAGTTTGAGCTTCTAGATTTCAGATTCATCCATAATTCCCAATTCTCCACACAACCTCACAAATGAATCTCCTTTAAGAGGTTTAGTGAAGATATCAGCAATTTGTTTTTGGGTTTCAATGTACTCTAAGATGATGTCCTTCTTAGCTACATGATTATTTATAAAATGGTGTCTCACGTCTATGTGTTTGGTACGGGAGTGGTGTATCGGATTCTTGGAAAGACAAATAGGACTTTGATTATCAACCATGATAGGGCAAGTATCACAATTGACACCATAGTCACTAAGAGTTTGTCTCATCCAAAGAACTTGTGCACATGCAATAACCGCGGAAATATATTCCGCTTCAGTCGTGGACAATGACACCGATTCTGTTTCTTAGAAAACCAAGAAACTAAGGAATTTCCTAAGAAATGACAAGTGCCACTAGTACTTTTCCTGTCGGACTTGCATCCGACAAAGTCGGCATCACTACATGAGATTAACTCATATGTGCTAGACTTAGGGTAAAGTAACCCATAATCTAGGGATTGATTGAGGTAACGAAATATTCGTTTAAGCACAATCAAGTGTGACTCCTTAGGTCTTGCTTGATATCTAGCACAAAGGCATACGAAAAACATGATATCGGGCCTACTAGCGGTTAAGTAAAGTAAGCTACCGATCATACCTCGATATAGACGAACGTCTACATCTTTTCCGCTTTCATCCTTGTAAAGATGAGTAGTAGTACTCATGGGAGTCCTTTTGCTCGAAGACGATTCCATCCCGAATCACTTAATAAGCTCCCCTGTGTACTTTGTCTGATGTATGAATGTTCCATTCTCCATTTGTCGAATTTGCAATCCAAGGAAGTAGGTGAGCTCTCCCATGTGGCTCATCTCAAACTCATCCTTCATAGACTTGGAAAATACTTGACAAAGATTAAAGTTAGTAGAACCAAAAATAATATCGTCTACATAAACTTGAATCAAAAGAATGTCATTTTCATAATCTTTAATGAAGAGTGTAGAATCAACTTCTCCCATTTTAAAGCCTAAATTCAAAAGAAAGGTCTTAAGTCGATCATACCAAGCTCTAGGAGCTTGTCTCAACCCATACAACGCTTTCTTAAGTTTGAAAACATGGTTTGGAAATTTTTCATGAATAAAACCGGGAGGTTAAGAAACATAAACGTCTTCATTGACAAACCCATTTAAAAATGCACTTTTAACATCCATTTGAAATAGTTTAAAATTCTTATGGGATGCAAAAGATAAAAGTAACCTAATAGCTTCTAATCTAGCTACGGGGGCAAAAGATTCTTCGAAATCAATACCTTGCTCTTGCCGGTAGCCTTGAGCTACTAACCTTGCTTTGTTCCGTGTGATTACCTCGTTTTCATCCGTCTTGTTCTTAAAGATCCATTTGGTCCCAATGACTTGGTGACCACTTGGAAGAGGTACAAGTTCCCAAACTTCGTTTCTCTCGAATTGCATTAGTTCTTCTTCCATTGCCACTATCCAAGAGCTATCGTCACAAGCTTCTTGGATGTTCTTTGGCTCAATGGTAGAGACAAATGCGCAATGAGAGAATTCTTCAATTCTCGATCTCGTTCGAACACCCACACCAATATCTCCAATTATTTGGTTATGGGGATGGTTACGAACGGTCGGATAAGCTTTGGGTATACCTGTATCACTAGGAACAACTTCAACAACTTCGTTAGAAGTGTTAGTCTCAACAATAGAATCATTAATCTTAACATTATTAAGAGAATCACAAAGAATATCTACATTATCATCATCAACATGAGGAAAATCAAAATCTTCATAAAAAGATACGTGAAGTGATTTCTCAATCGTTGAAGAAGTTTTGTTGTATATCCAATAGGCTTTGCTATGTGTGGAATATCCAACAAAAATTCCTTCATCAGATCTTGGCTCAAATTTGTCTAAATTACCAAACGTGTTCTTTATAAAACATTTTGAACCAAAAACACGAAAGTATTTTACTTGAGGCTTTTTATCATAAAATAACTCAAAACAAGTTTCGTTCGTTCGGGGTCTCACTAGGATCCTATTGAGCACATAACATGCCGTGTGCCCCGATTCTACCCAAAATTGTAGTCCTAAATGACTATCATGGAGCATAGTGCGAGCACACTCAATAAGAGTCCTATTCTTTCTTTCTACAACACTATTTTGTGGTGGTGCACGAAGAAAGGAAAAGTTATGAGTTATCCCGGAGTCATCACAAAACTTAGAAAAGACTCATTCTCAAGTTCTCCTCCATGATCACTACGAATAGTGATAATGGTGGATCCTAAAAGATTCTGAATCTTCTTTGCAAATTTGGTAAACTCTTCATAAGCATCATTCTTATTAGTTAAGAATGAAACCCAAGTAAATCTAGAAAAGTCATCAACGACAACTAATCCATAATGAGCATTACCTAAATAAGCGGTTCTAGTTGGCCCAAATAAATCTAGATGAAGAAGTTCTATGGGCCTCTTAGAAGTAATCCATTCTTTAAGCTTAAATGAAGATTTACTTAGTTTACCTCTTTGACATGAATCACAAAAGTTTTTCTTATTAAAAACAATCTTAGGAAAACCTTTGACTAGATCATGCTTAGCTAACTTATATAAGTACTTGAAGTGAACATAACCAAAACGGCGATGCCATAATAGTTGTTCACTTGTGTTAGCAACTAAGCAATGTTCTACGGTTTTAGGCAAGATAAAATAATAAATATTTTACGCCTAATACCGGAAAATAAAACGTTTGAATCACAATCAACAATAGTACATAATCCTTCTCCAAAGTTAACCTTGTAACCTCTGTCACAAAGTTGACTAATGGAAATGAGATTATGACACAACCCACTAACAAGATAAACATTAGAAATTAAGGGTTTTGAAGAATTACCAACTATACCTACTCCAATGATGGTTCCCTTTTGATTACCTCCAAAAGTGACTGTTGCACCATCCTTGATGCTAATCACTTCGGAGAGCAATGAGGGATCTCCCGTCATATGTTTGGAGCAACCGCTATCAAGAATCCATCCTTTCCCTTTAGAGCTAATAAGACATTTATTGCTCTTCTTCTTTCTCTTGGATACCTATAATATACCATAAGCTTATGGTACCCAATGTTTGTTGGGTCCAAGGGGATTAGCCCTTTGGAAGCCAAGTCCAAGTGGACTTCCGCTTCCCAACATAATTATTATTTCTAATCACATCATGAAAATAGGAATCAACATAAGCATTCCTATCATTAAGACTAGTGTTCTTAGGACCCCAAATAGTGTACATCTTGGGAGTCCTATTCCTAGTTGCATGCATATGTGTTGGATTTCTATGTAGTGCATGCTTCTTAGGAACATGATTTCTAGCATAGAGATGTGGTGGAGGATATGCATTGTACATTCTATGATGATATGTATGCTTGGGAACATGCATATTTTATGAAGCATATGGATCATACATGACATGTGGAGGATGAGCATACATGAAAGAATGATGCATATAAGCATACGGGTGTATAGGAGCACGTACATGAGTATTTCTCATGTGTGGTTGTGTACGTGTCCGTGAGTGCAGAGCATAGAATGTGTCATGAATATCCACTTGTGAAGTAGGATGTTTCCTACGTGGATGAGTGTTAGTGTACATATAAGCATGGCCTTGCTTTTGGTTTTCACCCTTAGTGGGTTTCTTGCCAAAAGGAAGAGAGGGTGAAGGGTGACATTCTTGGTAGGTTTGCTACCTATAGTGTCTTTGACACCACTTGTGTATGCACCGGAGGAAGGCCTCACAAAATCTATAGTGACACCACTATAGGAGGTGCGAGCATTGGATGCATTCGCTTTTACAAATCCAATGCCAACACGATGTGTGGCCGGAAGTTGGTTTGCAAGTAAATCATCCAATTGTCATTTTCCCTTATTGAATCTCACAATACGGGAGGACATGAGCTCATATTTCTCCTTTAAAGAAGAAATGTTGGTATCCAAGATGGACACACGTGCTTTGAGCTCGTGCACTTGGGGTTTAAGAGAGTCATTCTCTAAACCCAATTGTGTGTGTTGTGTAACTAGATCACTGATATCCTTGGGATGTGTTTGATCTAGTTGAGATTTGAGGGTTTTCACCTCATCTCTCAAAGTAACATTTTGAGAAACTAGATTAGCCTTCTCAACATTTAAAGTATCAACAATGGTGTTATTGTTGATAGTGCATGGAATGGATGACTTGCTAACATTTGATTTCTTTAAGCTAGTATATCTAAGCAATAAAGATTGATAGCAAATAGTTCTTCATTAGCTATACGAAGTTCATCCATTGTTACCTCTTCATCCGAGTCGGAGTCACTCTCATCAGAGAGTGGGTCTTCTCGTGCCATGAAACACATGTGGGCGCTCTCACCCTTCTCATCATCGGAATCGCTTGATGAGTCTTTACTTGAGTCATCGAAGGTAACTACAAGTCCTTTCTTCTTGTCTCTTTTATTCTTGTCGGACTTGTGGTACTTAGGTACCTTCCACTTCTCTTTGTTCTTTAGCATTGGGCAATCCCTCTTGATGTGGCCTGGCTTATTGCATTTAAAGTAAAGAGAGAAAGTAGCATTAGTAGACTTAAAACGTTTATTAGAAGAGAATTTACCGTTGCGAAAGAAGCGTTGGAACTTCTTCGCCATTTGGGCCATTTCACCCAAATCCATCTCGTTCTCGGATTCATCACTTTCGGAGGATAATGAATTGGCGTTGAATGCCAAAGCTTTCTTCTTGGCCTCCAAGGGATTCATCATGGCTCGAATCTTCAATCGGTTCTCCCGTCTTACTTCGTAAGACATAAGAGTCCCGATGAGATTCACCACGGTATAGTTCTTCAAGTCATTGACCTCCTCAATGACGATTGCTCTTCTTTCCCATTTGGAGATCATCCCCATGATGATCTTCCTTACCTTTTCAGGTTAGGTGTAGATTTGGCCAAGTGCTTCCAATTCATTCGTGATGTCGGTAAAGCGACCGTACATTGATGCAATGCTCTCATTCTCCTGCATATGAAACAAGTCAAAGTTTTGAACGTCAACATATAACTTTGAAAGCTTTACCTTATTCATTCCCTTGCGGGCAACGATGCGATGGTTCCAAATTTGATATGCACTCTTATATGTGCATATCTTGTTGAAGTCATTCGGGTCCAACGCACAATGAAGAGCGTTCATTGCTTTAGCGTTGTTGACTTCGGTGGACTTCTCTGAAGTCGTCCATTTGTCGAAATCCTCTTCGGAGGGCTCGACGTATTCCTTGTGGAGTGTTCTCCAAAGTGAAGCACTCCTAAGGAACGTCTCCATCCTACACTTCCAATAACCAAAATTAGTACCATTGAAACGTGGAGGACGTACCGTAGATTGACCTTCGAAGAGTGTGGACGCTCCATTGAAAAGTCGTGATTGTTGTACGTAGGAGGCGGAGGAACGTTGTTTTTGTTGGATGCCATAAATAAAACCTTGCGCTCTGATACCAATTGTAAGGACCCTATCTATGGGGAAACACTAAAAGGGGGGTTGAATAGTGTTTATGGAATTTTAAAAGGAATTTACGCCAAATAAAATGCAATCCAACAAATAGTGCGGAATAGAAAAATAACCCAAAATGAAACACACGCAAACGCAGAAATGTTTTAAGGGTTCGGATTACCCAAGTCAACTCCCGACTTGTTCCTGGTAATTCTACGTCCCTACCACCCGGATACCACCGGATACTCAAGTTAGAACCCTAACTTGAGGTTTCCTTAAAGCCCACTTGTAGCAACCCTACAAGTGCAATCGAATACAATCGATGTCCTTGACTCCCACAACCAGGGAGCAAGCAAAACCACTCTCACAACCGAGAGCACAACTCAAATAACGAATGTTATGAAATAATGAAAACAACACTTACAATCACCTATGCCTTGAAGTAGAACTTAAAGGAGGAGTGTGATGTGTGTTGAAGAACTCTCTTGAAAGAGAGGAGAAAGCCCTTTCTCTTGACTGCACCAATTTCCTAGATGATCACTCTTTGGTTCTAGGTCGGAGAGCAAGAGAACAAGATATGGAAATACTTAGGGCTTTGAATTTGAGAGCTTTGATCTTTGGAAATGAAAGCTTGAGAGATTTTGCAATCAGTAATCTTTTTCAATGGAACAGTAGAAGATCTATTTATAGCTTTCTCAAATCCACAAAACAGTTTAGGCAAAAACCTAATTGAAATACGTGAGAAAAAATCTCAACGGATAGAATCTGAACTCGTGACAGTCGACTGTTGAACAAACCACAGTCGACTGTTGTCCAGTCAGCACGGGTAGGTGAGAATTCATAACGGTAACTTACCACATGGACAGTCGACTGATGAAGCAAAGACAGTCGTCTGTTAAACCAACAGGCGACTGTAATTTCTTTGACAGGCGACTGGCCGAGAGATGAGTAAGTTAGACAAATAATGGAAATCTCACAAGACACAGGACAGACGGCTGATTCAAGTAATACAGTCTACTGTTAATCAGAACAGGCGACTGTAAATACTTAAACAGACGACTGTCAAAAGCAAGAGAAATTTCCATAGAGCTGAGTCAAAGAAATGACTTACAGACAGGCGACTGTTGCAGCATAGACAGTCGACTGATCCAATAGACAGTCGACTGATCCAATAGACAGTCGACTGAATATACAGCATTAGTCGACTGGCTGTAAAAGTCAGATCAAAAAAAGTTTGGGTAAGGATAGACATGCGACTGATTTGCAAAACACAGTCGACTGTCATTTGGACAGGCGCATGTGAATTGTTCATCAGTAACCTGTGCGAAATAATCAGAGAAGGCCCAAAACTATATTGTAATAGTCTGTGCATAACAGGCGACTGTAGATCAAAACACAATCGACTGTTTTTGAGACAGGCGACTGTAAACTGTTCAGCAGTCGGCTGTTATAAACAATCCGAGCACAAACAATAAAGAATTGAATTGGGATCAAAGGACAATTGATCTAATGAAGTCCTATGACTGAATGTAGATGTGTGTGAGTGCTCCATCACAATTCTACTTCTAAGATACATACTAGAAGAGATAAAAGTAAAATTACATTGACGAATAATCTCTTCTTTCCATCGTATGAGCTTGAAGTCTTTACGGAGCTTCAATCATCATCTACGATCATCCAATCCATGTCATTTGCCTTCAATGATGTTTGTGAGTCATCCATTGCTAGTATATCTTCATAATTAGTTTAGGCAATGGATTAACTGCAAAATAGGGGATTAGTCACAAGTATTTATGTTTGCTCATCATTAACACCAAGTAGGGAGAAGTCCAATACTCAACATTCTCCCCCTTTTTGATGATGACAAACAAACATAAATAAAAAGATAAATAATTGTGCGCAAAGAAAACTTACTCCCCCTACATAGATGTCAATCAAGTTAGTCAACAAATATTAGAGCATCTACATAACAATTGAAGCAAATGAGTGAGATAAGGGTGAAATCAACTCAAGAAATCTTGGAAATAAAATCCCTATACATTGTAATCTTACTCCCTCTGAATCTAAGGCAACGTAAATCTTAGATTCAAGCATAGAACATACTTAGCACATCCATTATGAATCTTGTATGTTTATTTCTCTCCCCATATGGCATTATCCGAAAAGGTGGGAGCAAATAACAACAACAATAATAGTGCTAAATACGAACTAACAACAATCAAGGAGTATAAAGATATATCGAATCAAAACTCATAAAATCACATCATATACACATGTGAGCAATAGAATTGAAGTCCAATATCAACATTTTAGATATACGAAAAGAAAATAATTTCAGAAATCTCATCACATCAGAGATAGCATGAAATAACCAAATACCAAATTCATATATTGTCTCAAAAGCATATCAAAGAGAGTATAGCATACATGGAGACAACATATCATTCATCACACAGATAAGATAAACAGTATAGCATAGTGTGACACAAGATAAACAGCAACATCATATATAGATATATAGAGAATGAGTACATCAACGGATGAGCATCTACATGGCCATCACAAAAAGATACATCATGATCAAGACAAAAAAATACATCATCATGACGACATCGAAATACATCACCATACATATATAAAGTCACTGAGAACATCATCCATCATACATAACAAAAATAAAATCATCACCAAACTAACACCACTCAAAAACCTATCTAAAAGTTAGCGTCTCCAGGGGCTGCAGAAGAAGAAGCAGGCTCTGTAGCAGCGGGAGTATCCTCTGGAGGAGGGTCAGAAGGAGCAACAGTAGCAGCAGCAGCAGCATCCTGAGTAGAAGCTACACCAGGAGGCTCAACGACATCAGTGGGCTGAGGAGGAACATGAAGCTGGGGAACAAACTGTCTCAGATCCTTATGGAAGGGTATTCCCTGATGGAGGAAAGAGAGGGACAGTAATCTGTAAATACCAGAGACCATCTCCAAAAGAATATCACGAGATGGTGGAGCAGAGGTGGAAGGCAGATCAGCAGGAGGAACAGTGGATGATGACGAAGCAGAAGTAGATTTCCTCTTCTTCGAGGCAGTCTGCAGAGCCGAAAAAGATTTCGACTTTGCAAATGCGTCGATGAGATGACCAAAGGGCATGGGCTCGTAACGAGTCAAGTCAATACCAAAATGACGGAAGACACGAGTCAGAAGACCACCGTAAGGAATGTGAGACGAGGAGGACGTGAACTCAACCTTGTCCATCCTATCAAGGAGGACACCGGCACAGTTCACGGGCATGCCAGAGAAAATAGCATACATACACTTCAGGATATCCTGAGACGGCTGGTCAGATGATCCATACCTCGGCAGGATGTTGGACTTCACCACTAGGTGAACAGCCCAACCTCTCGCAGAGAATATAGATGATCTGACACCCGAATCAAGTGCTAAAGGTACCTCTCGAAACATATCTCAGAGGACAGACTGGTCAAGGTCGTCAATCTCGGAGAAGCAGATATCAGTGGGAAGGGAACCAACAGAGGGAATCCTAAGAATAGTCCATAAGAGAGAGGGAGTGATCTGAATGTGGGTTCCCTGAACGATAGTATCGAGGTTGCCGGTAGACGAATACTCACCGCGAACGCGGTTCGCATAGAAGAGCTTCACCAGAAATGGATAGGCTCTGGGGGACTCGCTCTGAGAGAAGCGAAAAAGGTCGGCTAGGTGAGTAGCAGAAAGAATGTCAGAAAGCCTCTCAACAGTGAAGACGGGGAAAGAAATATACCATGATTGCTTAAAAACTTGGATCCATGGTCTTTCCTCTAGATTCCACCACACTCATCATCTAAAAATTTTCCTCACACGCCAAACTTATCCATACAAATATAATAGTATGCAAACCTTGCCTCTAAACTGCTCCAATCAACCTTGTATACATACTATGCCACGTCGTGTAAGTTTTGCCCAGAACGCATGATCAAACTCAAACGCGGCCCATACTCGAGAAGGCTCCAACACTGGCCCACCGGACGTGGCATCCCATTTTTTTTTAAAAAACAGAGAGAATTCCAACGGCTCTTTTCAAATTAAAACACTCGACCGTTGCAAATTCTCTTTACAACCACAAACCCCAAAAAAAAAATAAAATAAAATAAATCCCGGGCTCCCCCTCTCGCCCTCTCCACCTCCAATCGCCATGGCAGCATCCAAGCTCGCAGCTTTCACAGAAGGAGAGATGTCCATTGATCCAAAGCTCGGATACCCCAAATCCTACTCCAAGCTCTGCAACAACACCCGGAGTAGTTACTATTACTCCAGCCCTTACTCTCATGGACCCCCTCTCTGCTTCCTCCCTTACACTCTTCAACCCCAAGAGGTAGTAAAGCACCACAATTTCCCCCATGTTTAATTCTCTGTCCGCTCCAATCCCCACAAATTGATCCATCCCTGCAGGCTTTGAGAGCAAAGGACTTGAATCAATTGTTCCCTGTAATCGACGCCGACGCGAAGCCTTCGACGAACCCCAGAGGCTATGCCAATCTCCTTTGGAAGCAGCTTGATCATCTTGGGTGATCTCTCAATTCTTAGAATATTTTCTTTCTTTCTTTTTTGAAAAGAGGTCTCATTTTTGTTTTGGGTTTTTAAAGGAATGCGGGATTCGATCCTGCGCTGTTTCGGGTGGACCCATTTGGGAATGTTCTATATCTTCATGCGGATCCGGCGTCCCCGCTGGCTTGGGACATTGATCACTGGTTCCCTTGCACAAGTGAGTGAGTAATTTGATTTGATTTGATGGAATGAATTTGGGGTTTGATTTGAATTCTTTTCCACAGGAGGGGGGAGAACCGTGCCTAGCAATTTGAGGCTGCTGCAGTGGCAAGTGTGTAAGAAGAAGAAGAACAAGCTTGAGTTTCTGGTCCCTTGGTGGGATCTTCAGCTGGGGATTTCCGTCAACCAGTTTCTCTTTATGTTTGCCTCTAAAAACTCGGACTTCAGGTCACAAAAATTCTTGGCTTTATTTCTAGATTTGCTTGCATTGGCTTACAGTACATGAATCATTCATAAACTTTATGTTTGTTTTATTAGAGAAAGATCAATCTTTTGCATGTGAGAGATATGGGCGTCTGAATTCTCTCTTATGTCTTCTTTAAGAAGTCTGCTTTCCATTGTTTTTCCTAGATGATTGGAAACCGTTCATTTTGATTTTTGTATTCTATATAATTTGTGTATCGTATAATTTCGAATAATTAAACTGATGATACGATGGAGGACCTAAAAAATGGCTTTAGCCCCATCCTCGTCGTCATCCTCGTCATCTTCATCCCAAAAAAATGGGTTAAAGGACTCAGCAGAAATTTATATACGAGTCCATGATCTTAAGAATGCGGCAAAATAGTATGTTAGTTATCGTATACATACCACACAACCCTCCTCTATTATCTGAGCTTAGAATAGCCGGTGAAAATGCAAGGCAATGTGAATATTAGTTAGGATTTGTGTACCGTATACCTCCAAATTATTAAATTGGTGATATGTTAAAGGAATTAGACAGTGTGTTTAATACAACATCCCTGAAAATAAAGGATAAAAATATGATTAAATATGTTAGAACTTGTGACTTAAAAAAATTTAACCGGTTTGAGTCAACATAAATTTAGTCTCATAAATTTAAATTTGTATGTCCTGATTCTATTTTTATGCTCATAACCACGTCTACATTCCAAAAACATACACTAAATATCGAATGAATTTCTTGTTGATCTATTCTATTCGTTACAAATATATAATGGTTTCGTAATAATAAAGCAACAGCAAAACAAATTCTGGGTATCAGAATTATAAGGATTAAAATGAACAGTTAGAATTCTTGCATCTACAGGAATAGAGCATTTTCATTCTTGTTTCTGGACGGGGGCAGCGAGGAGCTAAATGCACTGCAAACCGTAGACTCTCATAGCTTCCCTCAGCATCTCGCCGATATGAAGCAGCAAGTGGGCCTTGCCCCTGCTGCCATTGTTTCGACGCAGAGAATTTCGGATGCCTCAGTGTTGAAATCTCTCGACATCAATAAATCTCTGAGACAAAATTCTCCTTTCCCAGGTTAACACACGACCAAATCTAACTACTTAAATCTTTACAATTGTGCATATATCGGACACGACTTGTTGAATGAATCTCTACAGGCATGAAGAAATTGTCATCAGCCGAAGATGAAGGTCTCAGCACTGCAACTCAAAGATTCGGACCATGCAAAGAGAACGAACAGCCTGAATCAGACGATTTCGCTTCCAACCCGTATCGTTCGATTACGCGGGCTAGAGATTCGTTGAGGCCGAGAGAAGGGTGCAAGAAGATGGAAGCAGAAATGAGCCAGTTGAAAGATGAGGTAAACGAACTGAGACAAAAGAATGAAGCGGAGAGGATTGCGGTTCAAGACCTCGAGGCCCTGCTCATAAAACGGAGGAGAAGGGCTGAGAAGTGCAGGCGGTTAGCCGAGGCTCAAGCATCTTATAAATCTCTGCTTGAGAAGATGATCCGGGATGCAATGCACCAGTAAGAGCTATCCAAATTTTTGAATGCCAGACTCATTATTTTAGCCGTAAATGTTCATAATTTGTACAAGTTGTTGTGTCAATGTGTTAGGAGCGTGGTTTACAAGGAGCAACTGAGACTGAACCAGGCCGCGACGAGTGCTCTGATGGCCAGATTGGAGGCGCAGAGAGCGATATGCGACACCGCAGAGAACGAACTTCGAAGGAAGCACAGCCAAAGAGATGAGATCGAGAAGCAGACAAGGCCGTGTTGGGAGGAGCAAGCGAGGAAAAGATCGCGAATGGATTATACACTATTTGAGGAAAGAAATGAAGATTGCATAAAGGGATGGACTCCGTTGAGGAAGGAGCTTAGGGTTCTTCTAGAGGAAGAGCAGATAGCTTCCGAACTTTCTCTCGGCGAAGAAGAAGAAGATGCATTGATTCTTGCAAACAGCAAGATGAAAAATGATGATGATGAGATGAAGAAGTTAAAATTCAGAGAGGGAAGTTGCAGCAAGACTTGTACTAAGCCAAAAAAGAAAATTGAGGATGATCATGAGAAGTTACTCAATTATAAGCTCAAAAAGTTGGAAATCACTACCGGAATTCATGAAGAGGGCAAGGAATCAAAGAGCCATCAGAATGAAGAAGAAGAAGAAGAACATAGGAACCAAGTTGGCAAGGGGAATGTAGAGAGGTGGCTTCAAATTATGCTAGAGAATGCTAAAGAAGAGTCATCGTCTTCGTCTGTGAACTCACAGGAGAAGGATCCGGATCCGGATCGAGCGGAGCCTACCACCACCGAAACAACTATCGATAGATTGAACAAAATGAACCCCGAGAAGGAGGTCAAGTACTTGAGGCTGAAGCCATTGGAGGAGAGAAGACGCACTAGTGCTTGCAGGGAGAGGAAGAGCCTTGAAGTTAAGGAGAGAGAAGGAACAGAGAGCTGTGAGAGCTCAACAAGGGGGTTTAGATCAACGCCATCATCGCCGTCAGTGATGTTTGGGGTGAGGAAGAGTTGGATTGCATTGGGAAGACGAAGCCAAAGGTGGTGATGAGTGATGAGAACAATGAATCGGCCAATTTGAACTCAGTGGGCAGAAACAAAGTTCTTCAAGACAATAAAGATAGCTGTGAACAACGGAGCCTGAGATTTGGCTTTGTTGAAAACTTTGATGATACTGTCATTCTTTTGTAGTATTTGTAATTGTATTTGTAATACAGTGATTGTTTCTTCGTTCTATATGTGCGAGGATGTTTTGTATGTGAAGTTGCAGACTTGTGTGAAGTTGCAGCTTGCAATAAAAAAGAAATGTATTAAAGTTTCAGGCACTGTATTTTGTATCCTGCAATATTTTTTTATGCTCCAGCATAAAAGAGAATGCACACAGGCTACTGTGTTATACACAAAGGCTTTCACCATTTGACGGTCGTGGGTGGCCAGGGATCTCAACAGTAAATGCGAAGATTACTTAGGGCCTGTTCTTTTTGTGTTTCTTTGGTTGTTTGTTGAAGTTGTGAATAACGTGAAAGTGAGTATTGTGTTTTTTTGGTTTAAAGTGGAATGTGAATGTGGTTGTTGGAACTTTTTTGTAGATCTCACACAACTTTATTGTGTTTTTTTGGTTGTGAATGTTGTAAAATTTGGATGTGGAGTCCACGAATTAAATATTAAAAAATTAAATGAGTACAGCTTCCCGTCAATATGTGTGAGAATAGCAAACTTTTGACGCGCAGTGTTCGCGTCTGTTCACGTATGCTTTTTAAAAAAAATCAAAAGCGCTGCTTCCGTGCGAATTTTGCTGGGAGAGAGAGGGGCATGGGTCACACCGCGTCATCCCCGCTTTTTACGGGGATTGTGAGATGGTGAAATTTTTTTTCCACGTCGGCGATTTCATTGCAACCCAAACGAACAACTCGGTTGATTTTGGGTTATTTCTGACAAACAATAGGTGAATAGTGTTATTGGGCAACTTCAACACCCACATAAACACAAACCAACATCCCCTTAAAGACGGACAGATGATAAACGGACAGACGATAAACGGAAGAAAATCAACATGTTTAGTGATTCAAAGATTCGATTCATTCGACACCATTTACACAAATCTCTATGTCCTAAATATACTTGAAAAAAAACAAATTATGAACCTGGGAAATGTTCTGAGTGAGAGACGCCTTTGGCCTCCCCACCACTTTATCCCTCCATTACTCCCCACTTTTGGAGTAATGGGGGCCTTTGGCATTCATGCCTCTTCACATTCTATATGAAATTATAAATATAGAACCATGGCTCTTAGCCATGGTTACTCTTTTCTCTACAAATTATAACAGATTATCAGCACCGTCGCTCTCATTTTTTTGAGCTTTTTCTCCCGTATCCTCTCAAAATTAACCTCCTATGCGCAAAGGAATCTATTGTTGCAGCGATCCTGCTTGCGGCGAATCGTTGCGATGAACCATTGCGGCGATCTTTTAGGCGTATCGGGAGCGGGGATTTCTATCTATGGATTTTTTTATTGCGATCATCCCTAGATCTTTGATCTAGAGGTAAACTTATTCGATCCCGTAGAGAATTACAAAATATTGTTAGCTATGATTTTATACAGCTTTTCTATAGGCTTGTATAACTCTGCAACATTCTGACAAATTTCAAAAAAAAAAACCCCAACAAACTGTTCATCCCCCCCGCGTTTGAGGGCATCGGATGGCCGCAGCACCCCCCGACGGGGGGTTCTCTGTTTGCGCCCCCGCCCCCCGGATGGAGGTGCCTCTGTCTGCATCTGCCCCCCGACGGGGGGTTCCCTGCGCAACCGCCGCCCCCCCCCCCCCCCCGACCGGGGGGGGGCGCTCTGTCAATCGCCCTTTCTCCCCCCGCCGAGGGGGGATCTGTAGCGACGCCCCCCGGGGGGCTCTGTCAATCCCCCCCGACCGGGGGGTGGGGGGGCTCTGTCCGACACCCACCACCCCCTCTGACGGGGGTCTCTCCGGCAGTCCCCCTCACCCCGACGGGGGGGGGGGGGGGGGGGGGGGGCTCCGAGAGCCACCCCCCTCTGACGGGGGGGCCTCACTTGCTGTCCCCCCCCCGCCCCGACGGGGGGGTGGGGTGGGTGGTGGTGGTCCTCTGCGCGCCGTCCCCCCCCCCTCGGACGGGGGTCTCTCTGCCGGTCACATCCCCCCCTGACGGGAGGATCATCCCACTTGCATGGTTTCTCCTGCAGTTTTACGTAGATAGAAGAGAGGGGGGGACACGATCTGTAAGATGAGTGGTTGGTTGCCTTTTGCATTCCTTAACCCTAAAGTTAGTTTTTTTGGACTTGTGTTAAATTTGATTTTAAATTTTACAGCCCAAAACTGTATAATAAATTAGTTGGGCTGTTTATTTGGCCTAAAGCCCAGTTCATAACAATGATAATTAAAATGAGTTTTATTTCGCTTATGGGCCTGCAGCCTAAATCAGAATAATAATTTATTTTGTCTGTTTATTTGGGCCAGAAGCCCAGTTAATCAAATTGCAATTTAATATGATTATTATTTTTTCTATCGGGCCTGCTGCCTGCCTCTAGCCCACAGGACTTGCGGAATATGTTATTTACTCTGCTATTTTTCAATTATTAAATCTCTTAAGCATTGGATAAAACATTTATTTAAGTTAAATTGGTTAAACGGATCCTGAGACTACTCTGTCTTTAGTTAACTAACCTAAAGATGAATGACGTTTCCCCATGGTCCAACTAATCTTTTTAACTTAAATAAAATTATTTTATCCAATATTTGGGCTTGATGATTTTTATGATGTCTATGATATTGCGCTATTATTGCCTATTGCATATATAACTGCGTTGATGTTTAAATAAGTCAAAATGCGTTTTTAGGGATCGACCAATTTTAAGATATCCTTTTTATTATATTCCTTCTCTTTGTAATTTCCTTTTCTTTTCTAAGAGAAATTTGTAGTGTGAGGATTTTATGTATAAATGCCAAAGAACGGTGTTACTACCTATGAAGATGGATGAGATTGCATATATATGGGACCCAAATTGGGTTTTCAACTTGTATTTTTCTTTTTTTCTCTTTATGGACTGTAATATGGACTTTGGACATTTTATGTTTTGGGTATCTGGCCGATCCCCGCATTTTTTCTTATTTATTTCTTTTAAGCATGATGTTTAATTATTAATACATGCTTATTTAAATTGCATAGATTAAAATGGAAAAATTGGCAAGCGTCGATTTCGAGGTTCTTGATGCAGCAGGAAAGAACTATCTTAGCTGATGAGTGGACCTGAAGTTCCACTTGTGTTCGATGGCACTTATCCACTCGATTCTGGCCCCCGCAGTGGCCGAGACACCTGCTAGCAGTGCCCCTGAAGTGGCACAACCATCTAGCAGTTCTCCTACCGTTGTCTCCGACATAGATAAGGCGAAAGCCATTATCTATAGTAGGAGACACATAGATCAGACTTTAAAGGTCGAATACTTAACGGTAGAAGACCCTTTGGAGTTGTGGCAAGCGCTGGATGCACATTATAAACATCAAATTGATGTAATATTACCACGTTCCAGTTATGAGTGGGAAAACTTCAGACTTTAGGACTATAACTCCGTTGCTGAGTATAACTTTGCACTTCATAATATCACCTCACGCCTGAAGTTGTACAGTGAAGAAGTGACTGAGTATCGCATGTTGGAAAAGACATTTACCTCGTTTCACGAGAAAGATGCAATCCTCATGCAGTAGTATCGTGAACGCAACTTCACGATGTTCTCTGATTTGATCTCTTGCCTTCTTAGGGCAAAGCAGAATAGAGATTTACTACTTGCCACTCATAATTTGCACCCTGCTGGTACTGCCCCTATCCCTGAAGCCCACCATGTTTCTCCCCAGAAGTGGAAAAACAAGAAGAAGGCTAGAAAGAACAAAGAGAAATCTGTAATGAAGCTAGAAGAGGAGCACCACCCCAGACCAACAACAACAATAAAGGGAAGAGAAACTTCATAGGGAAGCGTAAGAACACGGATCCAGTGTCAATTCCTAAGAAGAACTGGGAGGATAAATGCCATAAATGTGGCATGACTGGACATTGGTCCAGAAATTGCCGCACTCCATGGCACCTCCAGGATCTGTATCAGGTAAGCCAGAACTCTCAGCCTGAAACAAACTTGGCTGCAGTTCAACCGCTCACCAAGTTCATTGCAAAAGATTTCGAAAATGACGGCCTACTCGATTGAACCCTACCTTAGATCTATGCATTTAAATTCATGTAGCTTCATCTGTAGTTTGACTTGAAAGCATTTTATTTGAATGTCAGTTTTTCATTTACTTAAATAAACTTTCATTTTGCTTATATAGATGAAGTATGAATGCCTAGTGGACAGTGCCTCAACGCACATTATCCTTCACGATCCATGCTATTTTAATAGCTTAAACAAATATGACAGTCCTGTTATTACGATTTCAGGACTGTCCAACATAATCGAAGGATCTGGAAAAGCAATCATATTGCTCCCAAATAACACAAGACTTAAAATACAAAATGCATTATTCTGTCCAAAATCTAATAGAAATCTCTTAAGTTTCAAAGATATTCGTTTTAACGGATATCACTTAGAAACTAGAGATGAAGAAAACATTGAATATATGTATGTGACTCGTCATGAAGATGGCCAGAGTCCATCCACGAACGATTTAAGGGACTCCCGTCGAGTCTCTACCACACGTATATGCAACCAATAGAAGCCAATATGACTGAGCACCAGAAGTGCCTTTCATTGCCAGAGTTTCAACTCTGGCACAATAGACTTGGTCACCCCTGATCAGCTATGATGCGTCACATCATCTCTGAATCCCGAGGACATAATTTGAAGCACCTGAGGATTCTTCAAAAGGGTGAATTTCCATGTCCCCTTGTTTTCAGGGAAAACTAATAACTAGACCCTCCATCCTGAGGGTGGGATTAGAGTCTCCTGGCTTCCTAGAGAGAATTCATGGCGACATTTACGGGCCTATTTACCCCGCAAGTGGCCTATTTCGGCATTTCATGGTACTGATTGATGCAGCCACAAAATGGTCTTATGTGTGCCTATTGTCCACACGCAACCTAGCTTTCCCAAAGCTATTGGAACAAATAATTAGGTTGCGTGCTCATTTTCCCGATAATCAAATCAAGAAATTACTCTTGATAATGCGAGCGAATTCACTTCGCAAGTCTTCGAAGACTATTGCCGGGTTACGTGTTTTGAAGTTGAACATCATGTAGCTCATGTTCACACCCAGAATGGATTAGCAGAGTCTCTTATAAAGAGACTACAATGGATTGCACGTCCATTGCTCATGCAATCCCATTTGCCTGTGGATGCTTGGGGGCATGCTATATTGCATGCCGCATCGCTGATTAGGATAAGGCCCTCTGGTGGCCACGTATTATCCCCGATGCAACTAGCGTATGGTGCACCCCCAGATATCTCTCATTTAAGAGTATTTGGTTGTGCCATTTATGTCCCAATAGCACCACCTCAGAGGACCAAAATGGGTCCTCAGCGTCGTCTTGGTATTTATATTGGGTTTGATTCGTCCTCTATTATTAGATACCTAGAACCTCTTACGGGGGACACATTTAAGGCACGTCTTGATGAATGTGAATTCGATGAGAAAACTTTTCCAAAACTGGGCACACAGTCTAAAAAGCATGAGCTTCAGAGACCATTTCTTGGGAAAATAAGTCTTTGTCTCTTTATGATCCGCATACTAATCTGTGTGAAGATGAGATCCTGAAGATCCTTCACATTTAGAACACAGAACACCTTCTACCGGATAAATTTACGGACAACCAGAAGATTATTCGTTCACATGTCCCTGCTGCCAACATGCCAGCTAGACTTGACATCCCCAAAAATGGATGCAATCCACCATCAGCAGAATTGGCTGCACCTCAATTGAAAATAGGACGCCTGCTGTTGGATATAGACGACATGAATACACCCATGAGGGAATGTATGAGGGTCTATGGACCTCAGATGTCGCGTACATGAAAGCATGTGCGAAGGGAACCTTTTCATGTGTGAAAAGGACCACTCGATAAGTGGAAAAAGTCACTTTATAAGTGCATAAAGGCACTTGATAAGTGCATAAGAAAGAGGATAAGTAATAGTGCTAATATAGGCTAATAAGCTTTTATGTATTTATTTCCTACAATAACTACCCCCTTGGCCTATAAATAGGACCCAAGGGTAAAACTTTTAAGGCTAATCCTTCATTCCATAAGTTTGCATAAGGCAACTTATTTTTCCTCTTCTCCATTCCATTAAGTTCTTCTTCCAAATAGAGATTTAGACGGTGAAACGCTGCTTTGATCCTCTGTGACAAAGTACCAACTGTTGTGGAGAATTCAAGGGCAAAGTTCAGAGACTATAGCGAAGCGTACGCTAACGTAAGTCTCTTCTCTCTTTCGATCCTCTATCATCTTATGATGGGATCCAACATTGGTTTCAGAGCCACACGGGTTCGCCCCGGTCTCACCGATGAATGACACGTTGTCTCTTTCACGAATGAGTTTCCTTCCATTATGGAAATGGTAGGAGCGCATCGTGACGGAGAGAACGTAAAAGTTGTTCTTTTCACGTTAGGGTCTTTTGCCATTACGGATATGGCAGGAACTCTCCGTGACGGGAAGAACTGACCGTTCATCTCGCCAAACTCGCACTCCTCATGGATGCTGAGTCTCCATTCAATAGGGAATGTACACTCTCTTCATCTAGAGCGTGAAGTTTGCGGCCTTGAAAGTGTGTTTTTGTTTTTTTGGCACACGTCCATTAAAGCATAACCACTTTCTCGATGAACGGGTGTCTCATCGGAGAAGATGGTGGTTACAAACTTCTCATCGGAGAAGAAGATTACCATGGCAATAGTATTTCTCTTTGGTGCATGAACACCATGGCCATATGGGTCATGAAGGCTATGCACCCCTCTCCCCGTTGGAGAGGGGGTTGGCTTCGGCCAATGACAACCAAGACCACCCCCCTTCGGGGGGGGTGTGCGACCGGACTCCAAGGAGGCCGGCCGGCCAGCCAATGCCTCGGCCAGGACGAGGCGCCCTGGCCTCGGCCAGGGCAGAGGCCGGCCCTGGCCTCTGCCAGGGCCAAGGCCGGCCTTGGTAGAGGCCAGGGCAGAGGCGCCCTGGCCTCTGCCAGGGCCAAGGCCGGCCCTGGCCGAGGCAAGGGCCAGGCCAGGGGAGCCCTGGCTGCGGCCAGGGCCAGGCCGGCCCTGGCCGAGGACAGGGCCAGGCCGAGGAGCCCTACGGTGCCGGCGGCCTCGGCCCCGGCCACCTGCATGGCCGGCCACTATGGTGCCGGTGGCAGTTGCCTGAGGCAAAGCCCCCTGCAAGGGGGGAGGGCCTGGATCCCTAGGGGGGAAACCGGCCTTGGCACGGCCACGGCTCGACCCCGACAATGGCCGGGGCGGGCCACTACCTCCCGCTGAAAAATACGTTTGCAAAATACATTTTCAAAATACGTTTTCTAAATCGCTTTTCCGCTACAAGTACTAAAAGAGTACTATTGTTTGATAAGTGATGAGGAAATATTGAAAGTTGTTCTAGATGGTGATTGGGATCGTAATGAGCTTTCCGATTCTAGAGCAACATCTTCAATATTTTTTGAAAGTAACTTATCAAATGTAAAATTTATGCAATGTTTTTGATCGAATTTTTTTTGTCTTTTGTAGCATTTTAAAACTAAAATGTCTTCCGCTACTAAGAACATCGTCGCTGATTTGAACAAAGGTCAAAAACTCAACGGCGATAATTACAAACTATGGTCCATGAAGATACAATATGTTCTAGAGGAGCAAGATGTGCTCGAAACTCTGAAGAACATAATGATTGAACCTGAGTTAGGCACTACGGCCCAACACAGAAGAGGCAAGGAAGCTTTCGATGCTTGGTCTCAGAAGAACAAAATTGCTCGTATTACGTTGTTATCAAGTATGGCCGACGACATAATGCGAATCTTCCGAGAATATGACCTAGCTATGGACATATGGTCCAAGCTAGAGGAGAAGTTTGGTGGCACCTCGGTGACCAAACTTCGCTCTTTAACTATAAAATTCGATTCGTACAAAAAACATCCAGATCATTCCATGGGAATGCATCTGCGACACATGGCGAATCTTATTTCAGAGTTAAAGGATGCAGTTCATATGATCACTGATGAGGAACAAATCCAAGCGGTCATACGTTCCCTACCAATCGAATGGGACAACATGAAGATGCATCTCACTCATAATGAGAGCATCAAGAACTTCAACGATGTTTCTAAGCACCTCGAGTTAGAGGAAGAGCGGCTTGAGGTCGTCAAGCCAAGTACAGAAGTGCACATGGTTGCTAGTTCCTCACACGGGGAAAGAAACATAAACATCACTCGAAGTTTGCTCATGTCCATAAAAAGCAATCAGTGTCTACCAAGAAACCCAAACATAAGAGTGGGAACAAGAAATGGCACAAGAAGGACTTGAAGAAGATCAAGTGCTTCAAGTGCAACAAGTTAGGTCACTTTGCCCGTTCATGTGTGGATGGAGGTGACAAGGTAACTTGTAATAATACTAGTTACATATGTGTTTCTAGTTCAATATTTCTTGTAGAATCTAAACCCTTTTGGATAATTGATTCAGGTGCCACCGACCACATAGCAAGGGACAGACGGTCCTTCGTGGAGTATCACCGGATACCCCAAGGAACGAAGTGGATATATGTAGGAAACAATACACGTGTTGAAGTGAAAGGCGTTGGGACGTGCAAGCTCGTCTTGGACAACGACCGAACTATCTTACTTCATGATGTTCTCTTCGCTCCGGATATTCGAAGGAATATAATATCTGTGGTCGTCTTAATGGGTCTTGGTTATAGTTGGTTCTTTCATAATTGTAAAGTGGATCTGTCTTGTAATAATTCTTTAATTGGTTCTGGGTATGTTTTTAAAGGATTCATTGTATTGAATACGATGTACGATTCCTCAAATTTTAATGAAAATTTCCTTGTTACAAATTCTTCGATTTATGAGTCAGATGTAATTTGTTGGCACGCAAGGCTTGGTCACATTGGACCAACACGTATGGATAGACTTGCCAAACGTGGCCTTCTATCCAATGTTTCAAAGGTCGAAATGTCGACTTGCGAACATTGCCTTGTAGGGAAATCTTGTCGCAAGCCATTTGGAACCGGCACTAGGGCCGAGGTTTCATTACAGCTCATCCATTCGGACATATGTGGTCCGATGAATGTCAAGACAAGACGCGGGAAGTCCTACTTCATCACTTTTATTGATGAATTCACCCGATTCGGACATATCTATTTGATATCCCACAAAAATGAAGCATTAACCTACTTTAAAAACTATATGAGTTTAGTGGAAAATCAATTAGATCGCAAGATTAAGGTCTTGCGAACCGATAGAGGCGGTGAATATCAATCAGCAAGTTTTAAGGATCTTTGTGATGAAAAGGGCATAGTTCATCAAGTAACTATGCGTTAAACTCCGCAACAAAATGGTGTTGCTGAAAGGAGGAATATGACTTTAATGGAAATGGTCCGTTCAATGATGGCGCAAGCTAACTTGCCTATCACCTTTTGGGGTGATGCATTATTAACGGCTGCTTTCATCTTGAACCGCGTACCCTCAAAATCAGTTAGATATACTCCTTATGAGTTGTGGAACCAAAGGTCTCCTGACTTAAGCATTTTAAAACCTTGGGGTGTGCATCCTATGCACATATTTCCTCCCATAAGTATGGCAAACTTGGGCCAAGGGGGAGGAAATGTATCTTTATACGATACGCAGAAAACTCCAAAGGTTATGTTTTCATTGATCAGGAAAACAATGGAGGACTAATTGAATTTGAGTCGAGGGATATTACTTTCTTGGAAAATGAGTTTCCAAGACATGGCGAGATAAGTCAGGACTTATCTCTATTTGAGATTTATGATCAAGAAGGATTACCTCATTCGAGTGGGAGAATTCTTGGTGAAGACGAAAATACATTTCAACCTTCACCAATAAATGATACGAATGATGCGAATCCTATTCCATATAGGAATAATGATCCAAGTGGGAGCAATTCTAATCACATTCCAAGTGGGAGTAATATTAGAATTAATCCAACTTCGAGTCAACAAGGACTTGAAGAATCTCAAATGCGACGTAGTAGTCGTACAAGGTTAGATCCTCTAAGATTTGAGGATGATTTCCCACAAACCTTTGTGACTTTACTACAAGAAGATGACGAGCCTGCTACTTTCAAACAGGCTGTATCATGCCTTGCAAAAGACAAATGGATGGAAACGATGAAGGAGGAATTGGAATCCATGAAAATTAACCGAGTCTGGGACTTGGTTGAATTACCCAGAGGACGTAGAGCTATTGGGAACAAATGGGTTCTTAAGATCAAGCATAAGGCTGATGGTTCTATAGACAGATATAAAGCTCGCCTTGTCGCGAAAGGTTTTACGCAACAGGAAGGGATAGACTACGAAGAGACCTTCTCACCTGTTGTTCGTTTTACCTCGATTCGCTTGATTCTGGCTTTGGTAGCTTGCTTAGACCTCGAATTACATCAAATGGATGTAAAGACTGCCTTTCTCAATGGAGAATTGGACGAGGAGATCTATATGGAATAACCAACAGGGTTTGTAAAAGAAGGAAACGAACATAAGGTTTGTAAACTTCGTAAGTCCATATATTGTCTTAAACAATCCTCGAGGCAATGGTATATACGATTTCAAGAAGTTGTCTTATCAAATGGTTTTACCATGCTTGATGAAGATAACTGTGTGTATATCAAGAGGATCAAAAGCAAGTATGTTATTATGTCTCTATATGTAGATGACATTTTAATAGCCGGAAATGACAAGGGCTTTGTGATGGATATCAAGGCTTGGCTTTCATCAGTATTTGAGATGAAAGACATGGAAGAAGCCGCATATATCCTTGGAGTTAAAATTTCAAGGAATCGTTCGAAGAAACTTCTTTCTCTTTCACAAGAGACTTATATAAAGAAGGTTCTAGAACGTTTTAATATGCAGGACTGTAAGTCCATTGATACTCTTATAAGCAAATGCGATAATTTATGTCTAAAAATGTGTCCAAAGAACCAAAAGGAAAAGGAAATTATGGAAAAAGTTCCATATTCCAGTGCAGTTGGTAGTCTTATGTACGCTATGATGTGTACAAGACCGGACATCTGTTTTGCCGTTGGAATGGTAAGTCGTTACCAATCCAATCCAGGGCAAGTACACTGGAAAACGGTTAAGAGGATAATGCGGTATCTTAAAGGGACTGCGGACTATGCTTTATGCAATCAAGGAGATGCCTTGAGGCTCGAAGGCTACACTGATGCTGATTGGGCGGGTGATCTCGATGAGCGACGATCGACCTCAGGACATATTTTTCTACTCGGATCTTGGGCAATATCCTGGAGTAGCAAGAAGCAATCCTGCATCGCACTTTCAACTATGGAAGCCGAATTTGTAGCATTTAGCATGGCGGTCCAAGAAGCTGTTTGGCTTAGGAGGTTCTTAGACAAGCTAATTGATGCAAGTGACTCAGGTGCTGTACCAATATACAGTGACAGTCAAGCATCTATAGCCTATGTCAAAGATCCAAAATTCCATTGTAAGACCAAACACATTGATATCCGCTACAAATTTGCAAAAGACTATGATAAGAACAAGAAAGTAAACATTAGGTACATATCTACGCATGAGATGATAGCGGATCCGCTTACGAAGGCGATCCCCAGAGATGTGTTTTACAAACACTTATCATCTCAAGGATTGCGTAAGAGCTGAGTTGTATCAATGTATATTCCCATGTCTATGAAAGATCAAATTTAATAAAAGAATAAGTTCTTTTCGACATTGCATATGAGTTTCTTGAAAATGTTTGTGTACATTTTTTAATCTCAGCTCTATTTTCTAGTATGTCGGACAGATTGAGGTTGGCTCGCTCACATGAGCAACCGCCTTTATTCTATCAGACGGATAAGATATAGATGAGACCTGTTTAAAGTCAAAATCATCAGATGGATGATTTAGAGTCATGACTTAAACAAAATGGTCGTATGAAAGATCTGCATCATATGGATGCTTACAAAAGATCTAAGAGGATTTTTGAAATCTTATCTGTCTTATGCGGGATGTGGTTCCAGGAAATTAATGAGTAATAAAAGGGACTCAAAGTCAGACATTGTGGTGTCTGATCATCATCCTTACAACATCATTAAGACATACGCTCCCTGGGAAAGGAGTGATGTTGTAATACGTATTCATACTACGTATGCATTTGACCATTGGGTTAGAATAGTAATTGTGTTTACTATTATGTGAGACCCAAAGACCACATGGGTCTTAACTTCTTACCCTTATGGACTCTAATTGGTTCCTTTAGATTTGACTAGGTGATCGATGTCTTAGCATGTTGATTATGGACTATGGTCAATTCGGTCCGGTGGGGCATGTTAGAAAAGCGAGTCAAGTCAAGATCGAAAGGATCGCAAGAAGAGGAAGATTAATTTTATATTCACATTTGGACTTTAGAGATTCAAAGCTGGCCAGCCTATTGTAATCCAGATGGGATTCAATTGTTGAATATAAAGTAAAAGAAATGTGAAGAAATAATCTAGGGTAAAACATGCGTTGATCTACTCAACTTTGCACCCCAAGGAGTGTTGTGTATCTCTAACAAGTACACAACAGCGGACTCTATACGCATGACGGTCACACGGTCTATTTCTCAGTATGATAAACAGAAGAACTAAAGAAAAAGATGTTTCCTTACAATCCCCTCAAGTGTGAGTGGGAGATGTTGGATATGGACGACATGAATACACCCATGAGGGAATGCATGATGGTCTATGGACCTCAGATGTCATGTACATGAAAGCACGTGAGAAGGGAACCTTTTCATGTATGAAAATGACCACTCGATAAGTGAAAAAAGTCACTTTATAAGTGCATAAAGGCACTTGATAAGTGCATAAGGAAGAGGATAAGTAATAGTGCTAATATAGGCTAATAAGCTTATATGTAGTTATTTCCTACAATAACTACCCCCTTGGCCTATAAATAGGACCTAAGGGTAAAGCTTTTAAGGCTAATCCTTCATTCCATAAGTTTGCATAAGGCAACTTATTTTTCCTCTTCTCCCTTCCATTAAGTTCTTCTTCCAAATAGAGATTTAGACGGTGAAATACTGCTGTGATCCTCTGTGACAAAGTACCGACTGTTGTGGCGAATTCAAGGGCAAAGTTCAGAGACTATAGCGAAGCATACGCTAACGTAAGTCTCTTCTCTCTTTCGATCCTCTATCATCTTATGATGGGATCCAACACCCACCAGGTTCAAAATATAAAGTTCCTCGAAAGAGGAAGATTCCTAGTGATATTAAAATGATCACTCCACAGAATGCTGAGCTCAGACCAGCGACCTCTCCTCTCCTTATTTCCTCTGCAAAGGAAACAATAGGAGAAACATCATTAAATTACATACGTACTTGAGAGGTACTAGACAGAAATAGCACAGTTGTCGACGACGATTTTGCGTTCGCTATTGCCGTTCACGTCGTTGAATACGACGATGACGTCGAACCACGATCTCTAGCGGAATATAAATGCAGAGATGATTGGCCAAAGTGGGACGAGACAATAAGCGTAGAGCTGGACTCACTCTTGAAACGCAAAGTCTTTGGACCAGTAGTCCAAACACATGTAGGTGTTAAACCTGTGGGATATATGTGGGTCTTTTTCAGAAAAAGAAATGAAGAAAATGTGATCGTACGCTACAAGGCATGCCTTGTGGCACAGGGATTTTCCCAAAAACCGGGGATTGATTATGAAGATACATATTCCCCGGTCATGGATGCGATCACTTTCCGATTCTTGCTTATCCTATCATCTCTGGAAAGCCTAAAAATGCAGCTCATGGACGTTGTGACTCATATCTATATGGAGATATAGATAAAGAAATCTATATGAGACTTCCAGATGGGTTTAATTTACCCCCAGAGATGAAAGAGAGACCGCGGAACGTCTTCTCGGTAAGGCTTCAAAGATCATTATATGGTCTAAAGCAATCAGGAAAAATATGGTATAACAGACTAAGTGTTTTCCTTGCACAGCAAGGATTCAAAAACAATGAAGTCTGCCCGTGTGTCTTTATCAAAAGAACGGGAACAGAATTTGTCATCGTTGCGGCTTATGTTGATGACTTAAATCTCATAGGATCTCCTGCAGAGATCAGTGAGACATCTGAAAGCCTAAAAGCATACCTTTGAAATGAAAGACCTAGGCAAAACAAGGTATTGTCTTGGCTTACAGATTAAACACCTACAAGGTGGAATTCTGTTACACCAATCAAATTGTACAAGAAAACTTTTAAACAAGTTTAGAATTGAACATTGTCATCCTTTAAGTACTCCTATGGTCGTGAGATCATTGGATATTTATAAGGACCCCCTTTCGGCCGCTGGAAGAGGGGGATGAGTTACTGGGTCCTGAAGTACCCTACCTTAGTGCCATTGGATCACTTCTATATCTGATAAACTGCACGTGTCCCGATATATCGTTCGTAGTTAATCTACTTCCCAGACATAGTGCTGAACCTATAAAGCGCCACTAGAATGGAGTAAAGCATCTTCTACGCTACCTCCTAGGTTCTATAGATCTGGGACTATACTACCAGAGAGGTTCCTCCTCCCAGTTGCTTGGTTATGCTGATGCAGGTTACCAATCTGATCGTCATACAGAAAAATCACAAACTGGTTTTGTGTTTTCCTATGGAGGGACTGCTATCTCATGGAGATCAGTAAAGCAAACCACCACAGTAACATCATCCAACCACGCTGAACTCATTGCGATCCATGAAGCAAGCAAAGAGTGTTTTTGGCTTCGCTCGGTCGTCCAAAATATTCTAGATGCCACTGGCCTAAAGACTAGTGATCTTGAGCCCACTGTATTGTTTGAAGATAACACTGCATGCATAGCACAACTCAAAAAGGGCTACATCAAAGGCGACAGGACGAAACACATTTCTCCCAAATTCTTCTGGACGCACGATCTACAAAAGAATGAGGATGTCAACATTCAACAGATCCAGTCCTGCAACAACTTAGCTGATCTTTTTATTAAATCATTACCGAGATGTATTTTTGTAAAACTTGTAAAAGGAATCAGTATGAGACAGCTGAAAGATCTACAAGCCTAAAGCTTGTACGGATGAGGGGAAGTAACTTGTGTGTTGCACTCTTTTCCCTTAAGCTGTTGGTTTTTTCCACTGGGTTATCCACAGCTACGGTTTTAATGAGGTAAACACGATTACTCAGGGTCCAAAAGTATCCACCCCCTTAGCTTTATAAACTAAGAGCAAAGTAATGGATGAATAAGGGGGAGTGTTGTGAGTGAGGGAGGCCTTTGGCCTACCCACCACTTTATCCCTCCATTATTCCCCACTTTGGAGTAATGGGGACCTATGGCATTCATGCCTTTTCACATTCTATATGAAATTATAAATATAGAACCATGGCTCTTAGCCATGTTTACTCTTTTCTCTACAAATTATAAGAGGAAAGTGATTATTGCCCAAAAACTATTAAATTGTTGGCCACCAAACATATAGGAAATCAACATGCAAACCGCCATTTTTTAATGTATCTACTAGTATTTCGCACGTGTGATGCATACATATGCATCGTATAGATAATTTTCACTTCCAAATTATGACACAAGAAGAAAGAAAAATGAATTGAGGGAGTAGAAACAATTTTTAACATATTTGCAGCAGTACATATGATTGCAGAGTATCTTTTTACTAAAAATAGTAAAAGTTTTATTGACTACATATTCTTACATTGAGTCCTAATATGAATCACCACGAATTTGTTGCCTCATGCAATGAAAATTAATACTTCCATGCCCAATATAGGAAAAAAATTTGAACAAACAAGCATATAAAACACTTATCAAGAACTTAAAAATTAAATGAAATCTATAACTATGTTGTGAAGGGAAAAGTAGAGTAATAGGTGTAAGGGGTTAAGAGCCCCACCATCCTCATATTTATAGCTTTCAATGATGGGCCGGATACCCAATGGGCCTCATGGGCCTATTCATAACACTTCTCCTTATCCAACCAACATTGAATAAGAGGTGGATTCTTCAGGATCTGAGTTAGGATAACTGCCTTGTTAAATAAAGAAAATTAATCCAAAACTTCTCCTATTTTAGGGATGTGTCTAGGGGTGGATACTTCAGGATCCAGATTCAACGACGTTGCCTCGTCAAAACCTTGACTACGGAAAATCCTGTGGGAAAAACCAGTAGCCAAAGGAAAAGAGTACAACTCTGCAGTTGACTCCCCCTCATCTGACCAAGCTTCAGGCTTGCAGATTTCCTATGAATCTATACATTAGTCTCCTATGTATCTATGTGTTCATAGTCCTCTCATCCTGACCCAGTTTACATTTCTTCACTCTCCTTATCCCAATCCCATATACAAGTTTCTCAAAGATACTAGTAGGCAGGGATTTGGTAAGCAAATCTGCCAAGTTATTACATGATTGGATCTTCTGTACCTCAATCTGCTTTTGCTTCTGAAGGTCGTGCGTCCAAAAGAACTTGGGGGAGATATGCTTCGTCTTGTCGCCTTTGATGTAGCCGTCCTGTAGCTGGGCTATACATGTTGCATTGTCTTCATGGAGTGGAGTAGGCGCAAGGACACCGGTCATCAGGCTGGTGGAGGTGAGAATGTGCTAGATCACATAGCATAGCCAAAAACTCTCCTTGCTTGCTTCATGGATCGCTAGAAGTTTTGAGTGAGTGGATGAGATGGTTGTCATGGTCTGCTTTACAGATCTCCAGGATATGGCAGTGCCGCCATATGTAAACATGTATCCGGTCTGAGACTTCTCTGTATGAGGACGGACCTGTAACCTGCATCAGCATAACCAACTAAACTAGTTGATGCCTCTTTCCTATAGAATAGACCTAAGTCTATGGACCCTTGGAGGTAGCGCAGAAGATGCTTAACTCCGGTCCAATGCCGCTGTGTAGGTGCATCACTATATCTGGCTAGTAAGTTGACTGCAAATGCTATGTCAGGACGAGTGCAGTTAGCCAGGTAAAGGAGTGCACCGATAGCACTTAAATAAGGCACTTCAGGGCCTAGTACTTCCTCCCCCTCTTCCAGCGGTCGGAAGGGGTCTTAATGCACATCCAATGATCTGACGACCATTGGGGTGCTGAGGGGGTGGCACTTATCCATTTGGAACGTTTTCAACAAGTTCGATGTGTAAGTTGACTGATGTAACAGGATCCCATCGTTAAGATGCTCTATTTGAAGACCTAAACAGAATTTTGACTTTCCGAGGTCTTTCATCTCGAAAGTTTCTGTCAAGCTTCTAGAAATCTCGGCGATCTCTTCAGGAGATCCGATGAGGTTCAAGTCGTCCACATAGATGGCTATAATGACAAATCCTGTTGCCTTTGCTCTTATAAAGATGCAAGGACAGATTGGGTCATTTGTAAATCCTTGTTTTGTAAGGAAGTCACTCAGTCCGTTATACCACATCCTTCCATATTATTTTAGACCATACAACGATCTTTGCAGTTTCACTGAGTAGATGTCACGTTGTCTCTCTTTTAGTGCTACTGGCAAGGAATAACTGTCAGGCAATCTCATATAGATGTCTCGGTCTAAGTTTCCATATAGGTATGCAGTCACGACGTCCATAAGCTGCATATCTAAACCCTCTTGGACTGTTAAGCCAATGAGGAATCAGAAGGTGATCGTGTCCATGACCGGGGAGTATGTGGCTTCAAAATCCACACCTGGACGTTGGGTAAAACCCTGTGCTACAGGCCTTTCTTTGTAGCGAACGATCTCATTTTGTTCATTTTGTTTTCTAACAAATACCCATTTATAACTCACAGGTTTTACACCTTTTGGTGTCTGGACAATAGGTCCGAAGACCATGCGTTTGGTGAATGAATCCAACTCCACTCCGATTACCGCTTTCCACTTTGGCCAATCATCTCTGCTTTGACATTCTGTCAGAGAGCGTGGTTCAATATTATCGTCGCAGTATGCGACGTTGATGGAAATATTACACGTAAATGTGTCATCTATAGTTGTGCTCTTTCTGTCCCAATACTCCCCAGTTCGTACATAGTGTATCGAAACTTCATTTTCTCCCAGTTTTTCCTCTGTTTGAGAGTTTGGGAGAGATGGGGTAGCAGGGCTGATAGTAGCATCCTATGGTAGTATTGTTTTACCATTGCCAAGGGTCCTACTCTTTCGAGGGACTTGGTCCTTGGATCCCAGTGGTCGTCCTCTCTTTTTAAGAGGTCCAACCATTTCTGCTGCAGGCGGATTGCATCCATGTTGCGGTATGTCAATCATAGCTGGAGTGTTAGCAGCATGGACGTGTGATCTGACAATCTTCTGCTTGTCAGTAAATTTGTCTGACAATAGATGGACAGTGTTTTGGATATGGAGAATCTTCAGGACCTCCTCCTCGCACTGGCTTGTGGGCGGATCAAAGTGACATAGTGTCTTTGTATCCCAAGTGATACAGTCTGAAGCTTCGGGCTTCTTTGTTTGTGAACCTAGTCTTGGGAATGATGTTTCATCAAATTCACAGTCTTCTAGACGTGCCTTGAAAACGTCTCCCGTAAGGGGGAGGGGGTGTCAAACCCAACATAAATGCCTAGGCGACGTTGTGGACCCATCTTTGTCCTTTGTGGTGGTGCTATCGGGACGTATACTGCACAACCAAATATTCTCAAGTGTGAGACAATGGGTGGGGCTCCAAGTGCTAGTTGCATTGGAGAAGATGACTGTCCTCCAGAAGGTCTTAATTTTATTAAAGATGCAGCATGCAAAATTGCATGGCCCCATGCATTCACTGGCAGCTGGGATTGAAGTAATTATGGACGAGCAATCCATTGCAGTCTCTTAATTAGAGATTATGCTAACCCGTTTTGGGTGTGAATATGCACTACAGGATGTTCGACTTCAATGCCCTGTGCTTGGCAATAGTCTAGGAAGACTTGTGATATAAACTCCCCCGCATTATCCAGACGAAGTTTCTTTATCTGGTAGTCGGGGAAGTGGGCCCGTAACCTGATTATCTGAGCTAAAAGCTTAGACAGTGCTAGGTTACGAGTGGATAGTAGACACACATATGAACACTTAGTAGATGCGTCTATCAGGACCATAAAATACCTGAACGGACCACTTGATGGGTGTATAGGCCTACAAATGTCTCCGTGGTTTCTTGCCAGAAAGCTTGGAGACTCCAGGTCCACTTTCAGTGGAGAGGATCTCGTAATTAGTTTACCCTTGTAATAGGGTAGACATAGGAATTTACCTTTTTGAAGAATCTTCAGGTTATTCAAATTACCCCTTGAGCTTTTTATAATGCGGTACATCATAACAGATCCAGGGTGTCCCAGTCTACTATGCCAGAGTTGGAATTCTGGTGTTTGGGGGCACTGCAGGTGCTCTGTCATTAATGTTTCTGGAGTTTGAATACTTGTTTGGTAGAGTTCCGAGGGGAGTCCCTTGAAACGTTCCACAATGGTTTTTGAACAATTTGTAAGAGACATTACAAGCAAGTATTCCCTTTCTTTTTCCTCGACCGTCTCTAAGTGATACCCGTTTAAACGGATATCTTTAAAGCTTAGGAGGTTTCGGATATATTTAGGGGAGTATAACGCATTTCTAAGTGTGATTAGTGTGTTACTGGGGAGCAATATGATTGTTTCCCTGATCCTTCGATTATATTAGCTAGTCCTGAGATTGTTCTCAGTGGACCAGAGTTGCTACCTATGCTCGTAAAGTAGTCTATTTTTGAAGGATCGAGTGCGTCGATGCACTGTCCACTAGGCAAATTGATTCCATATCTATATTAAGAAAGACATTTAAGAAGTAAATAATATGAAAAGAAGAAATCTACTTTCATTTAAGATGCTCAAAAAGGTTCGACATGGAATGAAAACTAGATACGATGCATAAAAAAGGAAGATACATTGCTAGCAAATAAAAATTGTTTATATGGTCCATAACTAGAGAGTGTTGTCTCCCATGAAATCTTCTGGAGTCCATGTGGTCTCTGGCAACGCTGCGCTCTATATCAGGTTTGTCTCAGCGCGAGGCTTGAGACTTGCCTGGTAGAGGTCCTGTAGGTGTTTCTGGGTGCGGCAGATTCTGGACCAGTGGCCCGTCATTCCTCATTTGGAGCACTTATCCTCACAGTCTTTCTTGGGAGTACCACCTTTGGACGTCCACTTTTGCTTCTTTTCCACGAACTTCTGGTTCTGAGGAGGAGCTTGAGGAGTGGCCTTCTTCCGCTTCTTTTGTTCTTTCCATTTCTGGAATTTAGCCTTCTTGTCCATCTTCTTCTTCTTCTGGGAAGACTGGAAGTGTGCCTCTGCAGGAGGTGGCAGTGGGGCGGAGCGAGGAGGGCGCAGGTTGTGAGTGGCAACCAACAAATCTCTGTTCTGTTCAGCCATTAGCAGGCATGAAAGCAAATCAGAGTACTTCGTGAACTTCCTCTCACGGTACTGTTGCATGAGGATCATGTCCTTCTCATGGAAAGACGTGAACGTCTTTTCCAGCAACATTTTCTCAGTCACAATCTCACCACACAACTTCAGGCGTGAGGTGATACGAAAAAGTGCTGAGTTGTACTCCACTACAGATTTGTAATCCTGTATGCGGAGGTGAGTCCACTCGTACTATGCACGGGGGAGTATGACATCCCTCTGATGCCTGTACCTCTCCTCAAATGCGTCCCACAGTTCGTAAGGATCCTCTACAGTAAGATACTCGTCCTTCAGTGTCGAGTCTAAATGTTTCCTGATATAGATAATGGCTTTCGCCTTTAGTATATCGGAAACTTCTTCTGTATGAGGTGCTTCTTTAGAAGCATCCTTTTCAGCTGTGGCAGTACTTGTTGTTGCCTTCTCAATGGGTGTCAGACTGAACCCATGAGATTGTAGATGGAACTTCAGGTCCAACTGCCAACTCAAGTAGTTCGACCCATCGGCCTTCAGGACCGAAAAATCGAAATTCGCAAGTCTGGCCATTAAATGATCTAGCAATATAAAAATAGCATGGATTATTAAACTGTGTAAAATAGACATCCACGCATGCGATTTTACAACGTTTTAAATGGCATGGGTTATTGAAAAATAAACATCCACGCATGCTTTTTAACATTTTCATAATGTGAATTATTTATGAAAATAAACATCCACGCATGCATTTTTAACATTTTCATAACATGAATTATTTAAGAAAATAAACATCCACGCATGCATTTAACATTTTCATTTTAACATTAAAATAGCATGAAATAGTTGACATCCACGCATTTAATGTATAAACAATGAAAATAAATTAAAACTATGGGGATCAGCCAGCCCACACCAACAGAAAAAGATAGTCCGAAATTACATCAATAAGTGCATGAAAAAGTAAATACAACTCGGGAACTTCAAAGAGAAGCTCATTTCTTCTTTGTGCAGACGCCTTCAGCTCCTTTTGGTGTCCTTCGGCTTCTTTTTACATGTATAACCTCACTTACAAATTTCTCTCAAAAAGAAAAAATTGCAGAAAAGTAAAGGTGTTGGAAACCTGGCTGATCCCTAAAAACATAGCCTAATAGCACATCCACGCAGATAATATATTACGAATATACAACCACGCAGATAATCATTTCACAGGCATGTAAAGATTAATAAATAATCTAAATAGTGTGTGACGTGCTAAAAATTATTTTGAAAAACTTTTTACCTTGATCCTTATATTTTATTTTTCCGCTTTAACCCTTATTATGAAATTAAAATTTCTTTAATTATTTTGGGCTTTTGGGGGCAAAAATAAAAAAGAAAAATTATGTGTAAATGGGCTAATTTTCAGGCTTTTGGGCTATGAAAACAACCCATTAGGGTTAATTGGGTCACCCCTAAAAAATAGGCCCGTTAGGGGCTAGGGTTTTGGAAAATCCCTAGGGGGTCCTGCGGCGGGCCGCCGCGACGGCTGCCTGCGTAAAGGGGCAAGGCCGCCATGGCGGCGGCGGGCCGCGACCGATGGCCGCGGCGTTTGTGCCGTCGACGGCGCTGGTAAAGCGCCGCCGTTCCGCCCTTTTGGGCTACGGTATATGGATCAAGGGGGTTGAAAAAATGGATTTTTTAGACATTCAGATCATTTAAAAATACGATTTTTATTGTTTTTAGACATGCAGATTGACGTCCCCCCGGTTTCCGATCATGCAAGTGTGCAATATGATGGGGGATACCAGATTTAAAATATTTATACCGCAAGCGCACGGTGTTGTAGTGTGGCTTGGGGGTCGAATACAGGGAGGCATGGTTGTGCTTGTGTTAGAAAGGAAACAATTCACCCTAGAGGTGAGCTAGCCCGAATCGATAGGTGGGTTGTCAGGGAATGTAAATACGGGGTTAAACAATATAAAGGGAAACCCGGGACTTCGGTTCCACCCTATCATGTGTTCTCGCTATTATGACCGGCTGATAGGATAACGATCGGAATTAGGTTTTAGTGGAAAGGCGTTGCCTCTAAGAGTGATACCAGCGTCCCATGGGCCCGATATTCCGGTCGGTGCCCAGGATGATACGCTGTACTACCCGGGTTCGATCAGTGGGCATTCCCATGTCCATTAACACTGACCGACTCCGGGAGCACTAAGCTCGCAATGATAACTCCCAACATCTCATCCTGCCGCTCCCGCGCGCAAGGATTCAATGTCTATGCTAAGGGCATAAGCTATGGCTAGGGAGTCAACCGCCAAGTTTATTCCCCCTTGGCCCAACGGTCAAAGGCGATCTTTTTCCCGTCGATGACAATAAAACACCCCGCATAACCAATAGATTCCTATTCCCTATCGATATCCTAATCCTATGGATGCAATAGGGAGAACCCACGAAGGGGTTTCCACCAAAATCCCAGATTAGGGAACTACTCACACATTATAGCTAAAAAGCGATCTAAATGAAAATCGACCGTTAAAAACATAATCAGGCATTTGAAATGCGGTACTAGTAATGCAATTAAGATAATATAAAAGTTTCATAAAGATCAGAACACTTACAAATAAAGATAAAATTCCAGCCGTCGCAATAGGGAAAAAAGACAGAAAAATACACAGCTCTCGTTTCTGAAAACCTAGGGCTTCTATATATAGAAAACGACATCACCTGATCGGTTGAAGAATCATCCGATCGGGTGAACTGCTACGTGCTTCGGCTGCGGTCTTCAGAAAATTCACCAAGTCACATGACACGATCGGTTGGCGTAAGCGGCTCGTCGTTTGGATCTTGCAGTCATCGGGTGAACAAATCGGTTGGAAACATCACCCAAAAGACAGAAACTTGCGACGTTTTGGCACGGTCAGCTGGCCGTCGGGTGAGCTCTCCGGGTCGTGTCTTGGAGGAATCGGTTACAGGTGAGCCGATCGGGTGAAGGTCACCCGATCGGTTGGAATTCAGCTTCAATTTCCCGAGAAGTCTGTTAGGCTGAACCGATCGTCGAACCGGTCGGTTGATGCTCACTTCGCTTCAGCTGCTGTTCGGGTCGTGCACACGTGCATCACCCGATCGGTTGGATGTATTCAACCGATCGGTTGGGGGGCTGAAAGATAGCAATCTTGGTCGTTTGACCCCCTGGATCACGCGTGACACCTCCTGTTGCTTCGTGGACTTATGATATCTTCATTATGTGTCCCCTACGCAGACAATCTCCTACAAACACACAAAAACAAGGAGAAGTGAAAGAAAACTAGAAAATACGAGAAAATGGATCCGGGACGACGGAAAATAACGGAAAAACACAAAGAAGACGTGTGTGAATATATAAAATATATACACACGTCAAAATCCCCCAAGCTGAACCCTTCCTCATCCTCGAGGAAGACGAGTGAGAGTAGGAGCTCGGAGGGAGAAAATAGAGAGAAAGATAGAAAAAAGAGAAATCAAAATCCTAATCACCCGTCAGGGCCTACAAAATCAAAAACGCCACACCAAGCAAGCTAGCAAAAAATCACAACACTAAACCAAAGAAAATGAGTCCAAACAAGTGTCGTGGGCCCACGCGGTGAAGTGCAAGTGAGTGTGGTCGCGTGCTAGCAGACGGTGTTTCTATCTATAGTGTGCAATAAAGCTCCATATACACAAATCCAAGAAAATACCCAAATATCGATTCGATTTGAAGTAATCAGAGAATATATAGCTCAAGCGTGCATCAGAACAGAGTAAGAATCGAATCGTATCATGCGTCAGGGACTCCACAACTAGGGACTAGGAAATCACCTCACTATTGCCTAGATAATAGCTAGAAGGTCCCTACACCAAGTGTTTTCAAAAACGATGGGGTTGAGATGATGTGGAGAAGAACACTCGGTGCAAATTCTCGCCTTCCCTTTATTCTGGCAAAATATTCACACATGAATTTTTTTGGGTTTTGGATATATGTATTTTTGGGCTTTTGGCTATACATATATATATATTTCTTTTCTTTTCTTTTTTCTTCATTTTTTGGTTTTTCTTTTCTATCTTTTTTGGACTTTTGGATTTTGGGGTATATACACGTGTGTACTCTCCCAAGTGGGAGAACGGTACACGACGAGGGGATTTGCACCAAGTAAAACGAAAAAAAGAAATTGGATTCTAAACACTTGGGCAAAGGAGATTTTTTCGCTAATCAGAGCATAGGCTAAGTGTGTTATCCTAGTCCTAATTGTGGAATCCCGTCACATGCGAAATGAAATATACGATATAAATATAGCACGCATATAGAGGCAGGCAGGAGAAGCAGATACCGCAAATTCAAATCGAAACATGATAATCTAGGGGTCATTCCAGGATAGGTATATAAATCAAAATCACACAGTAGAAGCACACCGTAAGCTAGACACGACACACGACTCATACAAAAGCAAAATGGACCCACAATGCATGAAATGCAAGAGGACTCAGCTTCCTAGGGTTAGTGAATGTGATTATCGAAGCCATGCTAGGTGTGTGTGTGATTCTGTGGTAATTCATCATTTGGGGTCATCTCTAGCAGAGAGAGGAGAAAAAGGAAAGAAAGAAAAAGAAAAACACGGTGAAAACGACTTAAAAACGAAGAAAAAGACACAAAACGACGTACGAAGTGCAACTCCCCCAAGCTGAAACTTGCATTGCCCTCAATGCAATAAAAGTGAATACGGGAGGGCAATGAAAATGGGCGAAAATATGCACCGACTCAAAAAGAAACGAAAAACAAGAAAAAACACATATGAAAAAGAAAAATAAAGAAAATCACACCACAAGACAAATATAAACCGAAGATAAAAGATAGAAAATCACACCACATGACAAATATAAACAAGCACACATGAGAAATAACATACGACATCACACAGAAAAAATGAATTCCCAAGCTAGACACGGCAATGCCAGCGATATGATATGATCATGAAAATACAGAAATATGCGAGGGGGAGGTCAGTCGGAGTCGCTTCCGGTAGAATGGCAAGGAGATGGCGATGAGGGTGGTGAATAATGGTAGAAGCAATCCTCTGAGTATGAAGGAGAGGGTGTACGAATAGGAGAGGGAGGAGCAACAGGCTGGACCACCAGAGGATCGAGATTTATCGGTGGATCGTGGTGGATAATGGTGGCACTGGGTGAACCGACACACGGGTGCCAATCAGGAGGATCCAAGGGTGAAAGTGAACGAGTGTGGCATACCAAGGATCCAGGTAGAACTCCCATGGTAGATGTGTAATGCGTAAGGGGAAGCGCTCCGGAGATGAGGGCGGGAGGATGGCAAAAGGAGTGTTGGCAGGACTGTAGAGGTAGACTGCACGCTCCTCACCAAAGGGAGTTAGCATACCGATTTCGATCAAGTAATCGCGATCGATACGGCTGCGTCCTGGTAGAATAGGGAGGTGGGGTGGCAGCCTCAAAACACAGCTGACAATAAGAGTAATCACCCCGCCGCAGCAGATAGATCCAGAGGTAGCGCGGCTAACTGATAAGATCTCGTGGATGATCCAATGAGCGGTGTTTATGGGTAAGGGGATATTACCATGAATCCTGTCGTGGGACATGGCGTAAAGAAAGAGGAGCTCATCCCGGGACACCGTGGAAACATCCACGCTGGAGAAAATGGTGTTAGCAAGGAAGCAATGGGCGAAGCGATAGCATGGATGTATGATGTAGGAGGAGAGAGCTACCGAGGGAAAAGTGGCATACCGGGTGAACCGTTGCCAGACACCATCGTCACGTAAGTATGAAAAGATATCAGACCGATCGTGAGTTGAACATTCAACATGATGATCAGGGTGAGGGAAATTCAGGATATTATTAAGCTCGTGAAAACTCATGGGAAAATTGCAATTGAAGGCGCGGAAGGTGAAACCATGCTCAGACACTTCCAGAGAACTGAGGAACTCAAGCGTGAGATTCCTGTATGTGTGCGCACGGGTACGTAGAAGGTAAATGCAACCTATGAAGCAAAAAAGTGTGCTGACGCCCCTAAAGAGTCCAAGAGATTGTAGGATGGGGGAGTCGGCGAAAAGAGTAGGTCGCATTGGGCGATGAAGAAGGGATTGCAAACGATCGGATTGCTCTTCAGAAGAAGGATTGATGCCAAGAAAGGAAGGGGAAAAGGGCCGTATAGGGGATGTCTGCATGACGATGAGGCAATCTCCTTTCCCTTCTTAGACATCGTGACGACGTGGGGGAAAAATGATAAAGTGGGATATGGTGTCTATGAAGATGATGAAGCAGATGAAGGGTGTAGACACAAATTTCAGACTTTGCATAAAATTAAAGGAAATGTGAATATTGGAAGGAGGTTAGCCATCAATGTTGTAAGATCAAGCATTCGAAAGACCCCACACGGTATAAGGAAGCGATTTGGGAAGCCGCCTCTCGCTGATCCGACAAGAATTGAAATTTTCAAAAATTTGGGGGCTAGGGTTAGGGTTTGGACGTTTGGTGAGTGAATGTTGTTGATGGAAAGGTTGGTGATGGTGGGGGAGTATGGGAATGAGTGAGGATGAGGATTTAGGGGTAGTTGGGTAGATGGAGGAGATCGATTTGGCAGATGGAGAGAGAGAGAACATGTGAACAAGGATTTGGGGGTCGGGTGGATGAAGTCGGGTGAGGGGGAGTATATGTAGGGGTGAAAGCGGACCGATCGGATGAGGGTTCACCCGATCGGTTGGGTAAGTTTCAAAAAAATTTCGTCGGCCAACAGCGACAGGTGAACCGATCGGGTGAGTTTTCACCCGATCGGTTGACCGCGTCCCAAATCATCCCGAGAGTACTGTGAGTTTTCACCCGGTCAGTCACACGACCGCAGCTTCTATCACCCGGTCGGTTGATGTAATCCCCAAATTTCCTGAAAATTCAGCCCTTCCCACATGGTTAGCCACCCGGTCTCACTTTTCTTCACCCGACCGGTTTACTAGAGAACAGATACAGGCCATTGTCTGATACGTCTCACCCGATCGGTTGAATGGTCACCCGATTGGGTGAGGACTTGTTTCCTACAAAAATTCACAAATGGCCTAAGTCTCTCGACGAAAGTTCCAGTGGCTGGATTTATTTATCAAAATAATAAAAATAAAGCTAAAAATAATCCCAAAAACAAAGATAAAAGTTTAGAGCATGGGTTGCCTTCCATGAAGCGCTTTTGTTTAACGTCGTTTGCTCGACGCCCGTAGATGATCTTCAAGGTGGATGGGGGTGATGCCCTAAGTTCGGCATCCCTTCAGATTTTTGAGCGGTGGTCTCCGGTACCGGTAGCGGTGATAAAAAGACTTCTTCGATGGTCCCCCCTCCGTTAATGGTATCAGGGGGCTTCTCCCTTATATTGGCGTCTACTGCCACTCTTTTCAAGATCCGGATCTCATCACCGGTAAGCTACATGGGCTCTTTCCCTTTTCTCCTCGTCGGAGGAGACTTTGGAAATCCGGGAGGGATCATATGTGACGCACCCGCTTTCTCAGCAACTTCTTTCTTTCTCAGACTGTCATGCTCTCCAAGGTACCCTAAACTGTCGGGGGGATTCCTTAAGAGAATTTCCCAGGCCCCAGCTTCAGCTGCTCTCTCTTCCTCTATATCCAGTATATTGCATCCTTACTCATCAGGAGGATGCTTCATGCACAACCCTAAGTCGAACTCGACCTTTTCGTTGCTGACATTAAGGGATAACTTCCCTTTCTTCACATCTATTAAAACGCCGGCGGTGGCCATGAAGGCCCGTCCAAGGATGATAGGGGTATGCGTATCCTCAGGCATGTCCATAATGACGAAGTCCACTGTCACATGTACCCCACTTACGTTGACAGGCAGGTCATCTACAACCCCCACCGGATATTTGATCGATCGGTCTGTAAGCTGCAGGGTCATACCGGTGGGCTCCAGGTCGCCCATTCCTATCCTCCTATATAGCGAAAGGGGCATTAAACTGACGCTCGCTCCAAGATTGATGAGCACGCGATGGATCTTTACCTCCCCAATCGCACAAGAGATAGAGAAGCTCCCTGGCTCTTTAAGCTTAGGCGGATTTGCTCGCTGGATGAGAGCACTACACTCCACCGTGAGAACTACCTTTTCCTTTCTAGAACCCTTTGTCACCAAATCCTTGAGGAATTTCGCGTAGGAGGGTATGGTCTCTATAACTTCAAGAAATGGGATTTGTAAGCTCAGATCCTTGACCATAGCGAAGAACTTGCCGTATTTTTCATCTATCTTTGCTCGGGCAAGTCGTTGTGGAAAATGCACAATGTACTTAAATACTTTGAGGCTCCCTTCATCGTCCTTTTTCTTCTCCTCTTCAAGGACTCCCTCCGGAGTCTTGGTATTTGGCGACCAAGCACCGTTGTCATTGGCTTTTTCAATTGGTTGCTCTACGACCAATGGTGCTTCCAGTTCCTTGGCAAGCACTCTTGTGGGGATTTGTGTTCCGCTTCTCAAGACGATAGCGGACACATTCGTATGCTCATGCGTTAGTGCCAAAGTCTGGTTCGCTCCCCTCGGGTTCACTTCCGGTTGTGGCGGTAATTGAATTTGTGACCATTGAAGGTTCGCCACCTGTAACCCCAGCTGGGTTACCTGGTCAGTGAGTGCCCTCTGCCCCATTTTCAGCTTCAAATTTATCTTCTCCTGGTTCGAAATGTACTGAGTCAAGAGGGACTCAACCAGGGAGATAGCACGCTGCTGGCCGTACGGCTGTTACTGCTGCTGCTGCTGCATGGGCTGCTGGTTCCTTGGGGGGTACTGCTGGTATGATTGTGAGGGCTGCTGCTACTGAAACTGCTGTTGTTGCCTAGGCGGCTGATATACTTGTGGTTGCGGTTGCTGATAAGGCACCCAGTAGCTAAGATTGGGGTGGTTCCGGTTATTTGGAGAGTAGCTGGATTGGAGATAGTCTGTGGTGGATACGGCATATTTCCCGTAGGATTGTAGAATAGTGCGCTCGCTTGGTCCACTGGTGGTGAGATGTCACCACCCTCGAAGTCCCTCATGACTTCTTCTTCCACCGTCGCAATGTGTTGTGTACCGGCACCACCGGCTCCTACCATCAGCGCTGAGATCTGGGTTGACAGCAAGTCAAAATTGCTGGATAATTTTTCGACGTCCTCGACCCAGTGGATACCCGTAGATCTAGGTATGGCTCGCTCGTCACACCACCGCTCATTGTTCGATGCCATGTTTTCAAGAATTTGTGCGGCATCTTCTTCACTCCTAGACATTAAGGAACCTCCAGCCGCCGCGTCCATCGAAGACTTCAAGTCGTCCCTCATTCCATTATAAAACAGATTTATAATCTACCACTTAGGAAGCTCATGACGAGGGCATCTCCGCTGCATTTCTTTGTATCTCGTCCAAGCTTCATGCAGGGACTCGTGGCTGGCCTGGGAGAAGGAGGAGATCTCACTCCTCAGCTTCATCGTTTTCCCCGGAGGGAAGAACTTAGTCAAGAACGCATTCGAGAGCTTCTCCCAGGTGTTGAAGGTGTTCGGGTCCTTTTCCCTAAGCCATTGCTTGGCCTTATCCCGCAGAGAGAAGGGGAATAACTTCAGACGGATTGCTTCAGCTGTGACACCATTTATCCTGAATGTTTCACACTTCTCTAAGAAGGAGTCCAGATGTTCGATAGAGCTTTCCATGGGTGCCCCAGAGAATTGGTGCTGCTGGATCCACGTCACTAAGGACGGCTTAAGCTCGAAGCTCTGTGCCGTAATAGCAGGAGGTCGGATAGAGGAGGTGGACTCGATGGATGGCATCGACTACTCCAGCAGGGATTTATGCGGTAGGGTATTCTCCCCCATGGATTCAGACTCTTCTCTTCTTCTCTTCTCTGCGGCCAGACGCCTAAGGGTGGCGTTTATCTCTGGATCGACAGGAATCAAGTCGTCGAGAGTCCTTATATTCCTGCACATGAAAAGCAACAAACACTTGTGAAGCAAGTATGGGATATGAACAGATAAAAATAGAAAATAAAAATTAGAAATAAAAGAAGAACATGAAAATTATCGCAACATAGGGATATGATCTAGACTCAAGGGTTCGAAGGTCCTAAAATTAACAATCACGTTGCCTCCCCGGCAACGGCGCCATAAAGCTTGACGTACCATCGGTTTGCGATCATGCAAGTGTGCAATATGATGGGGGATACCAGATTTAAAATATTTATACCGCAAGTGCACGGTGTTGTAGTGTGGCTTGGGGGTCGAACACAGGTAGGCGTGGTTGTTCTTGTGTCAGAAAGGAACCAATTCACCCTAGGGGTGAGCTAGCCCGAATTGATAGGTTGGTTGTCACGGAATGTAAATACGGGGTTAAACAATATAAATGGAAACCCGGGACTTCGGTTTTTACCCTATCATATGTTCTCGCTATTACGACCGGTGGATAGGATAACGATCGGAATTAGGGTTTAGTGGTGAGACGTTGCCTCTAAAAGTGATACCAGCATCCCATGGGCCCGATATTTCGGTCGGTGCCCAGGATGATACGTCGGACTACCCGGATTCGGTCAGTGGGCATTCCCATGTCCATTAACACTGATCGACTCCGGGAGCACTAAGCTCGCAACGATAACTCCCAACATCTCATCCTGCCGCTCCCGCGCGTAAGGATTCGATGTCTACGCTAAGGGCGTGAGCTATGGCTAGGGAGTCAACCGCCAAGTTTATTCCCCCTTGGCCCAACGGTCAAAGGCGGTCTTTTTCCCACCGACGACAATAAAACACCATGCGTAACCAATAGATTCCTATTCCTTATCGATATCCTAGTCCTATGGATGCATTAGGGAGAACCCACGAAGGGGTTCCACCAAAATCCCAGATTAAGGAACAACTCACACATTATAGCTAAAAAGCGATCTAAATGAAAATCGACAGTTAAAAACATAATCAGGCAATTGAAATGCGGTAGTAGTAATGCAATTAAGATAATATCAAAGTTTCATAAAGATCAGAACACTTACAAATAAAGATAAACTTCCAGCCGTCACAATAGGGAAAAAAGACAGAAAAATACACAGATCTCGTTTCTGAAAACCTAGGGCTTCTATATATAGAAAACGACGTCACCCGATCGGTTGAAGAATCACCCGATCAGGTGAGCTGCTACGTTCTTCGGCTGCGGTCATCAGAAACTTCACCCGGTCATATGACACGATCGGTTGGCGCAAGCGGCTCGCTGTTTGGATCTTGCGGTCATCGGGTGAACCGATCGGTTTATAAATCAACCGATTGGTTGGAAACATCGCCCAAAAGACAGAAACTTGCGACGTTTTGGCACGGTCAGCTGGCCGTCGGGTGAGCTCTCCTGGCTGTGTCTTGGTGGAATTGGCTACAAGTGAACCGATCGGGTGAAGGTCACCAGATCGGTTGGAATTCAGCTTCAATTTCCCGAGAAGTCTGTTAGGCTGAACCGGTCGTCGAACCGGTCGGTTGATGCTCACTTCGCTTCAGCTGCTATCCGGGTCGTGCACGCATGCATCACCCGATCGGTTGGCTGTATCCAACCGATCGGGTGGGGGGGCTGAAAGATAGCAATCTTGGTCGTTTGACCCCCTGGATCACGCGTGACTCCTCCCGTTGCTCCGGGGACTTATGATATCTTCGTTATATGTCCTCTACGCAGACAATCTCCTGCAAACACACAAAAACAAGGAGAAGTGAAAGAAAACTAGAAAATACGAGAAAATGGATACGGGACGGCGAAAAATAACAGAAAAACACAAAGAAGACATGCGTGAATATATAAAATATACACACAAGTCACAGATCTAAATAAAAATGTGATTTTTACCGTGTTTTTAAACTTTTTGATCTTAAATCATGCAGATCTATGGAAAACGCAAGTTTAGATCTAAAAAGTTTTGAGATTTACCTCTAGATTCGATAAGGAAATCTAGACAACGGTTGGTGAAGGATGCCTTTTTCACTCCCCGTTGAGAAGATTACGATCTTCTTAAAACTGAGCGGTTGATGGATCTCCTTCCTCGAGCGTCATCGCTTTTTCCAACGAGCGTGATCATGCTGATAACATGTTGTGAAGGGAAAAGTAGAGTAATAGGTGTAAGGTGTTAAGAGCCCCCCATCCTCATATTTATAGCTTTCAATGATGGGCTGGATACCCAATGGGCCTCATGGGCCTATTCAAAACAAACTAGATATATTAGACGAAGTTGATGATGAAACTTATAAAAAAATTACATAAAGATCACATGGTGAATATGTGTTTATTGGGCTAAAAAAATTCAAGATTGGACACACCAAGTTCACTAATACAATGAAATTCTTAGATATCTTACTTATGTTGACCATATTTCTAAGTTAAAGCTTCGCTATGAGAACATCCAAATTCTCTTTGGTACCTAATGAAATAAGCAAGATTTTTTCTAAAATTATTGTTGATGCCTAGAATCTCGCAGAGCTGGGATCCAACTATTGGGACAAGTATTCATGCAACAAAGAGCACGTACATGGTTTCACCGGGTCGACCCCCTTCTCCGGTACCTGAAAGTGATAGAGGAAGACATCAGAGGATTGGGGGCGGACCCCCCGACTACCATCCAATGCCTAAGTCAAGCAATGATGGAGGAAGGAGGTATTGGGAATATGATATCACATATGTGTATAAAACATATTAATTGAGTGTATGAGTTAAGGTGCAAGTTTAGTTAGTTTCAAGTTACCTCATGACGAATATGATTAGCTGCTTATATAGAGCTTGGAGGAGGTTATGCCATGTCGGACAGTTATGATGATCGTGGATCCTTCGGTATAATAGACTGTTGTTGATTCGATCGGACATGGTGAAGATACATAGATATCCTGGCATAACCGACTCCCGCAGATAAGGAGAGTAAGTAGATAAGGCAGGAAGTGATGGCTTGCAGATTCTCTGGCTCAACCCATATCCATAGATAAGGCTGGTTGTTATAGACGTGTTGAATGTATATTGAATGCTATATGTTGACAATAGTCTGGAGAGAAGGTGGCCCACTCGTCTGAGATCGTGCCGCATTGATCGAAAGAACTGATCCTTCAAGGAGGACATGCACTTGGGCCACAAGATTGAAGAAGCTGACCTCTGGTAGCGATGTCGTCCTTGTAGGAGGCTAATGGCAAGGAGCCGACCTCGGATAGCAAGGTCGCCCTTGTAGAGAGTTACCATTGAAGAGCCGACCTTGTGGAGGTCGTCTTGATAGAGCTGCGATATTGAAAGATCTGACCTCTGGGCGGTCATCCTTAAAGAGCGTAACTGCTGAAGGAGCCGACCTCGGTTGTCATTGTAGAGTTGTGTTGCGGAAGGAGCTGACCTTATGGAGGTTGTCCTTGTAGTGCAGCGATGGGACCAGGTCAGTTGACCTCTTAAGTCAAGATCAAGAGGTCTCTGTGTGCAAAGGCAACCCACAATGGGTCCCATCTGTCGAGCTTGACGTGGCCCTACTGCTGGCGGGTCCCAGTCCAAAGTGTTATCTACAGTGGCCCCTCATCTATTGACTTGACACTATTGACTTGAACTGCACCATCAAGGTCGATCGTGGAGAGGCGAGGAGACGAAACCAGGAGAGAATCTGAAGCTAACTTCGTCTTGTCGGTCCAACTTGCCTTGGGAAAGAGAAGTCAAAGGTGAATGGTGGCACCTACGTGAAAGCGCCCTTATTATGACATGCTGACATGGCTACCTCATCCTGGGAATCGAAAAGACGATGCTAATACGACCGTATCTTTCCTCATGATCTGAAGAGACAAGCTTGGGCCTCGAAGGGACGCCACTACTAATGTGGTGGCTGTTGATTTACGGGTAATATAATGCAGAAGTTGATCCGTCATGGGGATTCGAATGGTCACGAACTTCTCCCATTACTTCTTGCTTGTATAAGTTTAAAATTGGAGGTAGCCAGCGGATCCATACTTGCGCTTACCTCCTTGCCTTCTTTCTTCTTCACCTTTTTGTTTTGAATTTTGTTCCGGCTTTTTCCTTCGAATCATGTCAGACGCCACCAATAGAGACGTAACCATCCCTATGAAGGGATGGGAGAAAACGAGATGAAGTCTGATCATATAAGACCAAATAGGCTTACATCTGTGGCATGGGAAGCGTTGACCTGCCATGGTGTTACCCGGACCCTCAGGGCTGTGCCATCTCCCACCCTAGCTAAACCACGCTCTCCAATGGTGTCTGTACAACCTCTAGTGATTAGTGTCAATTCAGATAACGAGACCACCTCCACTAACAGAACATTACCCGAGCGTCAAAAGAAGAGGAATGGGAAAGAAAAGGTGGAGTCTGCCAAGCTTTCACAGAAGAAGATCACGGCAAAGGCTCATGTGTAGGTGTTGGACCTACCACTCCCTGAGGCAGGATATGCAGAGGCCTCGCATCTTGGTGGGAGACAAGAGGTCGGATAAGGAGGTCCTGAAATGGGAGGCGTCACCCAAATATACAGCAGGTGATGCCAAAATTCTTGGGCTGGAGATGCTTAGCAACATGTTAGAGAGACCGAAAAAGAGGCTAGTCTTTTCGATCTAGAGATTATCGTGTTTGTCTTAGCCCTCCAGTGCATGAGTCAGGTATGCCCCACTACAGCTGCTGGATTTCGTGCTTCCGCTTCGCTCTAACTTTTCTTTATTTTATTAGGGTCAAGTAGAGCTATGCCCCGACTTCCATAGCAATCATCTCTAGAGGGATCGGGATCAATCTCTTGCTAAGGAGATTGCACTGCTCCTAGAACTGGCTACCGCCTGCACGAAGGTTGGAGGCCTGCCAGGGGTCGATGCCCTTTGCTCTAAGGTTCTTGATATAGAGGGGGAGCTCTAGAGCCTGAGGGAATAGCTTTGGATGCTGAAGCAGAGCTGATGGATCAATCAAAGCTAACCAGCTGAGGGACGTGGAGCTGCTAGAGGCGAGGGCCCTACTACGACGAGCTGAGGCAGAGAAGGAGGAGATGATGAGGGATGCTGTCACGGTGGCTATGGCCCATCGCGTTGAGCTGGGAAAATTCTAGGCTCAGGTCGATGTCGCCTTTGAGGTCGGGGTGTGATATATGATGACCACTTTCCTCAAAGTGTCTGCTTATGCCAATCTGCTCCCATTCCTAACAGAGCAGGAGAAATCCCCTGCTGATGCTGCTGGCACTCCTGTTGAAGCCATTGAAGGTGGAGGACCCCTGTCGAGAATGAGCCCGCTCCAGGAAAAAAAATAGTTTTTGTTTAAGTTCTTGTTTCAGCAGAAAAATTTCATGAATGAAAAATTTCCGCCAACTTTTGACATTTCTAACTGCTTCATATTTATACTTTTGTCTTTTACGATGCTCTTGTGTGTCGATCTCGAGTTTGAGAGACTAAGACCGGAGCCACTGCCTCGTGCGTGGTGTTTCCGTACAAGACCCCTTAGTCTACTGAGTGAGAGATTTGTAGTTCTGAACTCATTTACCAAGCGGTAGACTTGGCTCAGAACTTCATGGTCAGGCTAAACGAGCAGCTGGGCATGAGGGCAATGATGACTGTGCTAGGACCTTGAGGAAGGTACCACTAGGGGCACCATCCTGAGCTGGGGGCTTGGCGGAAGGGGGCAATATGATCTCGCACTGGCTATTGTTGCAAGATTCTTTGCAATAGAGGGCACTGTCTGGGTTTCTCTGAGACGATATTTTCATCTGATGTCAGAAAAGGATAAGAAGAACGATAGAGGAAAAGGAGGAGGTGTTTATAGTGCTTACATGGAGGTCGGACTAGCAGGGCTCTAGCCTGAGCTGGGGGTTAGGCTCTGTAGGAAGATATGTACCCTCGAAGCAATTTATCGAGAAAACATCTTGTTCGAATAAATGGTACTAATTATCCTAGTATGATTAAAATGGTTTTTTTAATACTTGGATAATTTTCTTAGACTTAAAGTAAGGTCATACATGTTTCTAGATGGAGATCTCGATTATGGGAAGTGCATAACCGATAGGAACTTAAGTCTTAAAACGTTCATGGTCATCGATGTGTCGAGAAATGGATAACGGCACATCGGACAGACCATTGTGTCTTTGTCTTAACCTAAAGGGTAATGATGATCTCATAATCATTCGACCTGGCGAAGTCGGAGACAAGTCAGAGGTGCTCATTAGAGAATGAGTCCAGTGAACGACCCAATAAAGAGTTATGAAATTGTTAACTTTAACTAAAATGTCTCTCTAGTGATGATAGGCAAGTTGGTCCTTAAGACTTGAGTGCATTGTACAAAGCTGTGCGTGAATGGTGTCAGTTAAATCTATGAACTAGCCTCGAGTCTCCACTCGTTGAAATGTCTTAGGTTGGTTGACACTTGAAGAGTACGAGGTAAGTAGTGATCAAGATAGGATTCGTCTCTTAAGTAAATGGAAAGTTAGTTTTACATGCTCAGTACGGTTCTTTGTGCTAAACCTCGGCCAGGGTATGTTGTAGGAAGTACAACATGGACATACCAAAGACCGAAGTATGCTGACCAGTGCTAGCTAGTATGGTTAATGGTTTACCATACACTAGGCTATGCAGTGATATAGTTATGACGAAGGGACTAAAACTGAGGTATTCATCACGGACACAGTCAGAGTGATCACGACGACACTTTAGTCAATGGGTCAATCACGTAAGTATGACGTCAAAACAGGGACGACACCTGCTGCTCGTGGTCACTGTCATCTATAGGTTTCGATCCCCAACCTGTAGTAGAGTCAGGCTATAGGGTCTCACACCGAGTAGGATTTACGTCTTAGTAATAGGAAAAATGTAAAGAGGAATGCATCTGATGCATTGGAATAATTTAGCTCACAAACAAGTTGTGAGATTAAACCAAGGAGTTTAGCATTGGAGACTTTACATATGATGTATAATTAATACTGGGTATTATGTTGACAATGATGCATGAGATCGAAGGGGACTTCCTGAGAAAACCACAGGAAGAAACAACGTTCAAATCGGAGCTCAAACGAGCCGAGAAATGCAAAAACAACTGTTACGACCTAAAGATCGTGGGAGTCCGGCTCCTCCCCATAACCACTAATACACCTCACTGGTTCGCCCCTTTCGAACGGACGGCCGTCCCAGTGCCAGGGCACCCCGCGCCCGGACTTCAGAGGCCAGTAGGGTGTAAGCCGACCCGGAGGTTCGAGGCTACAGGGGGATGGGCGCACCTCGTCGTGCCCCCTCCCCGACAGAGGCGTGACCGGCGCCCCGTTTACGGTTTAGGTGCGGTGTCGTTTTACCGCAAGTGCACGGTTAGTGTAGGGTGCGGGTTTATCGAACTCAGGGAGGTGGATGGCTTGAATGGCTACTAGCCTCGCCTAGGTTGTGTGCTAGTTACACGGACAATGTGGGTGGAAGTGTAGAAATAAAAGAAAGAAATAAAAAGACACGAAATGAATCCCCGCTAACACGGGCTAGAGCATTCATGACACTTGGCATTTGACTTGACCCAGGGTGAGACATTACCCCAAAAGGTGGTACCTAGCGTCCATGGGCGCGATATTCTGGTCGATGCCCAGTACGCTAGGTCTACCCGGTTTCGGACGGTGGGCATTCCCATGTCCATTAACACCGACCGCAACCAGGAGCATTAAGGCCACAATGATAACTCCTAACACTTCGTCCAAGCCGTTCCCACGCGCGAGGACTTAATGTCTACGCTAGGGGCGTGAGCTGTGGCTAGGGAGTCAACCGCCAAGTTTATTCCCCCTTGGCCCGACGGTCAGAGGCGGTCTTTCTCCTGCCAATGACAATGAAACACCCCCGCGTAACCCTAATGTCCAAATAGGTCGAATGTGATTTCTAGCAATACATCGAAGCGGATCTTGACTGGACAAGACACCGGACCCCAATCCCCAACACAACTGGTGTGTTGCCATATGAATTGGACTCAGATTGCTAGAAATCCCCATTGACACATTTCATCGAACACATGCCATACAACCAAGCCAAATGAGACAACCCAAGCATCAATCCTACCCTATCCCGTATTAGGGTTCATCAATACTACTCAATGGTGAAGAACATAAAAACAAGCAACAAAAAAGACATACAAACGTTCACCATCAAGCAAAATAAACACAATACAAAACAATGGAAAATAAGAGAAAGAAATACTTATCTTGAGTTTGAATCCTCAATCCATTACAAGATTTATTGATCAGAAGACCCAATCTAAACTAATCTAAGCTCCCCAGCAAAGGGGCTGAAAAAGCCCTAAAAATTAGAAGGAGACCCCCCTTCAGTCGGCCAACACCGTATATTTATAGTCCCCTTCGAAACCCTAATGGTTCGGGTCCAAACCCGCAGAAAAATCGCCACCTGATCGGTTGATGAGTCAACCGATCGGGTGAGAGCTTTGAAGATCTTCAACCGGGCGCTAAGGCGAGCGGGCGGCGTGACCGGGTCATCGTTTGAGGAATTGCGGCAACAGGTGAACCGATCGGGTGATATTTCACCCGATCGGTTGGAATTCAGTGCAATTAGACAGAGAGTTCTGTCGGTTCACCCGATCGCTGAACCGATCGGGTGGGCTGCTACTCTTCTTTAGTTGCCGTCCGGGTAGGATACGCGTGCATCAACCGATCGGGTGGCTGTGTCCACCCGATCGGTTAAGGGCTGAAATATAGCAGTCTTCATTGTTTGACCCTCTGGATCACGTGTGACTCCTCCCGTTGCTCCGGGGGCTCATGACATCTTCTTTAAACGTCCCCAATGCTGGCAATCTCCTGCATTTGCACAAAAACATGAAGAAAGTGAAAAGATACAAAAAAACACGAAAGAAAGGATATGAAACGATGGAAATCAACGGAAAATCACAAAGAAGACGTGCATGAATATATAGAATATAAACACTCGTCAAGGTGCTTAACCGTTCTCGCGCGGTCCACCTGGATCAGTGCGCTCGGGTACGCCCGGACAGTGCAGCCTCGGATGTCGACAGAGGCACAGCCGTTCCCCCTCCCGATCGACGGTCCATGATCCGCACCCGAAAATATGCACGGTCGGGCCGAACACCCCGTGGTCAGGTTGGCCCGGTGGCCCCACTCGAACCCAGCCATGGGGATACGCACCGCCGGACCCTTGACTCATCACACACGACAAACAACCTAGTATAAGGACGTGACTGACACTTACGCCGCCCGACCATCTGACAAAGCACCCCCTGGCCGATGTGCCCCCTGACGTTTAATGCTTTCGGCCCTGACACCCTGACAAAAGCGCCCCTGGCCATTGCGCAATCTGACAAAAGCATGGCTGACACTCCTGTTCCTGACATCCTCGTCTGAAGCTTCCGCTGACAGCCGGGCCAGCTCAGCACGTCGAGTCAGCATGCCAGGTCAGCTCCACCTAACCGCCTCCCATCAGGTATAAATACCCCCTCACTTCTTACGGTGAGAGGTTGGCAAATTCACTCTCAATCCCATTATTCACACACGAGAGCAAAGGTCATCCATATCTTTGTTCTCCCACTCATAGCTCGTCACGTACGGTCGGTTCATCCTCAGTCCGTCCTGCATGCCTAGCCCCCGTTTTAAGTCCAATTACTGACTTAGGCATCGGAGAGGCTAAGGGTTGGACCCCAACCCGGCCTTTCCGACGAGTTGCTCATTGCGCAGGATAGCTCGTCCCCTATCTTACGTTCGCCTCCGGCTCCCACAGTCCGATCTTCCTCAACCGTATCCTGTGGGACTCGGCTCCGTGGTCCGCTCCAGTGATAAGCTTAGCATCATCACCCCTCTAATCACTTGTCAAATAGCCTACCCAAATCCTCTCAACAACATAACCACTGTGCCCTTGGTTCCCCCTAATACAAATTCATTGTACGCGAGTTCCACCCCGCAACAATTGGCACCGTCTGTGGGAACGAAGGGTCACACCCATGTTAGACCCCATACTGATCGCCCGGAACCCTGACCATGGCAAGGATCCCATGGGTCAAGAGCCACCCTTTCAACCAATTACTCTGGCGACTGACCCCCTCCAGGGATAGAGGCCGAGACAGTCCAGGCCTCGGCCCGCGCGATCCAGAAAAGCTTCGAAGCCTTCACTAAGGCGATGGGGGGCTGCGCAACAACAGGAACGGAGGCACCTCCCAGCCCCTCGGAGCCCCCGAATGTGAGATGGTATCTTCACCCTCAGTTTGAGGAGGAGGGGGATACCAAGAGCTCGCCAAGGAGATTGCGGCCCAGCAGAAGCTCTTGGAGGAGGAAATGGAGGTCGCACGGCTGCGGAAGCACCGGGAGGAGGCAGCCGCCGCGCAAAGGCATTTGGACGAAGCAGCTGAGACCGCCCTGTGGGCTCCCTGGACGAAGAGACTGCCCGACACCAGCTCTGCTTCATCATCACTGAACGCGAAAGGCTCCGGAGGGAGAATGAAGACAACCGGGAGATCCCGGAGGTGTCGGCGACGGGCCGGCGACACCTGGACGGGCGCGGCCCACCGCTGGCCAAATCACCACCATGGGGGGGAAGTCCGCCTCGTCAGCGCCACTCCCCCGATCGTCTGAACGAGGAAGTCGTTTTTCGATAACTCCGCTTCCTCACCGCCGAACGTGAAATGCTCCTGAGGGAGAATGAGGAGCAGAGAGAGGTCCGGGGGAGACGGCAGGGGGATGGTGGCACTGGGATGACCGTAGCCCACCGACCGTCAAATCCTCTACCCACGGAAGGAGTCCTCCCAGGTGACCGTTTTGTTACTCCCCGGGGGACGACGACCGGCGGCAACCGAGGCGCGACCGGAGCCAAACCTAGAATGGAGAAGAGGGCACGCACCTGAGCGCTCTGCCTACCCAGAGGAGGCCATGCCATTGGCATGGTGGATCACATCCGCCCCGAGTCCCATAAGGTTCAAACCCCCCCACCTAGCCACCTACAATGGAAGATGCGACCCTCTCACGCACATGCAACAATACCGGGGGCAATGAAGGCGCAGGATGTGGATGAGGCATTCCTATGCCGGATCTTCTCGTAAAGTCTGAGAGACACATCGTTGGATTGGTACTATGGTCTACCGGTGAGATCCATTGGGGGCTTTGGCGAACTGTCTCACAAGTTCTGTCAAGAGTTCCGGGCCAGGCGAACGAAGAAGAAGCCCTTGGACTACCTCAGCACGATAGTCCAAAGGGAAGGAGAGACGACAGGGAAATACCTGCACCGTTTCCAAGATGAGAGACGGGTGATGGTGACATACATCGATGAGGTGCTCATGCTGGCTTTCAAGACGGGGCTGCAGACTCAGAGCCTCCATAAATCCCTTCTCCGAGATCCGCCGGCCGACTACGAAGCGCTGGTCGCCATGGCAGAGAGGCATGCGTTGGCCGAAGAGACTCTCGGCACGAAGGCACTGTTCCCCCCGGTGAAGCCGCTCCACAGCGAGCCTCGATCGCACCCACGACCAAGACAAGAAGACGGGCATCGGGGGCGTGACCAGCTGACCCGACCAAGGCACGACCCAATGGGTCGTCGCCTGCAAGATCACCCTGGCCCGGCCCGAGCATTCGCCCCGGCCCAAGAGCCTGCCCGGGCCGCCCCGAGGCTGGAGGGACCATCACAAGCCCACTACACGCAGCTCAACGCCCCTATGTCGGAGGTGCTGGCCGCGACGACAAGGGCCGGGCTACTGCCAGAGCCGCCCCGGGAGATAAGGTCGGACCCAGCAAAGAGAGATCTCCGGAAGTGCTGCTAGTATCACCGGGACCACGTTCACGACACCGACAATTGCTACACTCTCAAGAGGGAGATCGAGCGGCTGATCCAGGCGGGCCGCTTGGGGGGCTTCGTAGGAAACAGGCAGGCAATCCTAGGAGAAAAATCCCCACGAGAAGCACGGAGGCCAGAGCCACCGGCGGACCACGGCCAGGAGGAGCCGCACCCCCAGGGCGATCATGCGCATAGATGTGATAAGCGGGGGGCCACCCCCGGGTGGGGCGTCTCCCGCGAACAGGGAGGAAGGTGCCCGGCAGGTGATGACAGCGGGCACCAGCAGCAAGTCGAAGCGGAGAAGGGTAAACCGTCCCCCCATCACCTTCACCGATGAAGATCTGGGGGGAGTTGAGTATTTGAATGATGACGCCCTCGTCATCGAGGCTCAGGTCGGAACGGTCATCATCGGCCGGCTCCTGATCGACACCGGGAGCTCCTGCGACATCCTATTTCTGTCAACGGTCGAGAAGATGGGGTGTAAGCGGTCTGACCTAAGGCCTTGCACGGGGCCCATCATCAGCTTCACCGGCCATGCGATCCCCATTAAGGGGGTGATCACATTACCGATGACGCTGGGGAAGGAACCGAGGGTCGTCACCTGGGGGACGCAATTCGTCGTCGTCGACACCGTGTAGGCGTACAACGGGATCATTGGGCGCCCCTACATGACGACTATAGAGGCGCTCCCCAGCCTGCTACACCAGATGGTAAAATTCCGGACTCTGCGAGGGGTGGGGCGGGCACGGGGAAACCAGGTGCTACCCAGAAGCTGCAGTGAGGGGTCGGCTAGGCACCAGAGCCCGAAGCAGGCCTTATGACTCCACATTTCCGACGAGAGGGAGGACTTCTGCAACCAACAGTCGACCCCTGCCGAGGAGGTCGAAGAGGTGCCCGTGGCCGTGGATGATGGCAAAATTGTCTCCATCGGGTCGAAGCTCCCGGCCACTCTAAGGGCGGCCCTCGTCAACTTGCTTTGGGAAAACATGGACATATTCGCTTGGTCACCTGCGGACATGTCGGGGGTCGATCCAACGGTGATCTCCCAACGGCTGTATGCGGACCCAGGAGCTCGACCGGTCCGGCAGAAGAAGAGGAGCGCCGGGGGCGAGAAGAAGATGGCAGCCGAGGAGGAGGTGGAACGGCTTCTCAAGGCCAAGTTTATCAGGCCGGTGGACTACCCAGTCTGGCTCGCCAACGTCGTCTTGGTGAAGAAGGCAAGTGGAAATGGCGCATGTGCGTCGACTTCACCGATCTTAACAAGGTGTGTCCGAAGGACAGTTTCCCCCTCCCGCGGATCGACCACTTGGTAGACCAGGCGTCTGGCTACGAGTTGCTGAGCTTTATGGACGCCTTCTCAGGCTACAACCAGATCCCGATGGCGGAAGAGGACGAAGAGAAAACGTCCTTCATCACCGATAGAGGCACCTTCTGTTACACAAAGATGCCCTTCGGATTGAAGAACGCCGGGGCGACCTATCAGCGGATGGTGGACCGGATATTCAGCCAGCAGGTTGGGCGAAACTTGGAGGTCTACATCGACGACATGCTGGTAAAGAGCAGAAGAGCCCCGGACCATCTTACCGATTTACATGAGACGTTCTGAAATGTTCGTCAATATGGCCTGAGGCTGAACCCGGTGAAGTGCGTCTTCGGCATGCAATCAGGGAAGTTCCTAGGCTTCATGATAACAAAGCGAGGGATTGAGGCGAACCCCGACAAGGTGACGGCCCTCGTCAATATGGTGGAACCTCGGATGATCTGGGACTTGCAACGCTTAAATGGTCGGATCGCCGCTCTGGGGCGGTTCCTGTCAAAATCGGTGGCGAGATCGCTCCCCTTCTTCAGGGTCTTGCGCATTGCCTTCGGCAAAGCCAAGGATAAAAGAAAGGTGATCCCATGGGACGATGATTATGTTCGAGCGTTTGTAGAGCTGAGGGCCTACCTGCAAAGCCCGTCGCTTCTCGCCAGGCCAGAATAAGAAGAACAGCTAGGGCTGTACTTAGCGGCCCATGAAGAGGCCGTCAGCTCCGTCCTGATTAAGGAAGAAGGGGGTGTGCAGTGCCCAGTATATTATGCCAGCCGGATTCTTCGGGAGGCGGAGACGCGCTACAGTCCCATCGAGAGGGCCGCCTATTGTCTGGTCACAACGACAAGGAAGCTCCGACCTTACTTCCAGGCCCATCCCATTGCCGTCCACACCGACCTGCCCCTCGAGAAGAACCTGAAGAGGCTGGAGCGGTCGGGAAGGATGATCAACTGGAGCATTGAGCTCAGTGAGTTCGACATAACATACAAGGCCCAAACGGCGATCAAGGGCCAGGCATTGGCGGACTTCGTGGTAGAATGCACCACAGGGGACGCCCCGGGGGACCCACCAGACGTACCGTCGGTGACCATACCCCCTCAAGTAGCGGGGACGGCGGAACCTTCAGAGCCCTCCCAGGGAGACCTGGACAAATTATGGACCATCTACGTCGATGGCTCAGTGACGGGATCCGGGACGGGGGTGGGAATCTTCATTTAAACCCCCGACAGATGCTCATTGGAATACGCCTTGCACTTCAGCTTCCCGGCGACCAACAATGTCACGGAGTACGAGGCCACGATCAACGGGCTGAAGCTCAGCAGGGCGGTGGGCGTGACGAACGTGTTGCTCCTCGGTGACTCACGGCTCATCATCCAACAGATCCAAGGGAGCTTCGAGGCCCGAGAAGAAATGATGAAGCGCTACCTTAAGCGCATCCAAGCCGAGCTCCAGAAGTTCAAAAGAGTGGAGGTCCAGCACCTGCCCTGTTCCAACAACCTCCAGGCGGACGCCCTATCCAAGCTGGCCTCTTCATCCGCGGCCGAGATCGGGAAGGCCATTTACATCAAAAGCCTGCTGACACCCACTATTGACGAAGAGGAACTAATGTGTGTCGGCTCGACGACGACATGGATGACCCCCATCGTGAAATACCTGGAGACGGGGGCCCTACCTGAGGAGAGGATGCTGTCCAAGAAGGTGGAGAGGCGGGCCCTATCATTCGTACTCCTCGATGGAGTATTATACCACCGGCGCCGTGCCAACTTTGACGTCTTGCCGTACCTGCAGTGTCTGGGGCCTGAGCAGGCCGAGCAAGTCATCCGCGAAGTGCACGAGGGATTCTGCAGGAACCACCACAGCAGCCACACCATCGCCCATAAAATAATGCGCCAGGGGTATTACTGGCCGACAATGATCCAGGACACGGCTCAGTATGTCAAAAGATGCGAAGCGTGCCAGAAATCCGACAGACATACGATGGCGCCTCCGGCCAACTTGGTGCCCATCATGAGCCCGATCCCGTTCGCCAAGTGGGGGCTCGAAATCCTTGGGCCTTACCCAAAGGCCTCCGGGGGAAGGAAATATCTAGTCGTTACCGTGGACTACTTCACGAAGTGGGTGGAGGTCGAGCTGCTGACACGCATCACGTGGATGGACATGAAGGGCATTATTTGGCAGTCCGTCATATGTCGCTTCGGAATACCACGCTCTATAGTTACGGATAACGGAAGGCAGTTCGATTGCGAAGGCTTCCGTGACTTTTGTTCGGGCTGGGGGATCAAGCTCCATTTGGCGTCGGTGGCCCACCCGCAGTGCAACAGAATGGCGGAGGCCATGAACAAATGCATCTTGAATCCTATGAAGAAGAAGGTAGACACCGCCCTCGGGGCATGGGTCGACGAACTACCGGGAATTCTCTGGTCCTACTGCACCACCCACAAGGCCTCGACCGGAGAAAGCCCGTTCATGCTGGCATACGGATCGGAAGCGGTCGTTCCTGTGGAAATTGGAGAAGAGACACTCCGGTTGAAAATCTTCGATGAGGATATCAATGGGGAGGGGCTTGGCCTCAGTCTCGAGCTGGTGGACGAGGTAAGGGACCGAGCCCTGACGAGCGTCGTCCGGCACAGCCAGAGGATGGCCCGACACTATGACTCCAGGGTGAAGAAGCGAACCTTCAGAATCGGTGACCTGGTCCTCAGAGACGCCACCTTCAGACCCGAGACCAACTGCCGAGGGAAGTTGGCCGCCAAATGGGAAGGGCCCTACAAGGTCATCGACATCATCAGGCCAGCCACATACATCCTGGCGAACCAGGACGGGAGCGAACTAGCCCACCCTTGGAATGCGGAACACATGCTAAATTTTTACCAATAATGGTGAGTCTTCTTAATGAAAGATCTTCATTTGTACACTTTTCCAAACTCTGTTGCCTCCACACGAGTATTTCAGTTTGAACGATCAAGACCTCTGCGGCATGGCTAACCCTCGCCATCCAAACCAGAGAAGGGAACGGGCCGAGCTACGCACTCGCTCCCCCCCTCAAGACCTCTGGGGCAGGGCCAACCCTCGCCACCCAAACCAGAGAAGGGCACGGGCCGAGCTATGCCCTCGCTCCCCCCTCAAGAACTCTGGGGCAGGGCTAACCCTCGCCACCCAAACCAGAGAAGGCATGGGCCGAGCTACGCGCTCGCTCCCCCCTCAAGGCCTCTGGGGCAGGGCCAACCCTCGCCACCCAAACCAGATAAGGGCACGGGCCAAGCTACGTGCTCGCTCCCCCCACAAGGCCTCTGGGGAAGGGCCAAACCTCGCCACCCAAACCAGAGAAGGGCACGGGCCGAGCTACGCGCTCGCTCCCCCCTCAAGACCTCTGGGGCAGGGCCAACCCTCGCCACCCAAACCAGAGAAGGGCACGGGCCGAGCTACGCGCTCGCTCCCCCCCTCAAGACCTCTGGGGCAGGGCCAACCCTCGCCACCCAAACCAGAGAAGGGCACGGGCCTAGCTACGCGCTCGCTCCCCCCCTCAAGACCTCTGGGGCAGGGCCAACCCTCGCCACCCAAACCAGAGAAGGGCACGGGCCGAGCTACGCGCTCGCTCCCCCCTCAAGACCTCTTGGGCAGGGCCAACCCTATCCACCCAAACCAGAGAAGGGAACGGGCCGAGCTACGTGCTCACTCCCCCCCTCAAGACCTCTGGGGCAGGGCCAACCCTCGCCACCCAAACCAGAGAAGGGCACGGGCCAAGCTACGTGCTCCCTCGCCACCCAAACTAGAGAAGGGCACGGGCCGAGCTACACGCTCGCTCCCCCCCACAAGACCTCTGGGGCAGGGCCAGCCCTGGCCACCCAAACCAGAGAAGGGCACGAGACGAGCTATGCGCTCGCTCCCCCCTCAAGACCTCTGGGGCAGGGCCAACCCTCGCCAGCCAAACCAGAGAAGGGCACGGGATGAGCTACGCGCTCGCTTCCCCCCTCAAGACCCTGGGGAAGGGCCAACCCTCGCCACCCAAACCAGAGAAGCGCACGGGCCGAGCTACGCACTCGCTCCCCCCCTAAAGACCTCTGGACCAGGGCCAACCCTCGCCATCCAAATCAGAGAAGGGCACGGGCCGAGCTACGCGCTCGCTCCCCCCTCAAGACCTCTGGGGCAGGGCCAACCCTCGCCACCCAAACCAGAGAAGGGCACATGCCGAGCTACTGATCGATGCCCCGGTATGCACACGCAACCGAGACAAGCGACTCGTAGTCTTACCGCAAGCGCACAGCGTAGTGGCGAGCGGGTATCGAACTCAGGGAGGAACAATGACAGTGTCCCTTTCCAATCACCTAGCTATCAAGATGGTCGAGAATAATTTGGGGTAAAATTGTCACAATCGTTCGAATGTCGATAGAAATATCAATAAAATAAAGCGCCTAGGGATAGGGAATCCCCGCTACGGACCGTATCTCATCGTTGTGATTCGTAGGTTAAATCATTGCTAGACTTGAATTTTAGGTGAGCTAGTCGCCACTAAATGTAGAACTAAGCTCACGCTCTCGCGTTATTGCCGGTCTATAGCGAACCTAGGGTAGGGCCCAATCTCTTGCAAACCCTAACCTAAGCCGCTAGCGTGAAGAATGACATCCTCGTTCAACCGTATCTCGAGCCCACTCTCGTGCAAACTCGAGCTATGACCTAGGTTGAGATAGTTCCTACCCGTGCAATCTCTTGCAAATGGGTATTAGTATAGAATTACGATTGAAAACCCTAGCCTTGGTCCAATCTCTTGCAAACCAATTCTAGAAAAGTCCAATCGTAAATCTAAATCGAATTTCTAGGGCTTCCTATCAATTGGGATCCAATCTCTTGCAAATCCCAATCAATATGAATCCTTAGCTATCCATAATTAATCAATCCCAACCTAACCCTAATCAATTCTAGCAAGAATTTCACCAATTCATCACAATTTAGAAATAGGGTTCATAGGGTTCATCCCTATGCCCTAGGACAATAAAACTACTCACTAATCATCATGCAATTCATGAGAAAATCAATAACAAATTCAGCACAAATCATTGCAATAGAGAAATTATCAACAAAAATAGGGTTTTTGATAAGAAGAGAGACAAACCAATGAGAACCCAATAGCATCCAACAAAAATAACCTTTTAATCTCCAAGAGAAAAGCTAAATATATTGATCTAAAAAGCTCCCTAAAAAGGCTGCCAAAAGTATCAAAAATTTCTTCTCAACTAGGGCAAAAACTGGGTTTAAATACCCCTAAAAATCGCCCAAAAAATCGTGACAAAAATGCCCCTGCGCAGCTCAAAAATCGCAGTTTACGCAGCAGGCGGGGCGGCTCACTCGGTCGAGTGACAAATGTCACTCGACCGAGTGACAAACCCTGTATGATTACAGTAAGTTTGGGATTTTGAGGGTCTGTCTTCGGAGGTGACTCGGCCGAGTGGCTTTAGTCACTCGGCCGAGGAGCTTTTCATGCTCGGCCGAGTGAAAACTCTGAATCGCCTGTACATTTCCAGTAAGTCGGCCCTTTTTGATGGTGGATTTTCCATGCCACTCGGGCGATGTGATCTTCATACTCGGCCGAGTGGGATATCGTCCCTCGGCCGAGTGCACGCCCAATTCCTTCTGTTGGAGCGTGTCCAGTCTGTTCGGCCGAGTGGTCTACTGGCTCGGCCGAGTGAGTGATTCACTCGGCCGAGTGAGATGCTGCAAATGCCCAATCATCATCGTTTCGCTTCCTCGTCGCTCCTACGAAGTTCCTTCCTCTTCCACTTGCCTCCAATCACCGAATAGTCCTCAGATGAGCCTCGGGTGACACTCCGGAGTGGGAGAAAATCCTCTTGATCTCAAAATCACTCCGAATCGCTCCATATCTCCTGAAATACGACGAAAACAAGAAATCGTGAAAAGCATCGCAATTTTATCGAATAATCGTGAAAAACGCGATATGAGCGATCAAAGTGGCATGCAAACATGCCGAAAAAGAGTGTAAAATACGGAGTGATCAAAATCCCCCAAGCTTACCTCTTACTCGTCCTCGAGGAAGATGAGTAAAAAGTAAACCCGACGGGCAAAATAATGGAAAAGAAGGATAATAAAAATAAAAATAGAAATAGAATAGAAAGCGAAGAAGAGAGGTGTCACGCCCCACTTCCCTAAAATGGAGGCGAGACGTGAAGAGGTCCGCATGAGAGTGGAGCTGTGAAGCCCCAAACCCAATAAGCGTCAATAAAACATAAGCAGGTCCCTGTAACCACAAATGGAACAACAATAATAACATAAGGAGAGACAGAAATAAAATCTCAAACCTCAGAATTTGTCCAACAAAAATTAAGTTCAACATCCCAGAAAAGCCACCAGGCTAAAGAAAAGAGTCTAAAGGCCCAGAACAAGGCCAACAAAAGCCAACAGGGCACAAAGTATTGGTGCTACGCACCGACAACAAAAGTAGTCTAAACAACAACAAAACAGTCTCTACGACTGATCGCCCATGTCCACGAAGTCCTCGTCAAACACAGGCTCGGGCTCGGCGTCCGCAAACACCTCGTCCTCAACAATGAACTCAGGCTCGGGATCTAACATGTGTCACCCAAAAGAGTAAAGGGGCACATGTCAGCAAGTCTAAAAGACTTGGGCAAGGAAACTGAAAGAAGGTAAACTAACAACCTAGCAGTTATAGTATGCATGACATGGCAATTTTGGTATGAGAGCACAAGTAAGGCATGTTGTAACAATAGGTGCAAGGAAACAATTATCACGGCATGTCAAGGGTAGCCAATCTACTAACAATCTCAATCTTTTCACTAGTCACGTTTTCAAGTTGTTTGTAGATGTTTACGCCTTACAGTTGAACTGTTTGACATTCACACTGATTGGCTGCTTAACACTACCCCAGAACCCAGAGTTTACGCTTTACAACTGAAGTTGTTGATCGGGCATACTCCCAGTTGAATGGCCGCTTAACCCTTACCCCATCCCACACGTAAACAAGCCAGGGTCCCTGTACACGATACTCAGTAAATGAGCCAGGGTTGCCCCGCACAAGAGTTTGTTATTAGGTTCACAATTTGGCGTAGGGTTATGCCTGCAACGCAGGTGCCTAGCCGGAAATAAGTAGATCGGGCATTGGCTATCAACCAACTCACGTGGCCCGCTTTTGGAACACGAGCCAGGAAACAAAAGTATTGTAGCGTGTGCTACGAATGCGACATTCAACATGGATAACATGGATGACAATTAATTCGCGTACCGTTAATTAAAATTAAACGTGACATGGTAGTTATGCAACATGATAAATGACGGAATCTAACTCCGTTGTCAAGCTAGTTCCTGAAATTGCGCCTAGGCGAGTATCATTTCGTCGCCTAGTCTCTTTTACGCCTACACAAGCAAATGGCCTAGACCTGGCCCAAAACCCTAAGTGGCAAGTTTCACTTGCCTAGCACCGAGGATGATGATCAACGAGGCCGTCACACAAATGCTAACTACGGAGATGAGATCGCTGCCATGGCAAAACAATATTAGAACAACATCCAACCTAGTTTTATTAGGGTTTCACAAAAACACAAATGGGTTATGAGAACATTAAAGGATCGAGTTATTACCGAGTTGTTAGCGGAAGAACGATGCCGAGCAAGCGCGACGACGGAAGAAACGATCCGGGGAAACCTAGGGTTCAGATCTGGGAATGGGCAGAAAATCTGGAGAAATGGGGTTTTGTGGATTTTTGGGGGTTTTCCAGTGACCTGGAGGTGGTGGCCGGCCAAAATGGAGAGGGGGAGGAGCTCTTGATGAAGGAGGAGGGCTAGGGTTAGATGGATGATGATTTGGGGAAGAAAGAGGCTCAGGAGAAATGAAAGAAGAAAAGAAAAACGTTTGGGGGGTTTAAATAGGCACAGCCGGCGGCTGCCCAAAAATTAGGGTTTCTGGGTTGATTAGTCGGTCAAAGAAGGTTGGCTGACCGACTAGTTTAACAACTAGTCGGTCGGTCGATTAACTGTGACCGACTAACACCAAACAGTAACTCAGGTCGACAAAATGATCAATGAATTAGTCGGTTAAAGAACAATGGCTGACTGAATAGTTTGCAACCTAGTCGGTCGGTGGTTGTTCTTGGACCGACTAACGATAAACAGTAACTCAGGTGAAATTGATTGAAGGAACTAGTCGGTCTGAGAGCAAGTTCTGACCGACTAGTTTCACATCTAGTCGGTCGGTGGTTGTTCTTAGACCGACTAAAAGTAAACAGTAACTCCTGTACATTTAACAAAGCCCACTAATCGGTCCATGAAGGTTTGCCGACCGACTAAATCGTCATCTAGTCGGTCGGTTCCCCTTCTTGTACCGGCTAACATGCACAGAAAGTTCCAAAATGGAGCGCAAAGCTCCGGGATCGATTCCTAAGACTCCTAGGCTTGATCTAACAATAAGATATGACCGATATGAAGCCCGTCACGAATGACTTACTCCGAAATCGAAGATCCTAAGGAAGAAGCTAGAAAATCACAACGAAACGATCGAAAATAAAAGCTACGGAGACAAAAACCACACATAAGGAGAAAATCCACCAAAACACATATAATATATATATATATAATATAGATATTCCAAGTACATGAAAAACCAGTCGTTACATCCTCCCCAACTTAAGAAAAATTCCGTCCTCGGAATTTCCAATAATCACGAGTCCGGAAACAAAAGTGGGAAACGCTCTCGCATCTCATCCTCATTCTCCCAAGTAGACTCTCTTGGCGAGCCGTGTCGTCACATCACCCTCACAAGATTGACAACCTTGTTCCGAAGTGACTTCTGACGCCTGTCCAGAATCCGCACTGGCTGCTGGTCATACGTCATATCAGGGCGAACGGTAATCTCCGAGAAATCCACAGCATGAGATGGGTCTCTAATGTATCGATGAAGCTACGACACATGGAAAACATTGTGAACTCCTTCCAAAGATGGCGGCAAGGCTAAGCGGTAAGCTACCTCGCCAACTCTCTCCAGAATGTCAAACGGTCCAATGAATCGTGGGCTCAACTTCCCTTGCTTCCCAAAGCGAATCACACCACGATTCTGGGAAATCTTCAAGAACACATGGTCGCCCGGCTGAAACTCCAAAGGACGGCGTTTAGCATCCGCCCAATGCTTAAAACGGTCTTGAGCAATCCTCAACCTCTCCCGAATGTTCCTGACAACATCCACAGCCCCCACAATCATCTCAGGTCCCAACGGCTCCTGATCACCAACGTCATCCCAACTCAATGGCGATCGACATTTCCTCCCATAAAGCGCGGCGAAAGGTGCCATGCCAATGGACGCCTGGAAGCTGTTGTTGTAAGAGAACTCCACCAGATGTAGATGGTCCTCCCATGAACCCTTGAAATCCAACATGCACGCCCTCAGCATGTCCTCCAAGATCTGAATCATCCTTTCGGACTGGCCATCCGTCTGCGGATGGTACGCCGTGCTGAAACTCAGACGCGTACCCAAACTCTTCTGTAAACTCTGCCAGAACTGAGATGTGAACATCGTGTCTCTGTCCGACACGATACTCACAGGGACTCCGTGAAGTCGTACGACCTCCTGCACGATTCATGTTACATCACTATCTAAACTAGGAAAAGGAAATAGAAACGGAGAGTAAAAGAATTTACCTCCATATATCTCCTCGCTAGCGCCTCAGTGGACTGTTCTACTCGGAATGGAATAAAGTGCGTGGATTTGGTCAATCGATCTACAATCACCCAAATCGCATCATTCTGCTTCGGACTCCGAGGTAGTCCAGTCACGAAATCCATAGTGATGTGTTGCCACTTCCACTCCGGAATCGGAAGCAGTTGTAGTAACCCTGTCGTACGCTGATGCTCCGCCTTTACCTGCTGGAAAACCAAGCACTTGGCTACACTCCGAGCCACACTCCTCTTCATACCATGCCACCAATAGTTCAGACGAAGATCCTTGTACATCTTGGTCCCACCAGGATGCACAGAATACGGTGAACTGTGTGCCTCCACCATCAACTCCTCTCTAATATCCCCAGCTGGCACACACAACCTGGCTCCAAACCTCAGCGAGCCATCCTCATGAATAAAAAAGTCAGTCCGCAGACCGGATTTAACCTGCTCCCGAATCTTCACCAGCTTCGGATCCCCAACCTGACCAGCCTTGATCAGATCCACGATAGTCGACTGAATCTGCATACTCATCAACGAAGAGGCCTCCCCAGGAAGAACAATCTCAACACCAGACTCGCAAACATCCTGCCGTAATCTCCACTGCGAAGTCAACAACATCACCGTTAGAAGCCTACTCAGCGCATCAGGAACCACATTCACCTTGCCAGGGTGAAACCGCAAATCAATCTCATAATCCGCCATGAGATCTAACCATCGACGCTGTCACATGTTGAGCTCCTTCTGAGTAAAAATGTACTTCAAGCTTTTGTGATCGGTGAAAATCTTCACTTTCTCACACATCAGGAAGTGCCTCCAAATCTTAAGAGCAAACACAACAGCAGCCAACTCCAAATCATGCGTCGGGTAATTCTTCTCATGAACCTTGAGCTGACGAGAAGCATAAGCCACAACATGCCCGTGCGGATGCAACACACAACCGAGACCCTTGCCGGAAGCATCACAAAAGACCTCAAACCCTCCACTGCGATCAGGCACAACAAGAATAGGGGCAGTCGATAATCTCTCCCTCAGAACGCCAAAAGCATTCTCACAATCACCCGACCAAACAAAAGGTACATCCTTCCGAGTCAATCTGGTCATCGGCTCAGTAATACGGAAAAAGTCCTTGATGAAGCACCGATAGTAACCGGCAAGCCCAAGAAAACTCCGGACCTCAAAAGCTGACTGCGGAACAGGCCACTCCCTGATGGCCCTAATCTTCTCGGGATCCACTGAAATACCATCGCCAGTCACCACATGCCCCAGAAAAGCAATTCTGTCCAACCAAAACTCGCACTTCGAAAACTTAGCATACAAACGATGCTTCCTCAAAATCTCCAACACTGTCCTCAAGTGCGAGGCATGCTCTTCCTCCGACTTTGAATAGATCAGAATGTCGTCAATAAAGATAACGACAAACTTATCCAAAAAGTCGTAGAAAATCAGGTTCATCAGATTCATGAAAACTGCGGGTGCGTTGGTTACTCCGAAAGGCATAACCACAAACTCATAGTGTCCATACTTCGTCCTGAATGCCGTCTTCGGAACATCTTCCTTCTTCACCTTCAGCTGATGATAACCACTCCTCAGATCCAACTTCGAAAACACCCTCGAACCTCCAAGCTGATCAAAAATATCATCGATGCGAGGCAACGGGTATTTATTCTTAATGGTCACCGCATTCAACTCCCGATAGTCCACGCACATGCGACGCGAACCATCCTTCTTCTTTACCAGCAACACCGGTGCTCCCCACGGAGACACACTAGGATTGATATAACCCTTCTGCAAAAGCTCATCCAGCTGCTTCCGCAATTCCTCCAACTCAGCAGGAGCCATACGATATAACGCCTTCGAAATCGGTTGCGCTCCCAGAACAAGATCAATAGAAAATTCCAGAGCGCGATCAGGTGGCAATCCAGACATCTCCTCGGGGAAGACGTCATCGAAATCCCGCACAACCGCTGGCCTCTCCAGCCCCATCTGCAAAGCCACAATATCCACTGGCCTGGCCCGAAACCTGACAGGACCAAGCGAGCTACTATCCCGGCAAAACTCAAATACTAGGTGTCTGGGAATCTCGAACACCACCTTCTTCCTCCGACAGTCAATCGTAGCATAGAAGCTCGCAAGCCAATCCATCCCAAGGACTGACGTGCGTTTATATTTCATATATTCACGCACGTTTTCTTTTGTGTTTCCCCGTGTTTTCCGCCGTCTTTTATTCGTTTTCTTGTATTTTCTCGTTTTCTTTCACTTTTCTTTGTTTATCCATGTTTGCAGGATGTTGGCCACGTAGGGGACGTTTAACGATGATATCTCAAGTCCCCGGAGCAACGGGAGAAGTCACGCATGATCCAGGGGGTCAAACGTCGAAGAATTCATCTTTCAGCCCCTCACCCGGTCGGTTGGTCATCTCCAACCGATCGGGTGTGCACACGTGCACCACCCGGTCTCAGCTGGAGCTCACATGGAAGTCACCCGACCGGTTCGCAGACCGGTTCAGCGGGGGCCTGTTCTCTGTTTTCTCGAGCAAAATGCCAACCGATCGGGTGACTCTCACCCGATCGGTTCATCTGTAGCCGAAGATGAGGAGCTGAAGACACGGGCACCAAACCGATCGCTTCACCCGACGGCTCCAAGATCCAACCGGTCACTCAAGAACTCACCCGACCGGTTCATGTGATCGGGTGAAAGCTCGCCGTTTTCTGTTATTATTTTGTAACGGATCAACCGATCGGTTGACTTGTCAACCGATCAGTTGATGCGAGAGTCTATAAATAGAACCCCTAGGGTTCCAGAAACGAGAGCTGCGAGTTTTTTACTGTTTTCTCACTTTGTGACGGCTGTAATTGTTACTCTTTTGTAAGTTTTCAGATCTTTCTCAAATTTTAGTATTGTCTTATCTACTCTATTACTTCCGCATTACAATCGTCCGATTATGATTCCAACGGTTAATTTTTATTTAGATCGCTTTTTCATGGATTTTTGTGAGTAGTTCCCAAATCTGGGATTTTTGTGGAAACCCCTTCGGGGGCTCTTCCCGATGCGTCCATAGGGTTAGGAAATCAATAGGGATTAGGAATCTAACGGTTACGCGGGGTGTTTCATTGTCATCGGCGGGAAAAAGACCGCCTTTGATCGTTGGGCCAAGGGGGAATAAACTTGGCGGTTACTCCCTAGCCATAGCTCACACCCATAGCGTAGACGTCGAATCCTAGCACGCGGGAGCGGCATGATGAGACGTTGGGAGTTATCGTTGCGGGCTTAGTGCTCCCGGGATCGATCAGTGTTAATGGACACGGGAGTGCCCACTGATCGAATCCGGGAAGTCCGGTGTATCATCCTGGGCATCGACCGGAATATCGGGCCCATGGGACGCCGGGGTACCACTTTCAGAGGCAACGTCTCACCATTAGACCCTAATCCCGATCGTTATCCATACCCGTAGGCTGTGTCGGCGAGAGCCACTCGTCGGAGCGGAAACCAAAGTCCCGGGTTTATTTCTTTATTGTTCATACCCTTTATTTCTTCCCGTGACAACCATTTACCGATTCGGGCTAGCTCGCCCCTCGGGGTGATTTAGGTCCTACCTGACCCAAGCACAACCTCGCCTCCCTGAGTTCGATATTCTCGCACCCTACATTAACCGTGCACTTGCGGTAAACCGACACCGCGCCCTTACCGCAGATAGCGGGGGCGTCGGTCAAGTTTATGGCGCCATTGCCGGGGAGGCAACGTGCTTGTTATTTTAGGATCTCTTGAACTCTCGTGTCTAGCTCTCGTCCCTACCTCGCGATAATTTTCGCATTCTCCTTTTTCTTTTTATTTTTCTTATTTTTATTTCTTATTTTATCTGTTTCTTTCCCACTTGTCACTTCACGGGTGTTTGTTGTTTTTTATGCGCATGAGTTCAAGGAGTCTTGACGACTTGATTCCCCTCGATCCAGAGATTAATGCCACCCTTAGGCGTTTGGCCGTCGAGAAGCGAAGAAGAGAGGATACCGAATCCATGGAGGAGAACACCCCGCCTCACAAGTCCCTGCTGGAGTACTCGATGCCTTCTATCGAGTCCACTTCCGCCATCCGTCCTCCAGCTATCACGGCCCAAATCTTTTAGCTGAAGCCGTCTTTGGTGACATGGATCCAGCAGGATTAGTTTGCGGGTGCACCCATGGAGAGCCCGATCGAGCATCTAGACTCCTTCTTGGAGAAGTGTGACACCTTCCGGATTAATGGTGTCACGACAGAGGCTATCCGTCTGAAGCTGTTCCCCTTCTCTTTGCGAGACAAAGCCAAGCAATGGCTTAGGGGAAAGGACCCCAACACTTTCAACACCTGGGAGAAGCTCTCCAACGCTTTTCTGACGAAGTTCTTTCCTCCGGGGAAGACCATGAAGTTGAGGAGTGAGATCTCCTCCTTCTCCCAGGCCAGCCACGAGTCCTTGCATGAAGCTTGGACGAGATATAAGGAAATGCAAAGAAGATGCCCTCACCATGAGATTCCGAAGTGGCAGATTATTAATCTGTTCTACAATGGGTTGAGGGATGACCTAAAATCTTCTATGGACGCCGCGGCTGGGGGTTCCTTCATGTCTAGGAGCGAGGAAGATGCCGGACATATTCTGGAAAATATGGCATCCAACAATGAGCGCTGGTGTGACGAGAGAGCCACACCAAGATCCGGGGGGTAGACACAGAGTCGAGGACGTCGACAAACTTTCAAGCAAGTTCGACTTGCTTTCGACCCAGATCTCCGCGCTAATGGTAGGAGCCGGTGGGGCCGGTACACAGCAAATTTCTGCGGTAGAGTCCGAATTCTTTGGGGAATTCGACGGTGGAGACATCTCACCACCGTTGGATCAGGCGAGCGCACTATTTTACAACCCCACGGGAAATGCGCCGTATCCGCCAAGGACCAATTCCAACCCGACCTACTCTCCAAACAACCGGAACCACCCAAACTTCAGTTACCGGCCACCATTTCAGCCCTCACCGCCTCAGCAGCCGCAGCAACAAACTTATCAGCTGGCTAGGCCACAGCAGAGTCAGGTTCAGCAGCAACCATTTCAGCAGCAACCTCAGCAACAATTTTACACCCCCAGGAACCAGCAGCCATTCCAGCAGCAGCAGCAGTATGGCCAACATAGGGCCGTCTCTCCGGTTGAGTCTCTCTTGACTCAATATATTACCAACCAGGAGAAGATCAACCAAAAGCTGGAAATGGGTCAGCGGACCCTCACGGACCAAGTAACCCAGCTGGGGTTACAAGTGGCAAATCTTTCAAGGTCACAAAACCAATTGCCACCACAACCGGAGGTGAACCCGAGGGGAGCAACCCAAACATCGGCACTCGTGCACGAGCACACAAATGTGTCCGCTATCGTTCTGAGAAGCGGGACACAAATTCCTACTAGAGTGCCCCCTAGCAAACCGGAAGCACCATTGGTCGTTGAGAGACCGATCGAAAAATCAAACGACGCCGGTGCTTCGTCGTCAAATCCTATGACTCCGGAGGGAGTCTCTGAAGAAGAGAAGAAGAAGAAGGAAGAAGGGAGCCTGAAAGTGTTCAAACCCGTTGTGCCATTTCCACAACGGTTAGCTCAGGCCAAAATTGATGAGAAATATGGCAAGTTCTTCGCCATGGTAAAGGACCTGAGCCTGCAAATCCCCTTCCTAGAAGCAATCGAAACAATCCCCTCCTATGCGAAATTCCTGAAAGATTTGGTGACTAGAGGGTCTAGAAAGGAGAAAGTAGTATTGACGGCGGAGTGTAGTGCTCTCATCCAGAGGGCAAATCCACCGAAACTCAAGGACCCGGGGAGCTTCTCAATTCCTTGCACGATCGGGGCAGTAAAGATTCACCGTGCACTCATCGATCTCGGAGCGAGTGTTAGTTTGATGCCCTTGTCGATGTATAAAAGGATAGGAATGGGTGATTTAGAGCCCACCGGTATGACCCTACAACTAGCTGACCGGTCGGTCAAATATCCGGTGGGAATTATGGATGACCTCCCCGTTAATGTAAGAGGGGTGCATGTGCCAGTGGACTTCGTAGTCATGGACATGCCTGAAGACACACACACCCCCATCATCCTGGGATGGCCTTTCATGGCCACTGCTGGCGTTTTGATTGATGTAAAGAACGGAAAACTCTCTTTAAACGTCAGCGGAGAAAAAGTTGAGTTTGATCTGGGGTTGTCCATGAAGTACCCCGATCCCCCTGATGACCCTCGGTGTAATTTGCTTGAGGTAGAAGAAGAAAAGGCCGCTGAAGAGAGCTCCTGGGAGATTCTCTTAAGAAACCCCCCCGATGACTTGGGGGATTTAGAAGACCAAGACGGCCCCAAGAACAAAGAAGCTGCTGGAAAAGCGAGTGCAGCAAGAACGACCCCTCCCGGGTTCCCCAAGGCTCCTCCTGCGAGGAGAACAGGAAAAGAGCCCATGGACCTCACTAAAGACGATGTCAGGATCCTAAAGAAGATGGCGGGAAGCGCCAACACGAAAGAGAAACCCCCAGATCCCAAGAACAAGGAGAGGGTAGTTGAGCAAATATTTCTCCAGCCGCTGACTACTCCAAGGGCCTTCAACTCCAATGAAGAAGAGATGCCAAACTTCGGGCATCACCCGTATCAACCACCGTGAACATCTCTTGCGGGCGTCGAGCCAACGACGTTAAACAAGTGTGCTTCATAGGAGGCAACCCATGTTCTAAACTTTTTCCACAATTTTTAGCGTTATTTTTGACTTTATTTTATCTGCTTTTATAAATAAAATCTGCCGCGAGAAGATCCATTCAGGGACTTAGACAATCTGTTGGCTTTTGCAGGAAACAAAGCCCCAACAGATCGGTTGACAACTCACCCGATCGGTTGGGATGCATCAGATACAAGCCGAGATCTGTCCCCAGATGAACCGATCGGTTGAAGAATGAGGAGACCGGGTGACAGACCGGGTGAGCTGGGGAGAACTCTCGGAAATTTTTGGGGAATATCAACCGATCGGTTGAGTTCGAGCGCGATCGGTTGACACGACCGGGTGAGCAGCCCTAAGTTCTCGGGAAACTGAGTGGAGCGGCCAACCGATCGGTTGACAAGTCAACCGACCGGTTCGCCTGTAGCAATTCTTCGGCAAGAAATTTCGACCTAACCGTCAACCGATCGGGTGATAAGTCACCCGATCGGTTCGACTTAAAACCCTATAAATACCCCCAACCGCCCATTCGATCCGCACTCGCCATTTTCGAATCCGGATCCGCCGTTTCACCTCTCCCTCATGCGCCTGCCCTCTTTCTTCCCTTCAATCAACCTCAATCGCCTTTTCCCCCATCCCCCTACCCATCCACCATCGATTTCTCTCCATTCTCCTCGATTCCACCAACACACAAAACCCTAACCTCCACCCGTTTTTCCTAATTTTGAAACTTGCTGAAGAGATCGCTGCGGCTTCACAGCGTGCTCCAATCGAGTAGCATCGGGGCGTCAACGAGCAACTATCTTCATCTCATTTGTGTAAACTCGCTCCTTTGCTTAATTTTAATCTTACCCCAAATATTCCATTCGCTTGTTGGTCGTATTTTGTGTTTGTGTTGAATTCATTGTACTCTTACGTACCTACGCACACGAACGACACCCGCACAATGCCTCCCCGCCGTGTTAAGCCCACCGACGCCAGCTCTTCGAACCCTAGGCCCACCCGTCGTACCCGTCGCACACAGCCCACCACCCCCAACCCATCCACCACACCACGCACCACTTCCCCACCTCACGTTTACGATCCCGAATATGGGATGCAATTCCAAACCGATGACCATGCCGACCGATTCACAGCCATGGTCCTCCTAGCTGGTCAGGGTGGTCGGATAACCGAGGAGTCCGTCGACCGAGACCTCCCGTTTCTTCAAAGCTTTATTCGCCACATCCGTGAAGACCCACCCGATGTCTCCGAGCTCCACATTCCACCCCCCACGACTCCTGGTCCTCAGCGCAGGCCCCCGTCACCACCCCCAGAGGGTGGTGCCCCTGCTTGATTTTTCTCTCCCACATTTGCCCCCCCATATTTGTGCCCATCTGTCTTTTCAGGGCCCTGCTTTGTCTCTGTCGGGGGTGACTATTTGCGTGTTGCTTTCTGAATTCACCTCTTTTGTTTTTGACTCCCCCTTGCATATCTCTGGATTTCATTGATCATATCATTTCGCTAGCACTGTCTGGTTTAGCTTGGGGGACGTCTATTTTGGCGTGCTGTCGTGTTTTGTTTGTTTTTCTCATTTTTGTGTGTGTGCTTGCTTTTCATTTTTTGAGTGTCGTGTCGTGTGGTTTTATTTTTATTTTTTATTTTCGTGTCGTTTGATTTTTGATTTTGATCTTTCTTTCTTTTTCAGTTTCATCTATGTGTTTTCCTCGTTTTCATTTCTTTTTGTGTCAGTGCGTATTCCCCCCCATTTTCATTGCCCTCCCGTACTCACTCATATTGCATTGATGGCAATGCAAACTTCAGCTTGGGGGAGTCGCACTGTGTGCGTCGTTTGAGTCCTTCTTGAGTCCTTCTTTTTCGTTTTATGTGTCGTTTTCATCGGGTTTTTATTTTTTCTTTTCTTCTTTTTAGCTCTTTCTCCTAGAGATGAATCCTATGATGAATCGCCACAAAGTCACACACACCTAGCATTGCATCGATAATCACACTCACTAACCCTAGGATTTCGAGTCCTCTTGCATTTCACGCATTGTGGGTCCACTTAGCTTTCTTGTGAGTCGTGCGTCGTGCCTGTCTATTTGGTGTGCTTCTGCTTTGTGATTTTACTTTATATACCTGTCCAGGAATGACCCCTAGATTATCATGCTTCGATTTGAATATGTGGTATTTATTTCTACTATATGCATGCTATATTTATATCGTATATTTCAATTCGCATGCGTCGGGATTCCACAACTAAAGACTAGGATAACCCATTTAGCCTATGCTCTATTTAGCGAGAATAGTTTCCTTTGCCCGAGTGTTTAGATTTCGACTTCTTTTTTGTTTTACTTGGTGCAAATCCCCTCGTCGTGTACCGTTCTCCCTCTTGGGAGAGTACACATGTGTATAGCCAAAAACCCAAAAATCCAAAAGAAAAATAGAAAAAAGGAAAAGAAAAACCCAAAAAGAGAAGAAAAGAAAAATTTTGTATAGCCGAAAAGCCAAAAAATATACAAATGCACAAAACCCAAAAAAAAAAATTCCCGTGTGAATATTTTTTCTACTTGCCGAGAATAAAGGGAAGGCGAGAATTTGCACCAAGTGTTCTACTCCACATCATCTCAACCCCCATCGTTATTGAAAACACTTGGCTTAGGAACTTTTTAGCTAGTATCTAGGCTGTAGTGGCGTGATTTCCTTAACCCTAGTTGTGGAGTCCCCGACGCATGATACGTTTCGATTCTCTCTATTCTCATGCATGCTTGAACTATATATTCACCGCTTAATTCAATTCGAATCGATATTTGGGGCGTATCTTGGATTTGTGTATATCGAGCCTCATAGCACATTGTAGAAAGCGACACCATTTGCTAGCACACGACCACACTCACTAGCGCTTCACCGCGTGGGCCCACGACACTTATTTGGACTCGTTTTCCTAGGTTTAGTGGTGTGATTTGGCGTTTGCTTGCTTGGTGTGTCGTTTTTGATTTTGGTGGCTCTGACGGACGATTTAGGATTTAGAGTTTTCTTTTTCTTTCTTCCTCTCTATTTTTCCCTTCAGAGCTCCTACTCTCACTCGTCTTCCTCGAGGACGAGGAAGAGTTCAGCTTGGGGGATTTTGACGTGCGTTTATATTTCATATATTCACGCACGTTTTCTTTTGTGTTTCCCCGTGTTTTCCGCCGTCTTTTATTCGTTTTCTTATATTTTCTCGTTTTCTTTCACTTTTCTTTGTTTATCCATGTTTGCAGGATGTTGGCCACGTAGGGGACGTTTAACGACGATATCTCAAGTCCCCGGAGCAACGGGAGAAGTCACACGTGATCCAGGGGGTCAAACGTCAAAGAATTCATCTTTCAGCCCCTCACCCGGTCGGTTGGTCATCTCCAACTGATCGGGTGATGCACGCGTGCACCACCCGGTCTCAGCCGGAGCTCACATGGAAGTCACCCGATCGGTTCGCAGACCGGTTCAGCGGGGGCCTATTCTCTGTTTTCTCGAGCAAAATGCCAACCGATCGGGTGACTCTCACCCGATCGGTTCATCTGTAGCCGAAGATGAGGAGCTGAAGACACGGGCACCAAACCGATCGCTTCACCCGACGGCTCCAAGATCCAACCGGTCACTCAAGAACTCACCCGACCGGTTCATGTGATCGGGTGAAAGCTCGCCGTTTTCTGTTATTATTTTGTAACGGATCAACCGATCGGTTGACTTGTCAACCGATCGGTTGATGCGAGAGTCCATAAATAGAACCCCTAGGGTTCCAGAAACGAGAGCTGCGAGTTTTTTACTGTTTTCTCACTTTGTGACGGCTGTAATTGTTACTCTTTTGTAAGTTTTCAGATCTTTCTCAAATTTTAGTATTGTCTTATCTACTCTATTACTTCCGCATTACAATCGTCCGATTATGATTCCAACGGTTAATTTTTATTTAGATCGCTTTTTCATGGATTTTTGTGAGTAGTTGCCAAATCTGGGATTTTGGTGGAAACCCCTTCGGGGGCTCTTCCCGATGCGTCCATAGGGTTAGGAAATCGATAGGGATTAGGAATCTAACGGTTACGCGAGGTGTTTCATTGTCATCGGCAGGAAAAAGACCGCCTTTGACCGTTGGGCCAAGGGGGAATAAACTTGACGGTTGACTCCCTAGCCATAGCTCACACCCATAGCGTAGACGTCGAATCCTAGCACGCGGGAGCGGCAGGATGAGACGTTGGGAGTTATCGTTGCGAGCTTAGTGCTCCCAGGATCGATCAGTGTTAATGGACATGGGAGTGCCCACTGATCGAATCCGGGAAGTCCGGTGTATCATCCTGGGCACCGACCGGAATATCGGGCCCATGGGACGCCGGTACCACTTTCAGAGGCTACGTCTCACCATTAGACCCTAATCCCGATCGTTATCCATACCCGTAGGCTGTGTCGACGAGAGCCACTCGTCGGAGCGGAAACCAAAGTCCCGGGTTTATTTCTTTATTGTTCATACCCTTTATTTCTTCCCGTGACAACCATTTACCGATTCGGTCTAGCTCGCCCCTCGGGGTGATTTAGGTCCTACCTGACCCAAGCACAAACTCGCCTCCCTGAGTTCGATATTCTTGCACCCTACACTAACCGTGCACTTGCGGTAAACCGACACCGCGCCCTTACCGTAGATAGCGGGGGCGCCGGTCAAGGACCACATCATAGTTGATGATGTCGTGGACAAAGAAATCAGCGTAAATCTCATGTCCATAAACCACCAACGAGCAAGAATTGCAACCAAGATGCACCGAGACCACGCCTTTTCCTGTGACGATATTCCAACTCTTCGGAAGAGGGGACGTCGACAAGGAATGCTTCTCCATGAAGCTCAGAGAAATAATGCACATCGATGCACCTGAGTCAAAGAGGACTCGTGCAGGAAATGTGTAAACCAGAATCACACCTACAAACAGCCTAGCAATCAAGCCCTAGTCTAGCAAATAATCATGTGCAAGCAACCAAACATAATCTAACAGTCAAACTAACTAGGAAATAAACATCTAGATTAAGGATTACCTGCGATAACCTCATCCACATCTCTGTTCTCCACAGCGGTCATCAGAAAAGCCTGCCTCCTCGGTGGAAAAGCCTGCTGAAAAGCCTGCCTCTGTGGAACAAGAGCTGCTCCACGTCCAGCAGGAACAGACGCTCTCTGCTGCAACGGCTGCGCTGCAACAGGTGCCCTCCGCAACTGATTCGCATGCCGACAATCCTTCGCGACATGAGAAGCATCACCACAAACCAAACACTGGCCTAGAAATTTCCTACATTGATCCTTGATGTGGCCAGGCTTGTCACAGAAATGGCAAGTCTTCTGATTAGGCCCTCCTGGCCTCTTGAACTGCACCGGATGATTAGGCTTGAAACCAGGCCTAACCACCGCCCTGTCCTGCTCTATAGGTCTCTTCCTAGCTCCAGCAACATGTCCTCTCCTCTGGCTCAGGTTCAGCTCCTGCCTCCTTGCAGCGACCAGAACCTTCTGATAAGAGTCCAGATCAGAGGAAGACACAAAACTCTGAAGCTCCAAAGGAAGTCCCTGCAGGAACCTCTGAGCCCTCTCATCTGCTTCCTGCACAATCTTCGATGCGAACCGACTCAGCCTAGTGAACTCTTGGTGGTACTGATCCACTGTCGAGCTCCCTTGCTTCAGCTCAATAAAACGCTGCAGCATCTCCTTCCTAGCAGCCTTCGGAAAGAACTCATCGAAACTGGACTTGAAGGTAGCCCAAGCTATCGGCTCCTCCAACAGCTCCTCCTCAGCATCCCACCAATTCTGAGCATTATCCTTGAGTTGCCTCTTCACCAGATCAACCCATCCAGCCGGGCCGATATTCGCCATCTTCAAATTATCCTCTATATTCCGAATCCACTCATCTGCAGCTAGAGGACCCTCAGACCCATCAAAATATGCGGGACCCAGCTCCCGAAATTGCTTCGCTCCCGGCTCGGGGCGAGGGGCGTCCTGAACTGCCCGAGCACCCCGAACAACTGGAGCATTCTGGACTTGCAGGAGCACGCCCTGCTGCACCTGCATCATCCGCATCATCTCCCCATTGGTGGGCTCCCGCTCAGGCTCCTCGTCATGAGGGGGCGCACTACCACCACCACCACGGGTAAATCGCCTTCCTGCCATCTAATGACATAGAAAATGAGACAGATTAGACTCATAGCTTATGACTCGGATGTCGAACTTAGTTTATTGGACATTCTAATATTATTATCGTCATTCTGATAATCGCAGTTACAGTGGGACCTGCATGGGCCACCAACAAAACCTGTCACGCCCCGCTTCCCTAAAATGGAGGCGAGACGTGAAGAGGTCCGCACGAGAGTGGAGCTGTGAAGCCCCAAACCCGATAAGCGTCAATAAAACATAAGCAGGTCCCTGTAACCACAAACAGAACAACAATAATAACACAAGGAGAGACAGAAATAAAATCTCAAACCTCAAAATTTGTCCAACAAAATTTAAGTTCAACATCCCAGAAAAGCCACCAGGCTAAAGAAAAGAGTCTAAAGGCCCAGAACAAGGCCAACAAAAGCCAACAGGGCACAAAGTATTGGTGCTACGCACCGACAACAAAAGCAGTCTAAACAACAACAAAACAGTCTCTACGACTGATCGCCCGTGTCCACGAAATCCTCGTCAAACACAGGCTCGGGCTCGGCGTCCGCAAACACCTCGTCCTCAACAATGAACTCAGGCTCGGGATCTAACATGTGTCACCGAAAAGAGTAAAGTGGCACATGTCAGCAAGTCTAAAAGACTTGGGCAAGGAAACTGAAAGAAGGTAAACTAACAACCTAGCAGTTATAGTATGCATGACATGGCAATTTTGGTATGAGAGCACAAGTAAGGCATGTTGTAACAATAGGTGCACGGAAACAATTATCACGGCATGTCAAGGGTAGCCAATCTACTAACAATCTCAATCTTTTCACTAGTCACGTTTTCAAGTTGTTTGTAGATTTTTACACCTTACAGCTGAACTGTTTGACATTCACACTGGGCCGCTTAACACTACCCCAGAACCCAGAGTTTACGCCTTACAACTGAAGTTGCTGATCGGGCATACTCCCAGTTGAATGGCCGCTTAACCCTTACCCCATCCCACACGTAAACAAGCCAGGGTCCCTGTACACGATGCTCAGTAAATGAGCCAGGGTTGCCCCGCACAAGAGCTTGTTATTAGGTTCACAATTTGGCGTAGGGTTATGCCTGCAACGCAGGTGCCTAGCCGGAAACAAGTAGATCGGGCATTGGCTATCAACCAACTCACGTGGCCCGCTTCTGGAACACGAGCCAGGAAACACAAGTATTGTAGCGTGTGCTACAAATGCGACATTCAACATGGATAACATGGATGACAATTAATTCGTGTGCCGTTAATTAAAATTAAATGTGACATGGTAGTTATGCAACATGATAAATGACGGAATCTAACTCCGTTGTCAAGCTAGTTCCTGAAATTGCGCCTAGGCGAGTATCATTTCGTCGCCTAGTCTCTTTTACGCCTACACAAGCAAATGGCCTAAGACATGGCCCAAAACCCTAAGTGGCAAGTTTCACTTGCCTAGCACCGAGGATGACGATCAACGAGGCCGTCACACAAATGCTAACTACGGAGATGAGATCACTGCCATGGCAAAACAATATTATAACAACATCCAACCTAGTTTTATTAGGGTTTCACAAAAACACAAATGGGTTATGAGAACATTAAAGGATCGAGTTATTACCGAGTTGTTAGCGGAAGAACGATGCCGAGCAAGCGCGGCGACGGAAGAAACGATCCAGGGAAACCTAGAGTTCAGATCTGGGAATGGGGAGAAAATCTGGAGAAATGGGGTTTTGGGGATTTTTGGGGGTTTTCCGGCGACCTAGAGGTGGTGGCCGGCCAAAATGGAGAGGGGGAGGAGCTCTTGATGAAGGAGGAGGGCTAGGGTTAGATGGATGATGATTTGGGGAAGAAAGAGGCTCAGGAGAAATGAAAGAAGAAAAGAAAAACGTTTGGGGGGTTTAAATAGGCACAGCCGGCGGCTGCCCAAAAATTAGGGTTTCTGGGGTGATTAGTCGGTCAAAGAAGGTTGGCTGACCGACTAGTTTAACAACTAGTCGATCGGTCGATTAACTGTGACCGACTAACACCAAACAGTAACTCAGGTCGACAAAATGATCAATGAATTAGTCGGTTAAAGAACAATGGCTGACCGACTAGTTTGTAACCTAGTCGGTCGGTGGTTGTTCTTGGACCGACTAACGATAAACAGTAACTCAGGTGAAATTGATTGAATGAACTAGTCGGTCTGAGAGCAAGTTCTGACCGACTAGTTTCACATCTAGTCGGTCGGTGGTTGTTCTTAGACCGACTAAAAGTAAACAGTAACTCCTGTACATTTAACAAAGCCCACTAGTCGGTCCATGAAGGTTTGCCGACCGACTAAATCGTCATCTAGTCGGTCGGTTCCCCTTCTTGTACCGGCTAACGTGCACAGAAAGTTCCGAAATGGAGCGCGAAGCTACAGGATATATTCCTAAGACTCCTAGGCTTGATCTAACAATAAGATATGACCGATATGAAGCCCGTCACGAATGACTTACTCCGAAATCGACGATCCTAAGGAAGAAGCTAGAAAATCACGACGAAACGATCGAAAACGAAAGCTACGGAGAAGAAAACCACACATAAGGAGAAAATCCACCAAAACACATATAATATATATATATATATATAATATAGATATTCCAAGTACATGAAAAACCAGTCGTTACAAGAGGTGCTAGATCATTTTTCTCTGGACGTGGGTTTTGCTTACTCATATAGCATGCATCGAATATAAAACACATGTCACAAAATTTTATTTCGATATCATAGTATAATAATGCATTCGAAATAGAAAACCCCGAAATATCAAAATAGCATGAAACATGGAATCATTCTAGGATTAGCATCGTCTGAAGCATCTAAAGCGGTATGCATAACCATAGATCACACACTTTTCAATTGAATGCTTTCTATAAGGAGTATAAGAGATATCACACGATATGGAATAGTAAGAATAGAAAAGTATGGTTTCCATGAAATGAATGCTAAGTGTCGATTTCTGGATTTCGTGAAACTTTAGCAATCTCACCGAGTATAGAAGATTTCTTAGCCTAGGTTGTCATGCACCGTCAAGTAGTCACTCTCTCACACATCATTGGATCCTCTACCCCAAGCTTATCCATAAGCGTGGTGGCATAAACAAATCAATATGTACATTCCCCATATCTTTTGAAGCTCCAAAAAGAAGTAAAAATAAAAACAAACAGAGGGAAGAAAGATAGAAATAGTATGAGATGGGATCGTTATAAACTTCTTTCCTCTTTTCTTTTCTTTTTCTCAATTTTTCTCTCTTTTTCTCCCTTTTTTTCATTGCAATCGATTATACATTTGACATCGATTTTTGAATCCTAGGGCTGACTAGGACAAGCTGACTAGGACAAACCGGTTGATAGAAAGAGGGCCAGGATTTAATCTTGGATGATGAACGGTTGAGATTAAAAAAAGAGATGAATGATTTGTATTTTTGAGTTTTTGTGGGTCCCATTTCTTTTCGTAACCTGCCATTTGCTTGGGAAAGCAAGTCTACTTTTGGGGAAGAGTAAGGGGCTTTTTGTGTGTGATAGCAACAGCCATTCGATTGCTGTGATCTTCCTCAAGAGAGAAACATGCATTTAATTTGAGCTTTGACTCGATTTATTGATCTCAAATTATGCGGGTCCTTGAGGCGAGACGCTGATGAGCTTGAGATTGGAGATGGGGAAGGTGCGGATGGATCCGGGTCAGATCTGGATGTCGAGCGGAGGGGAGGCACTGGAGGTTGTCATCGGGAGGACGGAGGATGAGGAGATGCCGAGGTTCTAGGCTGGGGCCTTCCAGATCGAGGGGAATTTCATTCCAGTCTCAGGTGCTTCTACAGCGAGACGCTGATGAGCTCGATATGGGAGATGGGGTGGGTGCAGATGGATCCGGGTCAGATCCGATGTCGACTAGAGGGGAGGCACTCTCTCTCTATACAACAAACGAGCGAGAGATGAAGAGTCGGATGTCTCCTTCTCTCTATCCCTCTCTCTCTCTCTCTCCCGCCGCTTCCAGGTATCTCTCGCCTTCTCTTCTCCAATCGATTATCTCTTAGGGTTACTCACGTGAATTTATCTTTTTAAATTACTGTTAATGAATTTTGGGGGTTTGTTTAAGTTCTTTTTCATCTTAGTAGTTATGATTCCAACAATATAGGAGGAAAAAAGTTCTTTTTAAAGCATTTTCAATGAAATCTTAGACCTGATCATTTATCAAGTATGAAGATCCAGAAAGACAAGGGTCTTGAGCCCACTGATTTAATATTGATCTTGATAATCCTAAGGGAAAGGCTCCGATTAATAATCCATTTTTTATTTAATATTGATCTTGATGTTTTCCTGCATTAAAAACGTTCTAATTGTGGGCTAATTACAGTCGATCTTTGGCTAATTACAGGCAACTGGTTTGCCTCCATCTAGCTACTTGGTAAAGAGAATTTACAGGAGTTATGACAAATATATAGCTACTTGGTAAAAAGAAAGATAGAGGTGAGTTTCGTGGCAATCGGTGCTTCTTTCTCTCAGGATCGAAGAAATCACCCTCTCATAAAAAAGAGGGCTGGATTTATTATGGATTCATCAACATAGATTAGGGTTTTATATCTTCCTTCTGGTTTTTTCCTTATAAAATTTTCCCATTTCGATTTTGATTTCTCATGTTGGCAAGGAACTCTGGTGGATAGATCAAGAAATCACGAATCTGAATCGAGATTTGGTTCCAAATCTCTTCAGGTAAGATTCACAATTTCCAATTTCAAGCAAAGATGGACCTTTATGTAATTATTTTGGGGAATTTTAGGGTTTATTCTACAAATTTAGTTAAATCTGAATTCGATCTCGCAATTTTGATAACAATTGATGGTTCCCTCTATGATGTAGATCTTTTGATGTATTGATCATATACTAACAGAAACAAGCCATGCAATTGAAACCGTAATATCCTCAATCGAAGAATTTGTATCGAAAATGATTGAGATATGGATTTTTTTTAGATTATGTTGAACTATGAAAAGATTTTGCAATTAGAATTATGGGTGAATCTGTTTGCAATTAGATTATGCTTATAGTAATTTGTTGGTTATAAGAATCTGTGCCGCCTCATATTTCATAGGAATGAAATTTTGGGTGTGAGAGGGTTTTGAGCGTAAGAAGTAAAAATTCGACCATGTTGAATGTATCAAGAGACTAATAGTAGCCCAGGGGATTTAACCAAGAATGATCGGGCCCTTTGTTGGAGCAGTTGGCATCTAACTGTACGGTTGGATGGGTAAGGCATTTCAATAGGAAGTATTATCAAAATTTTAGTGGTCAAGATCCCCTCTGACTCCTATTGTTTGTTATTGCATCTGATGCATTCTCTCAACTCATTAAAGGTATTAGTCCAGTGGGGTTTTCTTGAGAAGTTCTGAGTCTTCAATATGTTGATAATACTGTGTTGGTTTGTTATTCTGAAAATAATCAGTTGCTGGCTCTAAAGTCGGTATGACCCCTAACATGCATGTTTTTTGGCAGGTCATCTTGAAATTTCTCCTAGCTTTTTATTAGCATTGAGGTTAAGTTGGCAACTGGGATAAACTGTAGTTTATGGCATGATCAGTGGATCTCTGGGAGTAAACTAGAATATGGATTTCATTCTCTGTTTACTTTACATGTAGAGTGTCTGATATTTTTCTGTTACAAAACGGCAGAATTCATTTGGTAATGAATTTTAGAAGAAATTAGGTAGGTGCTCAGTTATAAAATACGCATGGTGCAATCATATGCATGGCCCCCGGGCCTTGGGCCCTGGGCGACTGCCCTGGGTGCCTTGGGGCAGGGTCGGGCATGCCCAAATATATGGCTTATGCCCTATTATTGAGCCCCTTCTGGTCATCAACTCATGAGTCGTTTTTATTTATCTGTATTGCATGTCATTGTGCTCCTGCAATTATGATAGATTGTCGCATTTTAAACTTAGCAATAAGTTATGTATATACATGACTCATACACAAACTATATTATGCAAAAACACATAAATACGCACATATATGTTGGTATTTGGAGGGAAGGAGGGATGGAGCAACAATGTAGTAACAATAATGACAACAATAACCAGTAGTACAATAGAATCAAGGTAGATATTCAATGTTAAATATTTATTTACACTAGCTTCTAGGCACATGCAATGCATGTGTGCAATTTAATGAAAACAGTAGAATGATAATGTAATTTAGACATATGTTGTATAATTGTATTTGTGTACTTTTATATTAGTTTTGAACTAGCATGTGTAATAACCTACAAATGTTTTCTCTTGCTGAATCCTATTAAAACAGTAGTCTGATGTTTTTTACCATTTCCTCATGTAAATTGTATTCAACAGCCATACCCAATAATAGATTTTCTTGAGTGAATCAAAGACCGGAAAATTTTAGGGTGAAAAGTGACAAGACACAAGTTGGTTAGCAAAGCAAATTAATCACAAAAAAATAAAAACGAGTTATAATGTCTGTAGAATAGTACAATTGGATATGCAATAACAGCTTGCTCAAGGTGAATAAATATTAACGATGAGAAAAATGAAGCCGTGAATTTCATCAGACATTTTCAGAATATGAAGAGATGAATGGACATCCAATTATGTTGGCCATATAGTTGCCAGTTAAGGGATTATATTATTATACCTCTGTAAATGATATCTATCATGTTATACACCCCTCACTTCATGTTCTCAGTCCAATTCTGTTATTGAGATTTTATTGTGATTATACATACAAAATCCACATACAAATTATGCCACTACAATTTTAGCTCTGCCACTTGCAAAATCCACATACAAATTAACTGTTACAATATAATTTTGATCTTAAGATATTCTTATGATATTAGCTCTACTGCTTGCAGGAGAGAAATGGAACATGGTGCCAAAATAGCAGCAAGATCCCGAGCCTATAGTAGCAAGATCCTACCGCATCCCCTTGGCCTTCCTTCTCGCCATCGCTGAGGTAACTATTTCTGGAGTCATTAAGATCTTGAGCCTTGCTTGCCGAAGATCCTGAGCAAAAGGAACTAAAAAAATCTCCTTGCATGGTGCGGATTTGTTTTACCATTTGAGCATTTTTTGGTCCTAAAAGGTACATATGTGAAGCCAGCGTCGAACATTTGATCATTTTTTGGTTCATTATTAACAAATTTCTTTAACTTTTATTTTTTGGTCCATGTGTTTAACAGTTATTTACGTATCGCTTATTTCTCTTGAATTCTGAAAATTTGATTCCGATTGAGATTCTATTACATCCACCGATTATATCTTTGTTGCTAGAAGCAGCCATAGATTTTAGAATGTGATGATCGCCAATTATTTCTTTGGGTCATAATGGATTCCTAGATGTTATGATGCTTTGCATAAAAAAAGGTACATCCGCGCAAATGTGAATGATATATCTAGCTTCTTTAAAATTAGCTGAGGGCGGTATCATTCCTATGACTTAACTTGAAATTACAAGTTAGGAAGGACCCACAGGATGCAAGCTATTAAATTGTGGATGACCTTCAATGGTTTTGATTTTGGATGCCCTTCAATTAGCTGAGCCTTGCTTGCCGAAGATTTCTGGAGTCATGAAGATTTTTTGGTTATCAAATTTCTTTAACTGTTATTTTTTGGTCCATGTATTTAACTGTTATTTTAACCTCAGGATGGACCAGAAATTCCTCACGGGATGGACAAGAAAGCTAAACACACAAGAGAAACTATCAGTTAAAGGACCCACATGTTTAATATAGACCACGTGATGCAAGATAGTTCCTTAAAAAATAACAGTTTTTCGTTCATTATTATCAAATTTCTTTAACTGTTATTTTTGGTCCATTATTAACAGTTTTCTCTAAATTAGTGGTTAAAAGTTTTTGTTATATGTATAGGGCTCATGTACTATAATTCATAGGCTTCTTGCCATTTGACGCTAACACATGGGTGATGGATATATGCAAATTATACCTATGATGGTGTGACAAGTTTCAAATGAATACTAATAATTAATATTTTGTAATATTATATTTCAGACTTTGCAAGATATAGTAATTTATCATCACCAGAAACTACATTATTTATCTTAAGTCCTGATTGTAACTTAGGCAGGTGCTCTTACGAAGAACACACTGCCTATTTGATGCAGATACCACTTTAAGTATCTGAATTTTGCTCTCAGTTGGGCAAGTATTTCAATCATACAGCTCTGTTGTGTGGGAAGCCTATGTTGGATGATCATGATTTTTTTACTTTCAGTTTTTTGGGTGGGATTTTATTTAGGAGCTGCTGTGTCAATTCATGTATGTCCATGCAACATGGATTTCCCTATACTTTTCTGTGAAATTTTGTGGTTTATTGCATTGACCTCATTTTTCTCTGCCTATACATGCCAGTGGTCACAAGTAGTGTTGCAATCGAACAGACTGCCTATAATATTATCGGTAATAGTTTGAACTGATAAACTGATAAACTGATAATATTTTGAATTACACATGACATGAAACATGTATATTTAAACTGATAAAATGCATACTATACTGTAGAACTCACAACCTCATGGAATGAGTAGCTTACACTTTTTAGTTTCTTCAAGTTGTGTGCTCAATGCAATGAGTGCATGAAAATTTGTAAGTAAATTTGTATGTAAACTGAGATTTGTAACCAACTTTACTGAGGTGTATGTAAATTTATAAGCATCGAGTACATGATCCATGCTTCTGTATTATCAAAGACAGTCTAATATTGGCATTATGATCCATTCTTTTGTAGCTTGGTGCCATATCTGAGTTTCTTTCCTCATTCAATCACATTGTTTCACAGAGTTTCAAGTATCTTTCCATCAAGTATCTCTGCTCATGGCAAGTCCATTGACTTAGGATATGTTTTGTACACAAAGCAGGAGCAACACATTAGTGGTATGGCTTTCATCTCACATTATCTTTTTCCATTTGGTTCGGTATTTTTCCCATAAGATTTCATAATGTATATTTATCTGGTGATTATGGTATGTTGGCATGTGCTTGGCTGAAAACTGTAGAATGAATCAGACATCTTATTGAACTTTTTAACATTTTACAGGATTGGTGGAGAAGCAAATTGAGTAAGGTATGCTTAGATACAGGTGACAAGACTGACTTAGAGCATGAACATGAGGCCTTGCTATTTATGGTTGAACCAAACTGGGTGGAATGCATGCTTGCTCTCAATGCTCCAGAAAAAAATCTGCACATACAGGATATATTCTTTGAAGTTTTAACTACATGCAACGTGAAGCCTAAAATCATGTGTGGAATTTTTAGTTCTAGGCTGCTTAATTATTTGAATAGTATGGAATGGTCCAAAATATTTTTGGTAAAAAGATATTTAATGTCTAAAGAAAATGACACTTCTTATTAAGTCCACTATGGTATCTCTATTGTGTTTAATATCAATGTAAGTCTTTTGTGTAGTTGTTATGTATCTCTAAAGTATTAATATCAATGTAATATCAATGGTACCTGTACTATTTCCACAATGATTCTTTACTTCATATTTGGAGTTCTGGAGCATTGTTTGGAAAGAAGCGGCTATAGGATTTATATCAAAGACACTCTTGAGTTCATGTTTTACCTTTTCGGTCATTTGAGCTTATGTTTTCCCTCAAATTGGAAATTTCTATTGAACAATAATGCAGTCATGTATGTGCCATTTATTCCACATGTATATGCCATTTATTCGTGTAATGATGTATGAACGAAAGTTATGATAGGGAACATAATGTATGTTGACGACAAAAGGTGGTATTTTCATGTTCATTATTTCATCTTATCTCCTTTATGTGCTTGAAAACTCAAAGGAAGTGTTGCTTCGGTTTTGGTTGATGACACCTAGATATTTCTTTTGCTCTTAGCTTTTGTTCTGCTGTCATTGGGTGGCTACTATTTTGGTTGATGACACACATATATTTCTATCTATGTTCCTTAATTACGATACATTTTCTATGAAATTACAACTATTTTGAAACATACTGAAGATATGCTGGGAAATTTTCACAATTTTCACCATGATAACTGGCTGTTGTGTTGTGCAATTTACACATTATATGTTTAAGCATTTTTGGCACACCTACCATGTGTGACAGAGCGGCAAAAACATGTTTACTGTTTAAATAGATACATAGAACATCATAAATAAATTAATTTGTTTTGAAACAATGGGATGTAGGCAAAATTCTTGACTTTGTTTTCCTGTGACAATATTTGTATCAGAACCTGCAAAAAAGTAAACAAAAGATTTGCCTTATCAAAAACCATCCAGGCCAAGATGGTGCTGTGTGTTAAATATTGTTTTTAGCCTAAACAAATTATAGATTTTGGGGAGTGAATATTAAGGTACATGTTTAATCGGGATGAAACTAAATTTTTGGGGCCTAAAATTTTTTGGGGGGAAATAAATTTTCCGAGGGAAGTAAATTTTGGGTAACCTAAAATCTTTGAAACTAAATACCAATTATTGCGCTTTAATTTTGGGGAGCACTATGATTTTGAAGGGAAAAATCTTAAATGAACCGTGCCCTACGGGCACGGGTTATGACTAGTAAGCATATATACATAAGTGATCCCAAATCAAAAGAGAGAAGGATATACAAATATATATTTTTTCTTTTTCATTTTGGGGATTTGGAGCATGATAATTAATAGCGGGAGAAATGCCGATAATAGACTTGCTAAGGGGAGGATTCATCAATGAATTTTAAGTAGAGAAATAATGCTCAAGATATGTGGAGAAAGAAATAAATGTATCACTCGGTTCACTCTATAAGACGTGCACGACAACTTTCAGCAGAGTAATATAATCTACTCAGTTTAATCTCAAAAAGTAAACTAGTCCAGATATATCATCCTAGCAATCATTCAATCAACCTGAAAGTGAAGCGCACAATTCATGCAATAAGAAGTGATATGAGAAAGGAAAGCAGTACTCCAGATATAAGCAATCAATGCGTGAAGCTTGGTGTGTTTTCTATGATAAGCATACATATGAATCATCAGACATCAGCTAATAACAGAATTTCATCCATATTCATACAGAAAAAGAGTGGGTTACTATTTCAAAATGCAAAGTAGAACATAGCATATGATATCTGAAACAAAAGCTAGGACATGACAAAATAGCATGCATATAGAGATAAGCTAACACCACGTCATCATCATCACTGAAAAAATCATCTCTAGCAAAAGATGAAAGAAACAAAGATAAAAGAAAATAGAACTATATATGTAACGATCTGTTTTTTTCAGATACTTTTGAGTGGAGACCTATTGATGTATGTGTTGGATCCTGTGGATGGCAAACAACACTAGAAGGGGGGGTTGAATAGTGTTGTTCAAATATTAAAATTTTTCGTTCGTTGATTAGCACAATTAAAACCCTTCTAATGTTGCCTAAGAAACCAAGTAGAGTGATCTACGCTTGGTTCTTGATCAACAAAATAATCTTACAAATAATATGAACGAGATAAGATTACAATCAGATAAGAGATCTTTATAAAGAGCTCTTTACACAGCGGAATTAAATAAATAATCTTTGCAATAATAAATGAACAAGGAATTACAAAGATATAAGATTAGCAAATGAAAAATGCTTGTATAAGCAATATAAACAATCACAGCAAAACAAACGCAGAGACAAGCGATTTTATCCTGGTTCCCTGCAACCCGGGTACGTCCAGTCCCCGACCAATCCGGTACGAGATTTCCACTATCTGCCTTGGCAAATACAAGCACCTAACATCACTCGTTAGGATTTCCAACGACCTAGCCTTGACCAGGATTTCCGATCACAACACCTAGACTTGTCTAGGGTTTACCCTTGCCTCACAAACCGAGGACTTTCCAACCACCTAGTATCCCTACCAGGATTTCCAATCACCTAGACTTGTCTAGGATTTCCACTATTCCCTTATAACACGGGAATTTACAATTCAAAGTCTTCTTCAAAGACTTGCAACAAATATGAAATTAATTACAAGATTTCCTAAAGCCAAAAGAATATATTTGTGTATATGTGGCTTAAAGAAAATCGGAAAACTCTTGATCAAATTAAATGATATAGATAAGCACAGATTTGATCAAAGGAGTTATCTTGAAAATTGATCTTCTAAAAATATGCACTTGGGCTTTTAGAGATCAAAGATCAAGTCTTTTTAATCTTTGAAAGAATATAATTATAAAACACAAAGATTAAAAAGAAAGACTTGTATTTTGAATCTCAATATAAAAAGCTTTTAGCTTTGGAGATTAAAAACAAGTAATTCAAAAAGGTTGTCTTGAAAATGATCTTCTAAAATATGCACATGGGCTTTAGAGATCAATGATCAAGATTTTGATCTTTGAGAGAAATATAAAAGTTAAGAACACAAAGATCAAAAAGAAAAACTTGATGTTTGAATCTCAAAAAGAAAAGCTATGAGCTTTGGAAATCAAACCAAGTTACAAAGGCTAGTAATGATCAGAGAAAATAATTGCGAAATTAAGCACAAAAGAATTAAAAACTTAGCCTTAGAAAAACTGAAGAACTTTGAGAGCTTGAGAACTTTGAGAACTTTTTGAGAGAATTATAGCTTTACTCAAGAATGAATTTCTTAGGAAAAATGTTCTCATATGGTTCTCTATTTATAGAGTTTAAGAGAGGATTTTGAAATTCAAAATGATTTGACTTCGGCCCAAAAATCAAGCAAATAATAAATGGGAGAGGCAATCAAGGAAGTCAAATCGCACAGCTGGTAGTCGACTCCCAGAGTAGTTTCTGAGAAAATCTGTTACACTGGTAGTCGACTCCCTCAGATTGGTAGTCGACTCCCAGAGTATCTTTTCAGGGAGAAGGCAAAAATCATGGTAGAGAACTACTGGGTGTTTGTAGTTGACTACACGTTGAAACTTAGCTTCTATGAAAATTATGCTTTCAAATAAGTTTAAAACAAGTTTAAAAACATTTTCGAAAATCATTTTGTGTGTGTGCATGTGTATAGAATATTCATTTGGCTTTTACATTCTAAATACACAACTTACTAATACACACATCTTTAGCTCTCGTTCTTCAATCTTTGACTTGAGCCATCTTATCTTGATCTTAAGTCTTCATATGTTTCGTATTGTTGAGCCATCATATGCTTCATTTCTTGGCTTGAAAGTAGACTTCCGATCATGGCTTCTAAGTCTGCATTTGAACTTCATGGATATAGAATAACTGATCAATGCATATACACACTTTAGATGTAGTGTAGATAGTACACTAATATCATTTGGTGTGCTCATCATCAAAACCACTTAGGGGTATTTCCATCAGTATGTCTTCTATTATTAACATTTGAAGTCTAACTCTCTTCATTATACATATAGTTATTTATTATAGGGTATTAATTTTTGAGATTCAAATGTTTTTAATAATAATAATGATGATAATTTCAAATATTTTCAAATTTGAATTCGAAATTGTTTCTATTTTATACCCTATTTAAATTACAACTATTTTGGAAACTTCCCCTCATCAAACCAATTATCTCTCCCTATTAATTCTTTTATTCAACCTTCCTATTTATCTTGCTAATAATTTCCCTAATAATGGTATTTAAAACAAAGTTTTAAAACACAGTCCTTATATTAAAAAAAATGAAACGTTTCCTAGTTTCCTTAACCCCGTAACTCACGCACCTAAACAATAACACAAAAAAAAGAAAACTAAATTAACATATGGCTAAATCCAAACTCACATGCTGGCGTTCCCAGCACTCACCCGACTTATACTATAAGATTCCGTAGCCATTATTATACAAACCCCAAGGATTATAAACCCAGTTTTATTTCACCTATGGGCAGTAGCCCCTACCCTTATATTATATAAAAACCCTAGGTTCCCCTTTATTTCTCCCCAACAAAACGAGCAGCCGCCTATAGCCCCTACCCTTCTTCTCCTTCACCCCCGCAACTATGAGATAGCCGCTCCTGTCAATTTCGTCACGCACGCGAGCGCCTCCTCCTCGCTTTGAACCCAAACCCCGATGCCACTTCACCCAAGGCGACAGCCCCTCCTTTCTGCCTCCCGCCTTCCGCCCAGGCTGCCTCGACCTCCGCACACTAGCTTCTCTTCCTCCCCGAGCACCTCCCCCTTCCCCTGTTCGGAACAGAGGAACCCGACGTCGCCGCAGTCTCCCCGACGCCAGCCTCCGATTCCGCCCCGATCTCCCGCCTGAAGCCGTCGTTCAACTCGAGGAGCCACCGCCATCACCCTCACCTCCGAGCGCTCCAGATCGTCGTCGAATCGCCCCGAGCTGTCATCGTCTCCGTCGCCTCCTTCTCCGACGTCCGACGGGCCGTGCACCATCTCCCCGCACGCAAGCAGCCCCTCTCCACCTCGCCGCGCCTCACCTTCCTCCGGTGAAGCCCACAACCACCAAGCCGCCCTCTCTCCGATCCATCGCCCCGAGCTCAGTCTCGCCGCCTTCGCCCTGTCGCCGCGGTCTCCTCCCAGGCGAACCCCCGCTCAGCCAGCTCTGACAGCTCCTCGACCATCCGACGCCGGCCACAGCTTCCTTCCACCGCAGCATCTCGCCCAGGCACACAAATCTCCGACTCCAAACACAACTGCGAACTCATCCCTGTGAGATCCGAACGCCGTCTCCAAGCTCCGTGCACCACCCTCAGTTCCGAGCAACGCCGGCGGCCTCTCCCTTCAACACGACACCGCTCCCCCTCAACCGCCGTCGACGTCGCCCCGTTCGGAGCTCACCGCCGCCTGAGAACCGCCCCGCCAACGAGCAGCTCGCCACCCCCCTCGAGTTCCGTCACCTCCAGCCGCCAAGCCCAGCTCGCGGTACCCCTCTCTCCTCCCCGTCAACGCGAGCTCACCTCCCGGCCTCCCCGCAACACCCAAGGCGACATCCCATCCTTCGCTCGAAGCCCAGTCGCCGCCCTCTTGCTCCCCTCCCTCCGACGCCGAGATCCCTTCCCACGCTGACGCGACGCCAGAGTGGCCACCATCCCCTTCATGCACGCAAACGCCGTCGACAAAACTTCGTCGCCTCCTCGCTCAAGGCCCTCACGGCAACGCCTTCGCACACCAGCTGATCCCTGAGCCACCGCCTCCTTCGGCATCCTCCGCTAGCCTGCGTGCCTCTCGCCGCCACTGGGCGTCGCCACCTACACCACCACCGCGCCCGCATGCACACGATAGGGCGACGTTCGAAACATTGAGCGGTAAGTTGCATTCATGAACAGTAAATAAAATTATTGTTACTATTACATATATATATATATATATATATATATATAATATTATTATTATTAATGAATGGTGGCAGTGCTAGAATGCAACATTGGTTAGTGGTTAGTTGTAATAACAAGTTACATTTTGTTTATAAAGTATGCCTTAATAGTAAGTTTCAGTACGGTTGGTACACTTGCTTTATAAAAACAATAAACAGTAACTAATATTGTTAGCCTAAAAAGTATAGGAATTTTAGATGGTATGTTCGTATACAAATAGGTTAGTTTGCCTGTACACACATCATAGTTACATTAAGTAATTAGTTGGTCTTGACGTTTAATCCGTTAACGCAGATCGATCCGTGCCCAATCTTACGATCGCGTGGGCACCCGAAACTCGCATCGCCTCAGGCAAGTATACCGTTTGCTACAACTGTTTTTTTAGACGCAAGTATTTACCACCCGCAATTATATTATTTTCTACCAATTTTCAAAGGCACAAGTTTTTATCACCTGCAAGTACTATTCTCTACAAGTTTAAATGATAACAATGCTTTCCTAAAAAAACGGACACTCTCATTGCTGTATATTATTCTCGTGCCAACTTACATTTGAAACATTCTTATAAATTGTGATGATTGGGCCCTTGGGGCAAATTTACGGACTATTGTGCCCTTGGGCAAATTACGGACTAATGGGCCTTCGAGCAATACGGATATGGGCCCGCGGGGCATTTACGGAATGTTTGCCACTCGGCAAACATTAAACTACGGGTTGACTTATGGACACTTGGGTGGGGTAGTCTAGTGTAGTAGAGGCTGGAAAGCTGGATTGCACTCTAGTGGTGAACTTGACCGACACCTGGCCGGGTCGGTGAGTATAGAGTCACGGGTAGCTCCCGTTGACTTGGGTGTGATGCTGGTCACCTCCCCCTCAGACACTGGGCTTGTCACTAGATAGGAGATTGATTGATTGATTGATTGATTGATGCACCCTTCGCTTCACCTCTGCTGATGCTATGGAGTAAACTACTAAAATTATTGTCACGATTGACTATTGTTGTGCACACCACACTTGTCCATACATATTGCTGTACACACTACACTTGTTACTACTTTTGTTGTACACACTACGCTTGTCACTACTTTAGCGGTGCACACTACACTTGTCGTGCTAGTTACTTTACACACTACACCTTGTTGTGTTCACTACTTTACGCACCACACTCCGCCTGCTCACTACTTTACACGCTACACGATGTTATGTTCCCATATTGCTTCATGCTGCCATGCTTCATCTGTTTGGAAACATATTGTTTTGTAAATTATATTAAACCTTGCCGAGGGTCTTTTCCTACTAATGTTTTTAAATCTTGCCGAGCGACCCTCGCTGACGTATATTTCCTTGTTTGTGAAATATACGTTAGGTTTTGAGCAGAGTTCCCGAAGAGCCCATTTGGAGATTGAACAGGAGGACCAAGAGAACCAGGAGTCCGAGACCCGTTGCTGAAGACGATCGATACCTCGCAGCGTGTTAAATTTATTGTTGTATTTCCTTCAGATGTAATTCAATTTCTTTGTAACCGGTGTAATGGCCATGCTAGGCCTATTTAATTTTTGTGTACTTGTAATCTGGAAAAGTTAAGTATAATGATGACATTATTTTGTTGTTCCGAATATTCGCAAGCAAGAACCTGCCAAAGTAGTCATACACAGACGCTTATTGGGTTGGGGCCTCACCGCTCCAGCCCAAGCGGGCCCGCTCATGTCCTCGCTCCCAAGTATAATGGGAAGCGGGGCGTGACAATATATACAATGCAGCATACTCAAAAAGGAAAAGAAAACGTGATGCATGATAAAAAATGAAAAAGTGGTGAAAATAAGTGCAAAAGTGGAAAGAAAATGTGAGAAATAAAAATAAAGGGTGGCAAAAAAGTAAAAAAGTGTGAGAACTCACTCCCCCAAGCTGAAGTGCACAGTGTCCTCAATGTGCGAAGTGTGGCACACCGAGAGACGTGAAGTGGGTGGGGTGGGTGATGATGCATGCATGATGAAAAAAAAAGAAAAAAAAAGAAAATAAGATGTGAATGATTGGGATGCATGCAAAGATCAGGATGGTGCAAATATAAGTTTCCCCAAAAAGTCTCTCCCTCACTCCCAAAAAGATATAAAAAAGATATGATCTGGAAGGCACCAAAATAGTACGTGGAGGAGGGGGGCAAAAAATCACCAGGCCCAAGAACAAACGGGCAGCAAAACGACAAAAAATATCAGAGGCATCAAGAGTGTGCCTAAGCTGGTGGTGCGGCAGCACCAGCACCGTCCTGTGGTAGAGGTGTTGATGGAGGTGGTGGGCGTGGTATCTGCTGGGTGGGTGTGGGTGGTGGAGGCAGACGCGCCAGAATCTGATTCAGGCAAGCCTGAATATCAGGAAGCATGGCGACGCGGGTCTGCACGAAACTGACCGTGGCGGTGAGAGCCCTAAAGTCTCCTCGAAGTCCACTAACAGCCCCCTCAAGGGCACGAATGCTTTGAACTAGAGAGTCAAGGGAGGTGGAGCGGAGGGACGCACAGGTCTAACAGGGGAGGTGCGGGGCTGTCTGACGTGCGTTTATATTTCATTTATTTACGCACGTTTTCTTCCGTGTTTTTCCGTGTTTTTCCGCCGTCTTTTGTTCGTTTTCTCGTGTTTTCTTGTGTTTTCTTGTTTTCTTTCACTTTTCCGTGTTTTCCGTGTTTTGCAGGAGTTTACTGGCATTTGGGGCATAAAACGATGATATCATGTGTCCCCGGAGCAACGGGAGGAGTCACACGTGATCCAGGGGGTCAAACGACGAAGATTGCATCTTTCAGCCCCTCACCCGGTCGGTTGGTCATCTCCAACCGATCGGGTGATCCACGCGTGCACCACCCGGGCGCAGCTTGGAGCTCACGAGAAGTCACCCGGTCGGTTCAGTGACCAGGTCAAAAGCTCAAAGTCTCTGAAAATTCGAAGCTGATTGCCAACCGATCGGGTGACCTTCACCCGATCGGTTCACCTGTAGCTGAATTTCAACAGCCAAGACTCGAAGATCCAACCGGTCTCCTCACCCGGTCCGCACCAAGATCCAACCGGTCGGCACCAAGATCCAACCGACCGCACCAAGTTCCAACCGACCGGTTCATACTGACCGGGTGAAACCCCCGCATTGCGGTGTAATTTTGTGAAGCGGTTCACCCGATTGGTTGACTTGTCAACCGATCAGGTGATGTCGTTTTCTATAAATAGAACCCTAGGTTTCCCAGATTCGGGAGTTGGTTATTTTTTACTGTTTTCTTCATTTTGTGACGGTTGTAATTTTCTAATTGATGTAAGTTTTTGGATCTTTGTAAAACTTTAGTATTATCTTAATTGCTTTACTACCATTGCATTTCTATTGTCTGATTATGATTTTGACTGTCCATTTTTATTTAGATCGCTTTTTAATGAATATTTGTGAGTAGTTCTCTAATCTGGGATTTTGGCGGAAACCCCTTCGGGGGCTCTTCCCGATGCGTCCATAGGGTTAGGAAATCGATGGGGATTAGGAATCTAACGGTTACGCGGGGTGTTTTATTGTCATCGGTGGGAAAAAGACCGCCTTTGACCGTTGGGCCAAGGAGGAATAAACTTGGCGGTTGACTCCCTAGCCATAGCTCACGCCCTTAGCGTAGACGTCGAATCCTAGCGCGCGGGAGCGGCAAGATGAGACGTTGGGAGTTATCGTTGCGAGCTTAGTGCTCCCGGAGTCGATCAGTGTTAATGGACACGGGAGTGCCCACTGATCAAACCCGAGAAGTCCGGCGTATCTGTTGAATATTGGACTCCCCGGATTTTGTTTTGATGATGAGCAAACATAAATAATCCATGAACTAACAATTTGTGAGCGCAGTATTGGAGATCGTCGCCAAATTCACGAGAACATTCAAAGCGACATCTCAACACTTCCCAAAGCTCGTATTCATGCCTAAAGCTTCGTTGAAGCTCTTGCGCCGTTTTGGAAGTTATGAAGATTAAATCGAAGCTCTCGAAGACCGATTATTAAGGTTTTATTTATAGTCTTTTAGCTTCGATATATAGAATGTTAAGCCTTGAGTATATCTTACGTTTCTATCTTCATTACGCTCATTTCGTAGCTCTAGGATCCTTGCACAAGTTCATTCTAACTTCCTCGAAGCATCGCGCTTCGATTCGTACTTTATTGTGCATGTTAGTTGGTACAAGAACAAGTACTGACCGACTAGATGGTGATCTAGTCGGTCGGCAACTCTTCTTGGACCGACTAGTTTGATTCCTTAATTTCTTGGACTTTACTGTTTACAGTTAGTCGGTCTACGTTGACTCACCGACCGACTAGTTTGTGAACTAGTCGGTCAGTGATGCTTCTTTGACCGACTAGTTGTGTCTTACTGTTCATGCTAAATTTCTCCTAAGCTACTGTTTATCGTTAGTCGGTCTAAGAACGTTTGGTGACCGACTAGTTGACAATCTAGTCGGTCAACTTTTGTTCTTGGACCGACTAAGTCATCTTGTGTTCAGACTATTTCATTTTGCCTCTTAGTCGGTCTACGTTCATTGACTGACCGACTAGTTGTGAAACTAGTCGGTCAGAAAGTCTTCTTGGACCGACTATATTTCTAGGTCTGAAATTCTATCTCTTCTCAGATCTTCACTTAGTCGGTCCATGCTGTTTGACTGACCGACTAGTTGATGAACTAGTCGGTCAGTGATTGTTCTTTGACCGACTAATTCTCACAGTTTTCTATCCGTTGGAGAATGACCTAACTTGTTTTTATGGGACCCTATAAATACGAACCTAGGTCATTTCTATCTAGGTTAGAGCTTCCATTCAGAGATTCATTGAGATCAAAAGAGATAGCTATTCTCACTCAAATCTAAAGCTCTCTTCCTCACAAGAAACCCATTCTCTCTCATTTCTAGATCTAGAATCCATCTAGAGAGAAGCTTGTTCTTGGTGAGCTCTTCAAGCTATTGCTTGATCCAAGTCTCCAAATCATTCCTAGGCACCGATTGCTGGTCATTTCCTTGGTGCTAGGACTTGGTGACTTCATCTTCCTCAAATCCTCCATTTCACCATTTGGGTAAGAAAAACTCAAGGTATATGATTTTGTGGTAAGATTGTTTATTTCATATTAAACTCTTTAATATTGATTTGTGATTCTCTCGGTTGTGAGAGAAGGTTGTGATCCCGGGTTGTGGGATTCACGTTTGCTTTTGCATGTATGATTTGATCTTGTGAAGGTTTTTCACAAGATATTCATAGTGGAAATCTTGAGTTAGGGTTTCTAACTCAAGTATCCGGAGGGGATCCGGGTGGTTGGGACGTAGGATCACCGGGAACAAGTCAGGGAGACTTGGGTGGATCCGAACCCATTAACATCGTTTGTTAGCATTGTTAATTTTGTGTTGTCATTCAATTTAAGCTTCCGCAAATTGATTTGGTAGTTGTTTGCAATTTAATTTGGAATTATACTCCTTATTATTTTAAATTACTATTCACCCCCCCCTCTAGTACTTGTGCAGTAGCTGGTAGGGCATTACATTTGGTATCAGAGCCAGATACTTAGCTATGTCTGCCAACGACAACAAGACCGTGCGTCCACCTTCCAACTATGACACCTTCAGAAACCGTGAAGGAGCATCTTCGGTGATGGAAGGACATTCCTCTACGAGGCCTCCATTCTTCAACGGTACCAACTACGGGTACTGGAAATGCCGGATGGAAAACTTCCTCCGGAGTGCGTCTCTATGGAGGACTACAATGAAGGAATACATTGAACCCAAAGAAGAAGACTTTGAGAAATGGACTACCGCGGAGATCGCCGCGGAGGTAAGCAATGCCAAGGCAATGAACGCCTTGCAATGTGCATTGGAGCCCGAGGACTTCAATAAGATATGCACATGTAAGAGTGCATATCAAATTTGGAACTCCCTCCTCATTCTTCATGAAGGGACGAGTAGGGTAAGAGACTCTAAACTCGTAGTCGTAAACAAAGATTACGAAATGTTTCATATGCAACAGGGCGAGAAGATGAAAGAATATTACGCTCGCTTCGTTGACATAATAAACGAGTTAGAGGCCCTTGGCAAGTCCTACACTCAAAAGGAGAAGTGCTCAAAGCTTATTGAAGGACTTCCCTCTTCTTGGGAAAAACGTACCTTCGCCATTGAGGAAGGTAATGACATGAACAAATATACCGTAGTTCAACTAATGGGTACTTTGATGTCATACGAGGTACGCAAAGATAGCAAGGTGAAGTTACAAGAAAAGATGAAGTCCTATTTGAACCAAGATGCGCCTAAGAAAAAGGCGATTGCATTCAAGACGGCTTCATCCACCTCTACCGATGATGAGGACTCGGAAGAAGAAATGGACATGGAATCCATTGCACTCATGGCAAAGAAGTTCAATCGCTTCTTCCGAAAGGGTAACTTCAAACAAAAATCTAAGTTTACTTCTACTAACGCCTCTCCACCTTTGTGCTTTAAATGCAATAAGCCAGGACACATCAAAGCGGATTGTCCTCAAAACAAGCAAAAGGAGAAGTGGAAGGCGCCGAAGTTCGACAAGTCAAAGAAGTACAAAAGGGGGTACAAAAAGGGATTTGTCGGAGCAACATTCACCGACTCCGAGGATTCCTCAAGCGGAGAGTCGGATGATGAGAAAGTGGAGCAAGCGCACATGTGCTTCATGGCAAGAGAGGAGCATGATCAAGGATCTTCCTCCTCCGATGATAGCGACGACGAAGGCGATGAGGTAACTATGGATGATCTTAGGGATGCTAACTCTCACTTATGGTCTAAATACACAAAATTAGTAAATCGATATACTAAAGTAAAAGATGACCTAGCTAGCATTCAAACCTCGCCTAAGACTATCATCACCAACAACGACACCGTTGTTGAAGAGTTAAGAAATGAGATTGTTAATCTCAAATCTAAACTTGAACATGTTAGCATTGATGATCCGGAAGAACATATGATAGCGGATTTAACTTCTTAAAACTCGACTTTGAGTATTGAGAACGAGAATCTTAAATCTCGTGTTTATGTGCTCACATCGCAAGTATCCACATTAGATACTTCTATGCGTTCTCTCAAAGAGAAATATGAGAACACATTAGGCCGAATCAATAGATTCAATAAGGGTAAGGACCATTTGGATAAAATCCTAAGTGACTTACTTCCGGCCAATCACCACATTGGTTTGGGGTATACGATGGGATGTCCATCCAAAGCGGCCACTACTTTTGTTAGGCCAACTTCCGGTGACTCAACGAGTGGTAGCAAACACTCTATTGGTAGTTCATCTACCAATGGTGCTTCCACCTCGTCCACACCCTCTTTTGGAAAGAAACCCACTTTGGGTGGACCTCCAAAGAAGGGGCATGCTTATATGTACACAAATACCATGCCACGTAGGAACACACGTCCTACTTCACCATCTCACACATATGATGATTTCTATGCTACACGTTCACGGGCACGTGCACACCATGTGAGACACCCTCACGCACGTGTTCCCACACATGCATATGTTCACCCACCTCATCATATGAATAATTCTCGTCGTACACCATTCCATCATGTTCCGTATGCCTATCCACGTCATGCATCACGTAGAAACCAACAACGCATGCATGCACCCAATAGGATGATGGCTCCCAAAATTTTCACTATTTGGAGCCCAAAGGACACAAGCATGGAAGAAAAACAAGTATATATGAATGCTTATTTTTCGGATGTTGTGCATAGTAGAAATTATGTGGGGAAGTCTAAGTCTAATTGGACTTGGCTTCCAAAGGTCTAACCTTTGAGGACCCAATGACCTTGGGTACCATGATATGAAAGTTTCTATCTTTAGGTACTCAAGGAAAAGAAAAAGAAAAGGAGCAACAAATTTAAATTTAGCTCCAAAGGGAATTGGATACTCGATAGCGGGTGTTCAAAACACATGACGGGTGACGCTCAATTGCTCTCCGGAGTGGTTCCCATTGCAAATGGAAATCGCGTCGTATTTGGAGGCAACGAGAGCGGAACCATCGTCGGTGTTGGTAAAGTGGGTAACCCTTCTAAACCCTTAATTAGTGATGTCTATCTAGTTAATGGTTTAAATCATAATCTTATTTCAATAAGCCAACTTTGTGACAAAGGTTACAAAGTTAGCTTTGCGAAAGGATTGTGTCATATTTCAAATGATAATAATAAATTATTATTTTCCGACACACGCTATAAACATATTTATATTTTGGATCTTCCTAAGTCATATGAACAATGTCTCGTTGCCAACACAAGTGAACAACACTTATGGCATCGACGCTTTGGACATGTGAACTTTGGAACACTTTATAAGCTTTCGAAATTAAATTCCATTAAAGGTTTTCCGAAGCTCGTTTTCGAAAAGAAAAGTTTTTGTGATTCTTGTCAACGTGGCAAGCTTCCTAAATCTTCATTTAAACCTAAGAAAAGCATTTCTACGAAACGGCCACTAGAGCTATTACATCTAGATTTATTTGGGCCAACTAGAGTTGCTTCCTTAGGAAATGCAAGATATGGACTAGTCATCGTTGATGATTATTCAAGATTTACATGGGTATTTTTCTTATGTAATAAAAATGAAGCTTTTGAAAACTTCACAATATTTGTGAAGAAAGTACAAAATCTCATCGGAACCACCATTGTCACTATTCGTAGTGATCATGGGGGTGAATTTGAGAATGAGTCTTTCTCAAATTTTTGTGATGATCTTGGAATTACTCACACGTTTTCTTTCCCTCGCGCACCTCCTCAAAATGGTGTTGTTGAGAGGAAGAATAGAACGCTTGTGGAGTGTGCTCGCACTATGCTCGAAGATAGTCAACTTGGTTATCAATTTTGGGCGGAAGCGGTACACACCGCTTGTTATGTGTTTAATAGAATACTTTTGAGGCCCGGCACCAAACAAACTTGCTATGAATTGTTGTTTGGTAGATTGCCTCAAGTTAAACATTTTCGTGTTTTCGGCGCAAAATGTTTTATTAAAAACACATATGATAATTTGGACAAGTTTGATCCGAGATCGGATGAGGGGATATTTGTTGGGTATTCCTCACGTAGCAAAGCCTACCGGATATACAACAAAAGATCCTCTACGATCGAGGAATCACTTCATGTCTCTTTTAATGAGAATTTTACTACTTCTAGAATTTCAAATGATAATGATTCTATGGATGTTTTATGTGATTCGTTTGTAAATTATAAGTCTATTGATTCAATTGATTCTATTGAGACTAACCCGACTAATGAAGTTGTTGAGAATGTGCCTAGTGATCAAGGTATTCCCAAGCGGCTTCATACCGTTCGCGACCATCCCCATGAGCAAGTTATTGGCAATATTAATGATAGTGTCAAGACGAGATCTCAAGTCCACCACTTCACCAATTGTGCTTTTGCCTCATCGATAGAGCCAAAGAATATCGTTGAAGCGTGCGAAGATAGTGCTTGGATCCTTGCCATGGAGGAGGAACTCATTCAATTCGAGAGGAATGAGGTATGGGAGCTTGTTCCTTTGCCATCGAAGAACCACACCGTCATAGGGACAAAGTGGATCTTCAAGAACAAAACCGACGAAAACCAAGTCGTCGTCCGGAACAAAGCTCGGTTAGTTGCTCAAGGCTATCGCCAAGAGGAAGGTATCGATTTCGAAGAATCCTTCGCTCCGGTAGCTAGATTAGAATCAATTAGACTTTTATTGTCTTATGCATGCCATAAAAATTTTAAGTTATTTCAAATGGATGTTAAAAGTGCATTTTTAAACGGAGATGTCGTTGAGGAAGTTTACGTTTCTCAACCTCCGGGCTTCATAAATGAAAAATTTCCAAATCACGTTTTTAAACTAAAGAAAGCTCTTTATGGTTTGAGACAAGCTCCTCGAGCTTGGTATGATCGCCTAAAGAATTTTCTTTTGGATTTGAATTTTAAAATGGGCGAAGCCGATTCTACACTTTTTGTTAAGCACGCGAATAATGATATTTTATTAGTTCAAATTTATGTTGATGATATCATTTTCGGTGCTACTAACTTCACTCTTTGCGAAGAGTTTTCTAATGTTATGAAGGAACAATTTGAGATGAGCCACATGGGTGAACTCAAATATTTCTTAGGTCTCCAAATTCGCCAATTGAACGATGCAATCTTCATCCACCAAACGAAGTATACGGTGGAGTTGCTTAAGCGATTTGGAATGGAAAGTGCTTCCGGGAAAAAGACTCCAATGAGCACGACTACGCATCTTGACAAGGATACGGGCGGTAAGGATGTAGACATTCGTCTATATCGAGGTATGATAGGTAGTTTACTTTATCTTACCGCAAGTAGGCCCGATATTATGTTTGCCGTATGCATATGTGCTCGTTATCAGTCTCAACCTAAGGAGTCTCACTTAGTAGCGGTAAAGCGTATTTTCCGTTATCTAAGTTACACTTTAGATTTTGGATTACTTTATCCGAAATCTAGCACGTATGAGTTAGTCTCATACAGTGATGCCGATTATGCGGGATGCAAATCCGACAGGAAAAGTACTAGTGGCACTTGCCATTTTCTAGGAAATTCTCTTGTCTCTTGGTTTTCCAAGAAGTAAAATTCCGTATCACTTTCAACCACCGAGGCGGAATATATTGCCGCCGGTGCCGCTTGTGCCCAGGTTCTTTGGATGAGACACACTTTGAAGGATTTTGGTATTCACTGTGATACTGGCCCTATCATGGTGGATAACCAAAGTGCTATCTATCTTTCAAAGAATCCGGTGCACCATTCCCGATCAAAACACATAGATGTCCGACACCATTTCTTAGATGATCATGTTGCTAAAAAGGACATCATTTTAGTGTACGTTGAAACCCAAAAGCAAATCGCCGATATTTTCACGAAACCCCTAAAGGAGGACTCCTTTGTGCGGTTGCGTCGAGAATTGGGGATTATGGGTGAATCCGAGATATAGGATTCATATTTCATTCAATTATCTTGCATGCTATTATATTTTGCGATATTTCATTCATGCTAGATTTGTTGAATTTTTGGGAATTTTATGAGATTTGTTTGAATTTATGATCGAATTCGTATTTAAATGTCGTATTTAAGATTTCGACGTTTTATGGGGTAATTTAGATGACTAATGAGAGTGTTAAGATGTTTCATCCAAGTGGTTTGTGAAGAGAAATCAATTATCAATTTTTTAACTCTTCTAGTCGGTTTCAGTTCATTTGTCAACCGACTAGATGCTCATCTAGTCGGTCAGCAAATGAACTCAGACCGACTAGATCAAGCTTTCATCTAACTCTTTTCATTTTCTTTCTTTAGTCGGTCACAGTACATTTACCGACCGACTAGATTGAAAACTAGTCGGTCAGTGAGCATACTGCGACCGACTAATTCTAGCCCTTTAAATCACTGTTTGCCTCTGTTTCGACTTAGTCGGTTCAAGCTCATTGACCGACCGACTAGATCGTAATCTAGTCGGTCAGTGCTTGAACTGTGACCGACTAAGTGGGTTAGGGCATTTGTGTCTTTTCCAAATCTCGACCGACTTAATCTATTTTTCAGTCGACTAAAACTCATTTTAGTCGGTTGTCTCTCTCAGCTCCAGCCCGAAAACCCCTCTCCCCTCTCGAGACTTTTCGACTTCCGGCCATCTCTCCGGCCATCGCCGCCGTCCGCCGCCGTCGTCTCCTCCTCCTAGGTAAAACCCTCCTCCTCCTAGGTCGATTTCCTTCCCTAGGGTTCGATTTCATCTTCTAGCTCCTAGGGTTTCTAATTTAACTTAGGGCTTGTGAAATCTAGGGTTTGATTGTGTGTGCTTCTAGGGTTTGATCTCTAGGGTTTGTGTTGCACGTAGTTTCAGTTGCTTGTGCTCGTCGTGCCACGACCATGGCAAAGACAAGAATTCCTATCGCCTCTTCTGGGGCTTCTCCTATGTCTATAGGGCCTTCCGACCCTAGGAATCCCCCTAAGCCTAAACGTCGTGCCAAATCAACCCAAGCTTCTCCGTCTTCGCCTCCTCTGAAGAAGCAGAGGACGGCGACCGTAAAACCCCGTAAATCTAAATCCAAAAAGGCCATACTCCACTCTCCCTCGACTCCTCCCGATTCCGACACTGAATTTATCCCTGAGGATGAGCCTAGCACTAAGGAACCCACTCCTCCACTTCGTCCTAGGACTCGCCAGCCAAAGGGAAAGGGCCCAATGCCAGCGGGGGGTGTTGACATGTCGTTGTGTCGCGACGACCCTTTGTGTCTCGCGGCCTACAACCGTATTGAACACTGCCCGATGCTATTTGAGCACTACGTTCAGTTTTCGGATTTCCTTGGCTTAGCCGATCTCCTCTCCTATAGTGGTCTCCTTGATTATCTCCGCTATGATCTTAAGGCCAATCCCAAACCGTATCCTCGCCTTGTGAAATTGTTCTATGCCAATCGTGTTCGAGGCCAGTACGATGCCAGTCACTCCATTGAGACTACTGTCTTGGGAACTCCTATAGTTCTCACGGCAGAAATCTTGGGGGAGATTCTTGGCTGTTCGTCGTGTGGTCTCCTTCCTTCGGACATTTCCGTCGACGATATTTCATCCTTGGATCAGTCAGTTCTCTCAGATATCTTCCAGGTTATCCCCTCCGCATTCATTGGTGTTCCATCGAAATCTTTCAAGCCGAATGCGTGGGTCCTTAACATGATCTTGAAGTCTTGCCTACTCCCTAAGTATGGATCATCTTCACTCCCATCCCAGCCGTTCTTGAAATTGATCTACGCTCTTTTCTTGGTGTACGAGATTAATTGGGCTCGCGTGATACTCGATAAGATGGACTCTTTCGAGTGTATACGCAAGACCAATAAATCTGCGCATATTCCATACCCTTGTCTGTTGACCCTCGTGTTTCGTCATTTCCGAGTCCCTCTCCCTCCTGACGATGAGCGTCCCTTGGGTACTCCTCTAAACGCGACGGCCATTAAGAAATCTCTAGCGGCGCTTCGTCACGTTCAGAGGTCTACCGCATCTGCTTCCCAGTCTACTCCGTCAGCTGCTGCTGCCCCCGCTCCTCCTGCCACATTAGACGATGTCGTACGCCTACTTCGTCAGCACGACTCACGTTTGGCTCGTACTGAGGAGGTAGTCTGCCGTATGGCTCGTATGATGGGGATTGATCTTCCTCCTTCAGTTTCTGAGGCCGAGGAGATGGACGATGAGGAGCTTGACGAGCTTGTCACTTCCTTAGCTCGTGGCGATGAGGCCACTGCTGCTGCTGCTACCACTTCAGCTCCTGGAGATGGCCCACTTCCGGTGCTCCAGAGACTTCTGCTTCAGCACTTCAGACTTCTGAGCCTGCTGCTGACCCTGCTGTCGAGCCTTCACATCTATCTCCTGCTGCTGTTGAGACCCCTGCTGCTGAGACCCCTGCTGTTGAGCCAGTTGTTTCCACTCCTACCCCGACGATCCCATCTGTTGAGACGCCTCTTCTCCCTGCAGAGCCTGAGTCCACTCCGTCGACTGGACCCACGGACACTGCAGATCCAGCCACTTCCTCGTGATCGTTTGCTCCGAGGACTCTCCACTACTCATTGGATGATTTACCTTTTTGAGAGTGTTTTATTTCGGGTTAGGATGGAGATTGATGGTTGTTTTGATGTACTTTTGGAGTTTTCTGGATGTCGGTTGGATATTTTGATGTGTTGTATTTTGATGTACTCTGGATATTGATGATGATGTTCTATTTTGATGTAGACGATGATGTAGTTCTTTTTGATGTTTATATAGATGATGTGTTGCATTTGATGTGATGTACATTTTTATATTTGATATCTTTTTGAATGTACTCATGATGTTATCATTTATATATATACATCGATGTTCATGTTGTGATATTTACTTCGTCGTGCACATTAATTCTCATTCAATGTCCTTGCAATGTGATTTCGTCGCTCGATGCTTAAATGCTTGGTTAAATAGATGGAAATTCTATAATTATATTGAATTGTTTTCCATGCACAAATTTAACCAAGAATATTGAATATTGAAGAGTATGTTTCTTTATTCAAGAAATGAATAATTATTTGGTATTTTTGATGATTTTGATTATTATTTTTTGATAATGGACATTTTGGCACACCTTGATTTGATTTCCACATTTCTTTTCCCTTGGTGTCAATTTGGTCCATCGTCATTGTCTACGACTCCCGATGTTGGATTTTCCATTTCCTAGTTGTTGTCGTTGTATGCCCCCCATTTTTGGGATAATGCCAAAGGGGGAGAGATAATGATAATAAATAGCGCAAATGAAAATTTAACTCAATTTCCAAGAATCTAGTTTGATATGTTAGATTCAGGGGGAGTTAAGATATATATAAGGATTTTCAAAATCCGATATTTCAAAAATCGATTCTCTTTATTTATCTTACTCGTCTGCTTGATGCAATTCATATATATTCATTTTGGAATTAACGTGTCATCAATGCAGGGGGAGTAAGTATTTTACATTTGAATCATTATTTTTGATTATTATTTATGTTGGTTTGTCATCACCAAAAAGGGGGAGAATGTTGAATATTGGACTCCCCGGATTTGGTTTTGATGATGAGCAAACATAAATAATCCATGAACTAACAATTTGTGAGCGCAGTATTGGAGATCGTCGCCAAATTCACGAGAACATTCAAAGCGACATCTCAACACTTCCCAAAGCTCGTATTCATGCCTAAAGCTTCGTTGAAGCTCTTGCGCCGTTTTGGAAGTTATGAAGATTAAATCGAAGCTCTCGAAGACCGTTTATTAAGGTTTTATTTATAGTCTTTTAGCTTCGATATATAGAATGTTAAGCCTTGAGTATATCTTACGTTTCTATCTTCATTACGCTCATTTCGTAGCTCTAGAATCCTTGCACAAGTTCATTCTAACTTCCTCGAAGCATCGCGCTTCGATTCGGACTTTATTGTGCATGTTAGTTGGTACAAGAACAAGTACTGACCGACTAGATGGTGATCTAGTCGGTCGGCAACTCTTCTTGGACCGACTAGTTTGATTCCTTAATTTCTTGGACTTTACTGTTTACAGTTAGTCGGTCTACGTTGACTCACCGACCGACTAGTTTATGAACTAGTCGGTCAGTGATGCTTCTTTGACCGACTAGTTGTGACTTACTGTTCATGCTAAATTTCTCCTAAGCTACTGTTTATCGTTAGTCGGTCTAAGAACGTTTGGTGACCGACTAGTTGACAATCTAGTCGGTCAACTTTTGTTCTTGGACCGACTAAGTCATCTTGTGTTCAGACTATTTCATTTTGCCTCTTAGTCGGTCTACGTTCATTGACTGACCGACTAGTTGTGAAACTAGTCGGTCAGAAAGTCTTCTTGGACCGACTATATTTCTAGGTCTGAAATTCTATCTCTTCTCAGATCTTCACTTAGTCGGTCCATGTTGTTTGACTGACCGACTAGTTGATGAACTAGTCGGTCAGTGATTGTTCTTTGACCGACTAATTCTCACAGTTTTCTATCCGTTGGAGAATGACCTAACTTGTTTTTATGGGACCCTATAAATACGAACCTAGGTCATTTCTATCTAGGTTAGAGCTTCCATTCAGAGATTCATTGAGATCAAAAGAGATAGCTATTCTCACTCAAATCTAAAGCTCTCTTCCTCACAAGAAACCCATTCTCTCTCATTTCTAGATCTAGAATCCATCTAGAGAGAAGCTTGTTCTTGGTGAGCTCTTCAAGCTATTGCTTGATCCAAGTCTCCAAATCATTCCTAGGCACCGATTGCTGGTCATTTCCTTGGTGCTAGGACTTGGTGACTTCATCTTCCTCAAATCCTCCATTTCACCATTTGGGTAAGAAAAACTCAAGGTATAGGATTTTGTGGTAAGATTGTTTATTTCATATTAAACTCTTTAATATTGATTTGTGATTCTCTCGGTTGTGAGAGAAGTTTGTGATCCCGGGTTGTGGGATTCACTTTGCCATTGCATGTATGATTTGATCTTGTGAAGGTTTTTCACAAGATATTCATATTGGAAATCTTGAGTTAGGGTTTCTAACTCAAGTATCCGGAGGGGATCCGGGTGGTTGGGACGTAGGATCACCGGGAACAAGTCAGGGAGACTTGGGTGGATCCGAACCCATTAACATCGTTTGTTAGCATTGTTAATTTTGTGTTGTCATTCAATTTAAGCTTCCGCAAATTGATTTGGTAGTTGTTTGCAATTTAATTTGGAATTATACTCCTTATTATTTTAAAGTACTATTCACCCTCCCTCTAGTACTTGTGCAGTAGCTGGTAGGGCATTACAGTATCATCCTGGGCACCGACCGGAATATCGGGCCCATGGGATGCCGGTACCACTTTTAGAGGAAACGTCTCACCAATAGACCCTAATTCCGATCGTCATCCTACCCGTAGGCCGTACCGGTGAGAGTCGCTCGTTGGGGTCGAAACCAGAGTCCCGGGTTTTTTCCTTCATATTGTCTATACCTTGCATTCTTTTACCGTGACAAACCCTCAATTGATCTGGGCTAGCTCACCCATGGGGTGATTTTGATCCTCTTTGACATAAGCACATCGTCGCCTCCCTGTGTTCGACCCCCAAGCCATACTACAACACCGTGCGCTTGCGGTTACAAATATCTAAACCTCCACCGGGTCCCCCGGCCATTTGCGGCTTGCAAACCGGGCGCACGTCAAGTTTATGGCGCCGTTGCCGGGGAAGCAACGTGCTTGTAATTTTAGGATTTCATGAACCCCAGTGTCTAGCTCACATCCCTACCTCGCGATGATTTTCGCATTCTTTCTTTTTTCTTTTTTATTTTCTTATTCTTATTTCTATTTTTATTTTTTATTTCTAACCTTATTTGTTTCTTTCCCACTTTCTGCTTCACGGGTGTTTGTTGTTTTTCATGCGCAGGAGTTCAAGAAGTCTCGACGACTTGATCCCTGTTGATCCAGAGATAAACGCCACCCTAAGGCGTTTGGCCGCTGAGAAGCGAAGAAGAGAGGATCCTGAAACCATGGGGGAGAACACCCCGCCTCACAAGTCCCTGCTGGAGTACTCGATGCCATCTATCGAGTCCACCTCCGGCATCCGTCCTCCAGCTATTACGGCCCAAAGCTTCGAGCTTAAGCCATCTTTGGTGACGTGGATCCAGCAGGATCAATTTTCGGGTGCACCCATAGAGAGACCGATTGAGCATTTAGACTCCTTCTTGGAGAAATGTGACACCTTCCGGATAAACGGTGTCACAACTGAGGCGATCCGACTGAAGTTGTTCCCCTTCTCCTTACGGATAAGGCCAAGCTGTGGCTTAGGGGAAAGGACCCGAATACATTTAACACCTGGGAGAAGCTCTCCAATGCCTTCCTGACGAAGTTCTTTCCCCCGGGGAAGACCATGAAGCTGAGGAGCGAGATCTCCTCCTTCTCCCAGGCTAGCCATGAGTCCTTGCATGAGGCTTGGACAAGATACAAGGAGATGTAGAGAAGATGTCCCCACCATGAGCTCCCCAAGTGGCAGATCATAAATCTATTTTACAATGGGTTGAGGGACGATTTAAAATCTTCCATGGACACCGCGGCTGGAGGGTCCTTTATGTCGAGAAGCGAAGAAGATGTCGGGAAAATTTTGGAAAATATGGCATCCAACAATGAACGATGGTGTGACGAGAGAGCCACACCAAGATCTGGAGGCATCCATAGAGTAGAAGACGTCGACAAATTGTCAAGCAAGTTTAACTTGCTGTCAACCCAGATCTCCGCATTGATGGTAGGCACCGGTGGCGCCGGTACACAACAGATTGCTGCGGTGGAGTCCGAAGTTTTTGGAGAGTTCGACGGTGGTGAAATTTCACCACCGTTGGATCAGGCGAGCGCTTTATTTTACAATCCTATGGGGAATGCGCCTTTTCCACCACGAACCAACTCCAATCCGGCCTACTCTCCCAACAACCGGAATCATCCGAACCTTAGCTACCGGGCGCCTTATCAACAGCCGGCTCAACAACAACAGCAGATATATCAGCCGGCTAGGCCTTAGCAGCAGTTTCAGCAGCAGCAATTTCAGCAGCAACAACCTCCGCCCCAATACCAGCAGTACGCTCCTAGGCATCAACAGCCCACCCAGCAATAATATGGTCAGCAAAGGACCGTCTCTCCGGTTGAGTCCCTCTTGACTCAATACATAGCCAACCAGGAGAAGATCAATCTGAAGCTGGAGATGGGACAAAGAGTCCTCACTGATCAGGTGACCCAACTGGGGTTGCAAGTGGCGAAGCTTCAGAGACCGCAGAATTTATTACCGCCACAGCCTGAGGTGAATCCTAGGGGGTAAATCGGACCTTGGCACTCACACATGAACATGAAAACGTGTCCGCCATCGTCTTAAGGAGCGGGACACAAATTCCTACTAGAGCGCCACCCAGGGAACCGGAAGCACCGCTGGCCGTTGAGCGGCCAATTGAAAAAGCTAATGACGACGGTGCCCCGTCGCCAAAAATTGTGGCTCCGGAGGGAACCCCCGAAGAAGAGAAGAAGAAAGAAGAAGGGAATTTGAGGGTATTCAAGCCCGTTGTGCCCTTTCCATAACGTTTGGTCCAAGCAAAAATCGACGAGAAGTATGGCAAATTTTTTGCCATGGTCAAAGATTTGAGCCTTCAAATCCCCTTCCTAGAAGCTATTGAAACGATCCCCTCCTATGCAAAATTCTTGAAAGACTTGGTGACACTGGGATCTAGAAAAGAGAAGGTCGTGTTAACGGCGGAGTGTAGCGCCCTCATTCAGCATGCAAATCCCCCCAAGCTCAAGGACCCAGGAAGTTTCTCCATTCCTTGCTCCATTGGGGAAGTGCAAATCCAGAGGGCGCTCGTCGATCTAGGCGCGAGCGTCAGCTTAATGCCCCTATCGTTGTACAAGAGAATAGGGATGGGAGACTTAGAGCCCACCGGCATGACATTGCAACTTGCTGACCGTTCGGTCAAGTATCCGGTGGGAGTAGTGGACGACCTCCCAGTCGATGTGAGAGGAGTACATGTACCGGTTGATTTTGTGGTGATGGACATGCCGGAAGACAAGCATACCCCAATTATTCTTGGACGACCCTTTATGGCAATCGCCGGAGTTTTGATAGACGTGAAGAATGGGAAGCTTTCCCTCAATGTGGGCCAAGAAAGAGTCGAATTTGACTTATGCTTGTCGATGAAGCATCCAAATCCCCCGGACGATCCGAGTATCAGTATGCTGGAGAATGAAGAAGATAGAGCTGTTGAAACAAGTGCCTGGGAAATACTCTCGAGGAATCCCCCCGATAGCTTGGGGAACCTTGGAGAGCAAGTTGGCTCCCCAAAGAATGAAGTTTCTAATGAGGCGGTCGCGCGACATGCGATCCCTCCCGGATTCCCTAAGTCTCCTCCCACGAGGAGAAAGGGGAAACAACCCATGGACCTCACCGGTGATGAGGTCCGGATCCTGAAAAAGATGGCGGTAGACGCCAATTTGAGGGAGAAGCCCCCGGATCCTGTAGACAAAGGGAGGGTAGTCGAGCAAATCTTTTTACAGCCACCGGCTACGCCAATAGCCACAACCTCTGGAGCTGAAGAGATGCCGGATTTTAGGCATCACCCGTAGCGCCCACCATGAACATCATCAACGGGCGTCGAGCTAAACGACGTTAAACAAAAGCGCTTCATGGGAGGCAACCCATGCTCTAAACTTTTGTTTCAATTTTTAGGAATATTTTCAACTTTATTTTATCTATTTTTATAAATAAATCCAGCCGAAACAACTTCCGTGAAGGAACTTAGGCGATTTTTGGGTTTTTGCAGAAAACAAGGCCTCAACCGATCGGGTGATAACTCACCCGATCGGTTGGGATGTATCAGCTAGCACCCGTATCAGCCACTAAATGAACCGACCGTTGAAGAAAGAAGAGACCGGGTGAGCAGACCGGGTGACCTGGGGAAATTCTCGGGAAAATTTCAGCGGTTTGTCAACCGACCGGGTGACAATATGCGAGACCGGTTGACGGACCGGGTGAGGAACTCTGACTTCTCGGGAAAATGTGTGGAGCTACGAACCAATCGGTTGAGTTCTCAACCGATCGGGTCGCTTGTAGCATTTTTTTCGGCATCAAATTTCGACCTAAAGTCAACCGATCGGGTGACAACTCACCCGACCGGTTCGACTTAAAACCTATAAATACCCCCGACCCACCCGTTCATAAACCCTCGCCCGATCTCGTCGTTTCGCCGTCGTCTCGTCTCCTCCAAGCACCCGACTACCAAAACCCCTCTCCCACAACCTCCAATCCTCCATTAACCTCTCTCTCCACCTCCCCCTTGCATCTCTCCGTCTATTTCTCTCTCTCCCTCCCCCATTTCGCATTTCACTAGCCCTAATTCCCAATACCAACCCCCACTTTCAAATTTTTTGCTGAAAAAGAGTGCCGCGGCTCCACACTTTTCCCATTGCACGGCATTGGGTCGTCTACAAGCGAGGAACTCGAATTTCTACGGGGTAACTTTGCTCCACTTTTCAAATTTCAATTTTTGCCCTAAATATTTGATTTGCTTGGTTGCTCGTGTGTGTGCACTTTCATAGTATTTTGCACTCATTTGCACCACTCACACGCACACATGGCCCGAGAGAGAGATAAAGGGAAGGGTATAATGCGGGAGGAGGAACCGTCCCGAAAGAAACGTAAACATACACGTCCCCCTCCCCGCACACGTGAGCTGACACTAGCCCCTCCCCCTCCAGTTATCCCCCCTGTGGACCCCATGTTGGGCCCGCATGGGTACTTATCCAGGAACCAAGAGCAGAAAGACTTCTACCACAGACTAGATGCTAGGGGGCATCTATCAACCAAGTTTTCCCACACCCAAACACTCGTCGACCTCGGCGTCTTCATCGAGGTCGAGACTCTTTTTGCTAACCTAGGTTGGTTGGCCTTCCTGATTGCCTCTGCGGTGTCCTACCCGTCACTCACCCTAGAATTCCTTTCCTCCCTCGTTTGTGAGTCGGGGTCGACCGTCACTTTCCGGGTGCGTAACCAAACCATACACACCAACCTGGATACCATAAATCGTATATTTAGTTTCCCTATTCTAGGGAATGACGCTATCCGACACTACGGATACCCCCAGGAATTTAACGTCGATAACTTTTGGTTCCGCCTCACCTTACTCCGTCGCTATCCCCGGGGTAAGGCCAAGGCCTCCTCCATCATCCATCCCATATTTCGTCTGGCCCATAGGATCATTTCCTCTGCATTTTCCTGCGGGATGAGTCAGGCACCGTGACTATCCCCGATCTTTTTATTCTCTGGGCCATGACTTTTCCCTTTGTTCGTGATGACGATGGAGTTAGCTTTAGGGCCCCTACTGTCCCTGTTTTAGCTTTAGGGCCCCTACTGTCCCTGTTCATGCTGGTGATTAGCTTGTTTACAAGCTTCTCGAGATTAGCAGGGCCGGGAAGGGCAAGATCTGCTGTGGGGGCATTATCACTATTATTGCTTCATACCCCCCGTTTAATATCCATATCCCCCGTGGTCTTCCCATCGCCGCAGGACCCTCACGTCTAGATCTTGACGTCCTGCGGCACATTCATATGATTAAGCCCCGCCCGGACGGTCGCTTCGAATTCAATTACGGCCACCCCCTCGCCCCTACACCATTCTCCCCAACCCCGTTTGCATGACTGTTGCTCTAGTGGCAGATTGGACTTTTCCGCCCGATCCCGAGTTCTTTGCGGGGTTACACCTTCCTTTCTTTCCCCCGGACGCACGCAAACCACCTTCCCCTACCGCCCACTTAGGTGAGCAGGATATTCCTGCGTCCTGGGGAGATATTGGGGCTGGCCCGAGTCACCCTGTTTCTGCTCCTGGCCCCATCACTTTTGAGCATCTCTTTGCAGCCATCTCTGGCCTCGTGTCCAGTGTCGGCACGACCACTGCTGCCTGCACTACTTCCACTTCACCTGCCGGTACCACTTCCGCCTCACGTCAGTCCACTTCCCTTGGTCGCCGCCAGGTCTCTGCCTATCTTGCTCTAGAGAGGGAGGTCGCTGCCCTCCGTGATCTCGCCATGTCCTCTACCCCCTCAGACCCATCACCGTCCTCCTTTCTCACTCACCCACGTTTCCTCGCACTCGAGAGGAACGTGGCCGCCATTCTACGCCTTCTCACTCACCTCCACGGACCACCACCACCCACACCACCATCCTCACCACCACCTTCACCACCTCGACGATCTTCTCCTCCACACTCTCACACATCCCCACCCCCATCACCTCCCCCGTCACATTCTTCTCCTCCACCATCCCACCCATTCCCACCTCCCCCTCCCCCACCTAGGCAATCATCTCCCCCACCCACATCTATTCCCATCCCGGTATCCACTTCTCCTCTCACGACCACTTCTGTCGCACCCACACCACCTTCTACATCCTCCACCGTCACATCATATGTGCGCCGCAGGAAATTGCCGGTGCGCTCCAAATCTCTCCCACCTCCAACCACTACCGTCACCATCACATCTTCCCCCCCATTTCTATTCCTATCACCACCGCCTTGATCACCGTCCTTCCACCACCACCCACCTCCACCGACACTCCTCCCATCGTTCACACCACCACTGCACCTATTCCTCCACCTCTTTCCCCGCTTCTCCGTACACCCCCTGTCTCCCCCACCCACCCATCCACGCCCTCTTCCGAGGAGGGCGAGGATTTGCCTTCTGATTTTTGATTTCACTTTGTTTTTTTGACATCCCCTTTGCACATTTCTGCACTTTCACGTTCATATCTCATTGCTAGCATTGTCATGACTAGCTTGGGGGAAGTCTATTTTAGTGTGTTATCATGTTTTGTTCTTGTGTGTGTGCTTGTTTTATTTTTGTGTGTCGTGTCATTTTCTTTCTCTCTTTTTCTATTTTCGTGTCGTGTGGTTTGATTTTGATTTTTCTTTATTTTCAGTTTCGTATCTGTGCTTTTCCATGTTTTTCATTTCCTTTTGTGTCGGTACGTATTCCCCCCCATTTTCATTGCCCTCCCGTACTCACTCTTATTGCATTGAGGGCAATGCAAGCTTCAGCTTGGGGGAGTCGCACTTTGTGCGTCGTTTGAGTCTTTCTTTTTCGTTTTTGTGTCGTTTTCATCGCGTTTTTAATTTTTCTTTTCTTCTTTTTATCTCTTTCTCCTAGAGATGAACCCTATGATGAATTACCACAAAATCACACACACCTAGCATAGCATCGATAATCACACTCACTAACCCTAGGATTTCGAGTTCTCTTGCATTTCACGCTTCGTGGGTCCATTTAGTTTTTTTTATGAGTCGTGTGTCGTGCCTAGCTGTTTGGTGTGCTTTTGCATTGTGATTTTACTTTATATACCTGTCCAAGAATGACCCCTAGATTATCACGAGTCGATATGAATAGTGCGGTATTTGCATCTCTTGCCTGTTTCTGTATGCATGATTAAATACATATTGTATGCTTCATTTCGCATGTGTCAGGATTCCACAATTAAGGACTAGGATAACCCATTTAGCCTATGCTCTGATTTGCGAGAATAGTTTCCTTTGCCCAAGTGTTTAGATTCCGATTTCTTTTTTGTTTTACTTGGTGCAAATCCCCTCGCCGTGTACCGTTCTCCCACTTGGGAGAGTACACATGTATATACCCCAATATCCAAAAAATCCAAAAAAAGGGAGAAAAGAAAAGAAATACCCAAAAAGGAAGAGAAAGAAAAGAAATGAAAAAAGAAAAAAAAATTTTGTATAGCCAAAGAGCCAAAAAAATATACAAATACCCAAAACCCAAAAAAATTCCCGTGTGAATATTTTCCTACTTGCCGAGAATAAAGGGAAGGCGAGAATTTGCACCGAGTGTTCTTCTCCACATCATCTCAACCCCCATCGGTTTCGAAAACACTTGGCTTAGGAACTTTTTAGCCATTATCTAGGCTTTAGTGTGGTGATTTCCTTAACCCTAGTTGTGGAGTCCCTGACGCATGATATGTTTCGATTCTCTCTCTATTCTCATGCATGCTTGAACTATATATTCACCGCTTTGTTCAATTCGAATCGGTATTTGGGTCATTTCCTGGATTTGTGTATATCGAGTTTTATCGCACATCGTAGATAGTGACACGGACTGCTAGCACACGACCACACTCACTCGCGCTTCACCGCGTGGGCCCACGTCACTTGTCTGGACTCGTACTCCTTGGTTTAGTGATGTGATTTGGCGTTTGCTTGCTTGGTGTGTCTTTTGATTTTGTTGGCCCTGACGGGCGATCTAGGATATAGAGTTTTCCTTTTCTCTCTTTATCTCTATCTTCTCCCTCCGAGCTCCTACTCTCACTCGTCTTCCTCAAGGACGAGGAAGAGTTCAGCTTGGGGGATTTTGACGTGCGTTTATATTTCATATATTTATGCACGTTTTCTTCCGTGTTTTTCTGTATTTTACCGCGCGGTCTTTTATTCGTTTTCTCGTGTTTTCTTGTGTTTTCTTGTTTTCTTTCACTTTTCCATGTTTTCCATGTTTTGCAGGAGTTTACTGGCATTTGGGGCATAAAACGATGATATCATGTGTCCCCGGAGCAACGGGAGGAGTCACGCGTGATCCAGGGGGTCAAACGACGAAGATTGCATCTTTCAGCCCCTCACCTGGTCGGTTGGTCATCTCCAACCGATCAGGTGATGCACGCGTGCACCACTCGGGCGCAGCTTGGAGCTCACGAGAAGTCACCCGGTCGGTTCAGTGACCGGGTCAAAAGCTCAAAGTCTCTGGAAATTCGAAGCTGATTGCCAACCGATCAGGTGACCTTCACCCGATTGGTTCACCTGTAGCCGAAGATCCAACCGGTCTCCTCACCCGGTCCGCACCAAGATCCAACTGACCTCACCAAGTTCCAACCGACCGGTTCATACTGACCGGGTGAAACCCCCGCATTGCGCTGTAATTTTGTGAAGCGGTTCACCCGATCGGTTGACTTGTCAATCGATCGGGTGATGTCGTTCTCTATAAATAGAACCCTAGGTTTCCCAGATTCGGGAGTTGGTTATTTTTTACTGTTTTCTTCATTTTGTGACGGCTGTAATTTTCCAATTGATGTAAGTTTTCGGATCTTTGTAAAACTTTAGTATTATCTTAATTGCTTTACTACCATTGCATTTCTATTGTCTGATTATGATTTTGACGGTCCATTTTCATTTAGATCGCTTTTTAATGAATATTTATGAGTAGTTCTCTAATCCGGGATTTTGGCAGAAACCCCTTCGGGGGCTCTTCCCGATGCTTCCATAGGGTTAGGAAATCGATAGGGATTATGAATCTAACGGTTACGCGGGGTGTTTTATTGTCATCGGCAGGAAAAAGACCACCTTTGACCGTTGGGCCAAGGGGGAATAAACTTGGCGGTTGACTCCCTTACCATAGCTCACGCCCTTAGCGTAGACGCCGAATCCTAGCGCGCGGGAGCGGCAGGATGAGACGTTGGGAGTTATCGTTGCGAGCTTAGTGCTCACGGAGTCGATCAGTGTTAATGGACACCGGAGTGCCCACTGATCGAACCCGGGAAGTCCGGCGTATCATTCTGGGCACCGACCAGAATATCGGGCCCATGGGATGCCGGTACCACTTTTATAGGCAACGTCTCACCAATAAACCCTAATTCCGATCGCCATCCTACCCGTAGGCTGTATTGGCGAGAGTCACTCGTTGGGGTCGAAACCAGAGTCCCGGGTTTTTTCCTTCATATTGTCTATACCTTGCATTCTTTTACCGTGACAAACCCTCAATTGATCCGGGCTAGCTCGCCCATGGGGTGATTTTGATCCTCTTTGACACAAGCACATCCTCGCCTCCCTGTGTTCGACCCCCAAGCCACACTACAACACCGTGCGCTTGCGGTTACAAATATCTAAACCTCCACCGGGTCCCCCGGCCATTTGCGGCTTGCAAATCGGGGGCACGTTACTGTCTCTGGCGGGCAGTGTAAAGGATGGGTCCAGCAGGGGTAGTGTGGAAGGGGTGTTGTGCTCGGTAAGTGATGCCCAGCCTCGGTGTGAGGCTGGGACGCAGGCTGTGTCGAAGCGGAGGCAGCAACAGCAGAAGTGGAAGTCAAAACGTGCGACGAGGCAGCAAGAGAGGTCAGTGACGCAGAAGTGGGGACAGATGTCACGACGCTCTCGGTATAGACAGGGGTGGTGGATACCGTAAGTTCGACGACTGGGGAGGCTGTGTAAGGCACAAAAGATGACTCCCCAGGAGCCGTCGACAGTAATCGGGAGAGGGTCTCCACAGCAGCAGAAAAGGAAGACTCGCCGCTCTCAAGAATAGTGGGTGGACACTTGGGACTCGGAGAGGTGATAGGCTCAACAGACATAGGCTCAGCAGTGGTGGTGGTAGTGGTGGTGGTGGTGGTGGGCTCAGCTAAAGTGCTCCCGACACTAACAGACGTTTGGACAGAGGTGTCGGGAGGTGCAGAAAGTGCAGGCGTGGGCTGAGGGATCACGGGGTCGACAGGGGGTGCTGGGGGTGCAGGGGGTGCCTGCCCAACATCCTCGGGCTCAAGCACATAGGCGGAGGGGATAAGAAGATCCATCGCTGGAATCCAGTCCCCGTGAGCCGGTCCAATGTGTGTCCGAGCGGGGCTCGGAAGAACCATATAGTCAGCGCTGAAGGGACCGTGCAACCATACCAAGTGCTGGCGACCGTGGGGACGAAGCATCTTCATCCGGGCCATAACATCTATCGAAAGTGAGGTGGGGCCCAGAGCTCGACGTAAGTCGTCAGGTAGGTCTACGCCGGTCGTAAGGGCCAAAAGAGTGATCAGACCGCCACAACAGATAGGTGAGCGAGCGCTCATCGAAATGATAATGCGGTCCAAAAACCAGCTGGAAATGTCGATCTTGACGGCGGGGACCAATTCGTCGCTACCCCTATCGAGAACCCTAGGGCGAGTCATCGCGTAGAGCATAGATAGCTTTGGCGTAGACATGGTCCCGGGCGCGTACCTCGCTAGGAAAGTAGTCGTCATGAGGCGCTGTGCAATGCGGAGGCAGGGGGTGTAGGATAGCTAAGGCCTTGGCCCTACTAGGGTCAAAGGCGAGTGGGGATCCCGTGATCCGTGTCCAGAATGTGCGAGTGTCGAACGACGGGGGTGGGATGTGCGTGGGGGCATAGGCGCGGTCAGGGACAGGGACGGCGGGCCACTGGAAGAATGCTCTAAGCATGTCGAGAGTGATCTCACACTCTCGATCCATCAGACGGAACGAGCATCCCCCAGGGGTCCGGTCAATAGAGCTCAGGACCTCTAGTGAGTGTCGGACGGATATAAGTATCCACTGACACCGACAAAAAGTCACGCCATCCCACGTTGTCATACAATGTGAGAAGCCCCTCGAGTACCCCTAGGCGGTCAAGGTCAGCTAGGTGTGCAAACCTAGAGGGTACTATCGAGCGATGGTAGATACGCTCGAATCTGGCACGGTGTGCGTCATTTCGAAACGTAATCCCCATCGTTCCGACGACGAGAGTGGGTGGAGGGACAAGATCGGCAGGGATCAGCTATGTAGGTGACAGTGGCGGTGGTGGGCTATGTGGAGGGGAGTCCTCCCTAGCAGAAGAGGGACCAGGATCATTGGTCCTCTTCCGCTTGGCAGCGGATCCCCGTGTACGCGACCTAGTGCGCGGCGGCATGTGTGCCGAGAGACGCGTCCCAACCAAATATATAATGTGGCATGCTAAGTGATTGAACGAATGTACCTGAACACGTCGCGAGAGAAAACAACTGTGTGTGTGAAGAGATGCCTCCGCCACAAAGCTCAAAGCGCGTCCAAAAGCTCCCCAAAGCTCCCCCAAGCTAGCCTGCAAATCAAACGATCAAATCAATGAATAATATTCAATATATATGGGGTAGATGGGGGATAATAGATAGATATAGAAATTAATTTGGGTTAGGGGCTCAACGGGCGTACGAATCAGGAGAAACAGGGAGAAACGGGGCGTTTTGGGGCAAAACGGGGTGATTGGAGGCGGTGGCAGCCAGCACCGGCGGCCGGTCATCGGCGGTCGAGGGCAGGTGATCGCCGGCAAAGGGGGGGGTGATCTGCTCGGGCGCGGCAGCGATCGCAGTGGGTGAGGGAGAGCAAGCGACAGAGGCTCAGGCGGAGAATTGCGGTTTTTTGTTTCGATTTTCGCATAGCCCGCAACACATATATATAGGAATTGTTACGACTCGGCCGAGTGACAACGTCACTCGACCGAGTACGTAAACCAAAAAAATTTCAAAAATCTCCTTGACGCTTACGACTCGGCCGAGTGGTTTTGGCTCACTCAGCTGAAGGGAGAAACTCCACTCGTCCGAGTGGCTCTGCCACTCAGCAATTTTTGAGCTAGGAGGGTATCTGTTCCACTCGGCCGAGTGACAAGTCACTCGCCCGAGTGGCAATTAAAACTAAAACTTACAGAAATTTACAGAGAGTTGGTCTGCAGAAACTTCCCTGTTTGGTGCTCCACTCGGCCGAGTGGAGTCTTTGCTCGGCCGAGTGGCATATGCCACTCGGCCGAGTGACATGCTGTTTTCTGCATCGGCTCTTCGTTTTCGCTCTGGTTTTTATTTTTCTTCCTCCAGTCTATTTCTTCCTCCTCCTAAGGCCTGAGCGCGTTCCTGGAGCGCTCTTCCTTGCCTCGATCATCCTCCATATGATTGGTCTCCCTTTCTCTTTCTCCTATCATGAAAATTAAGACCCGTTGTCACGATTTTCACGGACTTAAGACTCTAAAAACTAATAAAAGGCTAAACCAAAAATAAAAATCAAATAAAAACAATGCAAAAACCGTCGGGTTGCCTCCCGACAAGCGCTCGTTTAAGGTCGTGAGCTCGACCCCTTAAGATATTCATTTAGCTCGCGATATTGGGCGCATACGAGATGCGCCCGTCGAACTTGTTGGGAAGGCCGCTCGGGTTTGGATCGTGATGATCATCGGTCTTCCTCGACGCCCCCCTCATCATGGGTAATGTTGGGGGATAAATCTCCCAAGCTAGAGCTTGTTCCTATCTTCTTCTTGGCCGGTGACACCGATCTTCCATTCGGTGGAGCTTTCTTCGGATTCTTGGCCTTTGAGAGCTTGCAAAGCTCTCGTATTCTTGTGACATCAGTGTTGCCTTCATCATCATCCATGGAGCTATCTGGAGGGTCCTCCAACTTCTCTTCTTCACCCGAAGCTTGGCCTTCTTCGAAGCCTTCGTCATGGAGAGCACCAATAGAGTGGGGGATTGCTTCTTCAATCACTTCATCAAGGAGATCCACATAGTCTAAATCCTCGTGATAGGGCATATGTTTCATGGCCTTGGGTATGTGAAGCTCGATTTCTATGTTCCTGACATTCAAGGCTAGATTTCCTTCATGCACATCAGCGATAACACCGGCGGTTACGAGGAACGGGCGTCCAAGTATGAGCGAAGTGTCGCCCTCTTCCTTGATGTCCATTATGACAAAATCACAAGGCAAGCATATCCCTCCCGGAACTTGGAGTGGAATATTCTCTGCGATCCCTACAGGCCTAGTAATCTGACCGTCCGCAAGTTGAATTCTCATGTCGTTCGGCTTCAAGTCGGTGCCCGTGTTCAACTTCCGGAACATGGTAAGGGGCATAAGGCTCACACTCGCGCTCAAGTCAACTAGAGCTTTTTGCAAAGGGACGCCTCCTAGTGTGCAAGGGATGCGGAAACTCCCGGGATCCTTCAATTTTGCCGGCTCCTTCTCCTTCCGGGTAAACCAAGTTCCTTGTTCCGCAAACATGATTTTTTCCTTCCTTTTTCTTTCCCGAAATCAAGTCCTTCAAGAACTTCGCGTAAGACGGGATCTCAACAATTGCATCTAAGAAAGGAATATTGAGGCTTACTCCCCTCAAGTATTCTAGGAACTTGTCGAGCATTTTCTCTATCTTGGCTCTAGCTAGCCGTTGTGGAAATGGCACCGGTGGCTTGTAGCGGCGCTCATCAAGTGGCTCCACCACTTTAGAATTTCCTTCTCCAATCGGCTCCTTTTGGCTCTCTTCTTCAATTGCCGGTTCTTTTTCTTCCAAAATTTCCTCCACGGGTTGCTTGCTTTGGGTAATAGCGGGAGTGGTATCCTTCCCGCCCCTTGTTGTAACCGCAACCACCGCATTGATGTGCCCGGTGTTGCTCCATGGATTGGGCTCGGGTTGAGCCGGTAATTATTGGGTGTTCTTGTTGAGCAACACAAGTTGCTCTACAAGTTAAGCGACGACGGTATTTAGTGACTCTTGTCCCGCCATCAATCTAGCATTGATCTTTCTTTGCTCCACCATAAATTCCTCCACCTTAGCTTTGTGGTCCGATTGTGGTTGAGCTTGAGGTGGGTTGGGAGCTCTCCAACCTTGATTGTAACCGGGAGGTCTATATGGTCCCACGTGTTGCCTCGGCGGGTAATTTTGTTGCGTGGCCCCCTCGGTTGATATTGAGGTTGTGGTAGTGGAGGTCGAGCTTGAGGAAGTTGTTGTGGTGGGGGGTTCAAAGCACCATCATTGTTTACATATGAAAAGCCCGGATGGTTTCTAGCGGCCGGGTTGGCCCAATATCCGGAGTTCCCGCGACATATTGTACTTGCTCCAAGGCTCCCTCTCCATGCTCTCCTCCTATATACATGTCTTGAGATTGGTCTTGCCAATCGCTCATATTGCTTATAGGTGTAGATGTAGAGGGTGCTCCATGTGGCTCGGTGATATATTTCTCCAATCTCTCCACTACCTTGTGGAGAGAGTCAAATTTATTTGAAAGCTCCGCCACGGCCTTGGCCTCATAAATGCTAATGGGCTTCAAAGAGGACGAAGAATGTCCTCGCTCGTCCCTACATTGTTGGTTATTAGAGGCCATCTCCTCCAACAAGGCCGTAGCTTCATCCGGGGTCTTTGATAATATGGATCCATTAGCGGTTGCATCAATAATTTGCTTCGTGCCTGGTTGGAGTCCATTGTTGAAACTGTAAACAAGCTCCCAATCTTCTATACTGTGATGGGGGCATTGATGTTGTAAGTCCTTGAAGCGCTCACATGCTTCATATAGGGTCTCCTGTGGTCCTTGCTTAAAGGACATGAGAGCACTCCGTATCTTCACCGTCTTAGAAGGAGGGTAGAATTTGTCAACGAAGGCGCTCGCCAACTCATCCCAAGTGGTGAATGTACCTTCTGCCTGCGTCCTCAACCAATATAAAGCTTTATCTTTGAGTGTGAAGGGGAAGATTCGCAGTCGGATTGCATCAACAGAAACGCCCGGCATTTGGAAGGTGGCGCATTTGGACAAGAAAAGCTGGATGTGATAGTGCGGATTCTCATGGGAGTTCCCATGAAATGGGTCTTGTTGCATCAATACTAGCAAGCCCGTTTTTAGCTCAAAATTCTTGTCTGCCGCTAGTTCCGGCATGGCGATGGATGATGTGGTGGAAGAAGTCTTAGGCCGAAGCCTATCTCTGATGGATATGATCCTCACCATTCGTGTCGCAAGCTTCTCCGGTGTCTCTGCACGGTTCATACAATTGTCCTCCATAGCATGCCTTCTCTCGGCTCTGATCCTCCTCACGATAGGTTCGATCTCCGGATCCAATAGTATTTCCTCGGGGTTCGCCGTAGATCTCGTGTACATGCAAAGGAAAACAGAGTTTCAAAGGAATTGTTAGTACGAATAAGGAGTAAAAAGATAAAAGTAATAAAAGAAAAAGAAGACACTAAGTAAAGAGAATAAAACACTGTCGCCTCCCTGGCAATGGCGCCAAAAACTTGGCCGATGCTCCGGTATGCAGACGCAACCGGGACAAGCGACTCGTAGTCTTACCGCAAGCGCACGGCGTAGTGGCGAGCGTGTATTGAACTCAGGGAGGAACAATGACAGTGTCTCTTTCCAATCACCTAGCTATCAAGATAGTCGAGAATAATTTGGGGAAAAATTGTCACAATCGTTCGAATGTCGATAGAAATATCAATAAAATAAAGCGCCTAGGGATAGGGAATCCCCGCTACGGACCGTATCTCATCGTTGTGATTCGTAGGTTAAATCATAGCTAGACTTGAATTTTAGGTGAGCTAGTCGCAAATAAATGTAGAACCAAGCTCACGCTCTCTCGCTATTGCCGGTCTATAGCGAACCTAGGGTAGGGCCCAATCTCTTGCAAACCCTAACCTAAGCCGCTAGCGTGAAGAATGACATCCTCGTTCAACCGTATCTCGAGCCCACTCTCGTGCAAACTCGAGCTACGACCTAGGTTGAGATAGTTCCTACCCGTCCAATCTCTTGCAAACGGGTATTAGTATAGAATTACGATTGAAAACCCTAGCCTTGGTCCAATCTCTTGCAAAACAATTCTAGAAAAGTCCAATCGTAAAACTAAATCGAATTTCTAGGGCTTTCTATCAATTGGGATCCAATCTCTTGTAAATCCCAATCAATATGAATCCCTAGCTATCCGTAATTAATCAATCCCAACCTAACCCTAATCAATTCTAGCAAGAATTTCACCAATTCATCACAATTTAGAAATATGGTTCATAGGGTTCATCCATATGCCTTAGGACAATAAAACTACTCACTAATCAGCATGCAATTCATGAGAATATCAATAACAAATTCAGCACAAATCATTGCAATAGAGAAATTATCAACAAAAATAGGGGTTTTGATAAAAAGAGAGACAAACCAATGAGAACCTAATAGCATCCAACAAAAATAACCTTTTAATCTCCAAGAGAAAAGCTAAATCTATTGATCTAAAAAGCTCCCTTAAAAGGCTGCCAAAAGTATCAAAAAGTTCTTTTCAACTAGGGCAAAAACTGGGTTTAAATACCCCTCAAAATTGCCCAAAAAATCGTGACAAAAATGCCCCTGCGCAGCTCAAAAATCGCAGTTTACGCAGCAGGCGGGGCAGCTCACTCGGCCGAGTGACAAATGTCACTCGGCCGAGTGACAAACCCTGTGCAATTATAGTAACTTCGGGATTTTGGGGGTCTGTCTTCAGAGGTGACTCGGCCGAGTGGCTTTAGTCACTCGGCCGAGGGGCTTTTCATGCTCGGCCGAGTGAAAACTCTGAATCGCTTGTACATTTCCAGTAAGTCGGCCCTTTTTGATGGTGGATTTTCCATGCCACTCAGGCGATGCGAACTTCATACTCGGCCGAGTGGGATATCGTCCCTCAGCCGAGTGCACGCCCAATTCCTTCTGTTGGAGCGTGTCCGGTCTGGTCGACCGAGTGGTCTACTGGCTCGGCCGAGTGAGTGATTCACTCGGCCGAGTGAGATGCTGCAAATGCCCAATCTTCATCGTTTCGCTTCCTCGTCGCTCCTACGAAGTTCCTTCCTCTTCCACTTGCCTCCAATCGCCGAATAGTCCTCCGATGAGCCTCGGGTGACACTCCGGAGTGGGTGTAAATCCTCTTGATCTCAAAATCACTCTGAATCTCTCCATATCTCCTGAAATACGACAAAAACAAGAAATCGTGAAAAGCATCGTAATATTGTCGAATAATCGTGAAAAACGCGATATGAGCGATCAAAGTGGCATGCAAACATGCAGAAAAAGAGTGTAAAATACGGAGTGACCAACTACGCGCTCTCTCCCCCCCTCCAGACCTCTGGGGCAGGGCCGACCCTCGCCACCCAAACCAGAGAAGGGCACGGGCTGAGGTACGCGCTCGCTCCCCCCCCCCTCAAGACCTCTGGGGCAGGGCCGACCCTCGCCACCCAAACCAGAGAAGAGCACGGGACGAGCTACACGCTCGCTCCCCCTTGAAGACCTCTGGGGCAGGGCCGACCCTCGCCACCCAAACCAGAGAAGGGCACGGGCCGAGCTATGCGCTCGCTCCCCCCTCAAGACCTCTGGGGCAGGGCCGACCCTCGCCACCCCAAAACCAGAGAAGGGCACGGGCCGAGCTACGCACTCGCTCCCCCCCTCAAGACCTCTGGAGTAGGGTCACCCTCGCCACCCAAACCAGAGAAGGGCACGTGCCGAGCTACATGCTCGCTCCCCCCCCTCAGGACCTCTTGAGCTACGCGCTCGCTCCCCCCTCAAGACCTCCAGGGAAGGGCCAGCCCCCCAATGGTTTGACGGACCCCGTCCAACCAAGCCAAGCAGGAGCGCAGGATGAAATTACCGCCCGCTCACCACCTTACCCCCATGTGAACCCATGATCCTCGAAATCTCGAGCCTAGGGGAGAGGACAAGGGCACGCGAACCGAGGGATGCAAACCGGGGCCCTCTCATCCCGACGCAGATGGCGACAAGTTAAAACAACTGCCCAACCTGACCACGGGTTGGGTCACACCTGCCCTAGTATTGTAAATGTCATCGGGATCTCTTGTAATGACCGATGAAAAAGATTCATCCATACGGACTCCTAACCATAAGCCCAAGCGCACTATGGATATGCATTTCACCGAACGAAGGACGGCAAGAATAAGGCAAAAATAGCAGGAATCCTACATCTCGTTCGGTAAACACATCACAACAAGAACCAAGGCCATCCAGATAAAACCGGGTTCCCCTCGGTCTGACCCGGCCGCCGCATGCAACTGCACATCGATGAGCGGCAACACCCCTCCACAAACCGCCGGGTTATTCCTTCTCGCTTCGCCCCCACGCGGATCGAGATCCCACGGTCCCGTGACAGCGGGCAATACACCGCAAGAACCACGCCGCCACTCCTGAGCGCGGACCGAAGTCTGAACCATCGGTTCGGAGGGAAGTAGCGTTACGTCATCCAAGCCGAGCCGGGCTCCCGCCTCGTGCTCGAATGCCGGGGGCAATTGTTACGACCTAAAGATCGTGGGAGTCCGGCTCCTCCCCAGAGCCACTAATACACCTCACTGGTTTGTCCCTTTCGAACGGACGGCCGACCCAGTGCCAGGGCGCCCCGCGCCTGGACTTCAGAGGCCAGTAGGGCGTCAGTCGACCCGGAGGTCCAAGGCTAAGGGGGATGGGTGCACCTCACCACGCCCCCCTCCCCGACAGAGGCGCTTAACCGTTCTTGCATGGTCCGCCGGGAGCAGTGCGCTCGGGTACGCCCGGACAGCGCAGCCTCGGATGTCGACAGAGGCACAGCCGTTCCCCCTCCCGACCGACGGTCCATGATCCGCACCCGAAAATATGCACGGCCGGGCCGAACACCCCGCGGTCAAGTCGGCCCGGTGGCCCCACTCGAACCCAGCCGTGGGGATACGCACCGCCAAACCCTTGACTCATCACACACGACAAACAACCTAGTATAAGGATGCGACTGAAACTTACGCCGCCCAACCATCTGACAAAGCACCCCCTGGCCACTGTGCCCCCTAACGTTTAATGCTTTCGGCCCTGACACCCTGACAAAAGCGCCCCTGGCCGTTGCGTCGTCTGACAAAAGCGTGGCTGACACTCCTGTTCCTGACATCCTCGTCCGAAGCTTCCGCTGACAGCCAGGCCAGCTCAGCACGTCGAGTCAGCACGCCAGGTCAGCCCCACCTAACCGCCTCCCATCAGGTATAAATACCCCCTCACTTCTTACGGTGAGGGGGTTGGCAAATTCACTCTCAATCCCATTATTCACACACGAGAGCAAAGGTCGTCCATATCTTTGTTCTCCCACTCATAGCTCGTCACGTACGGTCGGTTCATCCTCAGTCCGTCCTGCGTGCCTAGCCCCCGCTTTAAGTCCAATTACTGACTTAGGCATCGGAGAGGCTAAGGGTTGAACCTCAACCCGGCCTTTCTGACGAGTTGCTCATTGCACAGGATAGCTCGTCCCCTGGCTTACGTTCATCTCCGGCTCCCGCAGTCCGATCTTCCTCAACCGTATCCTGTGGAACTCGGCTCCGTGGTCCGCTCCAACGATAAACTTAGCCTCATCACCCCTCTAATCACTTGTCAAATAGCCTACCCAAATCCTCTCAACAACATAACCACTGTGTCCTTGGTTCCCCCTAATACAAATTCATTGTACACGAGTTCCACCCTGCAACAACAACAATGCAAAGGAGCTTAGAGGGCTAGCGGGTTTGACCTGCGCTTGGTGGTCAGACCTGCCAGGAGATAGTAGGTCGGGTCCGACCTGCGAGACAAACCCGTGTGCGCTGCACGCAGGCGCAACTTTGCACGCACGCGAGCGTGTGCGGCCAGTGCCCAGAGTGGGCACGCACAACGCGTCACTGCAGATCGTGCCATGTGGCACGATCTGCACATGCCCAGTTCTCCTCGTGATGTGTGCATTGGCTGTTTTGTTCGTAAACCTGATTTTGAAAAGTGTTGTTGACATTTGAAGGCTCAAATGATATCGAAATTGAACGCCGTTTTTTCTATGCAATCGTTGTCTCGAGATCTTCGATTTGATATATTATTTCAAGGTCGAAGCTCAGAAATGGATTTATAGTTGATTTAAGAAGTTTGAACCTCTATAAAGTTAAACATAAAATCTCATATGAATAGTCCCAAATTGCTCGTAGTAGAGGAGGAGGGGCTGGCTCCCTATATAAACAAGGTGCACCCTCCTCATTGATAGTTGCACCAAGTCTCCGATTTGAGTAGCTCCGAAAAGTTTTGAGCCCGCTCGATCCGAGACAAAAATTATTCTCTCCTCCTTTAATTCTTCCGTTCTCTCGTTCGAGTCCTAGCAAGACTAGGAGGAGGATTGGATTAGATCCAAAGTCTTTGACGTGGATCATACTTAAGTGAAACTTTCTTTGATGAGTAATTGACTCGGAGGACGGTGTCAGCTTCCTTCGGGTGGACCAGTCTTGGAGGCACAGAGGCGGCTTGCTTCAGGGAGCGAAAGATAGTTGCTGAAAACGACGCTTCGTTTTCTGCGGAAACGAAGTTCTGGGTATGTTCTTTTAATGCTTTCATATTTATATTGTTGCAATAGTTTAGATCTACTTTGAGGCTGGTCGGACCCACTCCAAGATAGTAGAGATCCTGGCTAGGATCTATGATATCCTTACGGACTTCTATTAACGTGTTTAATAAATCTATTTTCAGCTGCTATTTTTGATTCTATCATCCGTCCGACGTAAGACGAGCATAGATTTATGCCCTATGGGTCCTTCACATCCCAACATTGGTATCAGAACCTAGGTCTATTTTGATCTAATATCTGCAAAGGATATGAATGCATATATGTTTGCTAAGAACATGCTGATAATGTGATTATCTATTTTTAAAATTATAAGATAATTGTTGAACATGCAATAACTTAATTTTATAAGATAAATTTTAGATGCTTAAAAATTATGCTTAATGTTTATGTGATAAATTTTAAGTTGCATGCTATACTTTATGAGATAAATTTTAGCTTGTTGTTCATGTTAATTATTATGAGATAATTATTAAAAAGGGATGTAACTTAATTTTGTAACAAATTTTAAGTTGCAAGTTATCATGCTAATTTTTATGAGATAAAATTTAGTTGATGTTTTTAATGGTTATGTTATTTCTTGCATATTATGTGATAATACAAGAAAAACTCTTAGGATAGCCATTAAAATTTTTCTAAAACTTATGAGGTAAATTTTAGATTAACATGCTATGATTAAAAAAATTGTTACAACAATTAAATTCCTAATACCTAATTAGGGTAGCCCTATTCAACAATTATTATTTTACTTGTTCTAATAATAATTTTGAAAAAAGGGCTATGATTTAAATTGTTGTAATTTTAATTTATTAAATTCCTAATACATGATTATGGTAGCACATTGAAACCAATAAATCCTCATAGTTGATAAGGACTCTAATAAAATTTATTAACCAATCCTAATAATTTAGAATTTTACGATTCAACTAGTTGATATGATTAACTAGTTTTAATGAAGCCATTTCTAGTCGATGGCACATATATGAGTAATTAGTTTCCTTCAATGGACCATGATCCGGTCTAGTGTTTTTCGATTAGTGTTATAGATCATCCTAGCTCGACTGGGGATAGTGATCCTGGCCTAGCCAAATCATTGGACGTGTTCTGCTGGACTGCAAGGATGCGAATTATGATTATATGAAACCGTCGATTTCATCTAGTCTAATACGTTTAAAATCTTCTTCAAGGTTAATCGTAGACATCCTTATTTTTGGATTAAGGGACTAAAAGACGCCTGTCATGGTTGCTGAGTCTCCTCAAGCTATGACATGGTCTCTTTTAGAAACCGACTACATCATACATATAATGTAGTGTGGTCTTAACCCAAACCGACGCGTCGGGTCTCCTTAAGTGTCGGTGTAAGTTAAGTTTAGACATTAAAATAAGGGTTCGACTAGACTAGTCATTATGGTTTATTGAGTCTCCTTAAGATCATAAGTGACTAGGGGTAAAAACTTATAGGGAGTCACATGTGATGTGATTGATGAAGAGTTCCTCTACCAATTATAGAGCATATCAATTTGTTGAGTCTCCTCAAGGTTGTGAAGCTCAGAGTAGTTGGATCCCTCTCCCACAAATTTTTTAATTATAATAAATTGTTCATTATTATGGCTTAAACTGTTCATTAAAATAGTGGGAGAATATAGTTTAATAAAAACATTTTAAACTATAAAAGAACATATGCTAATTCTAACTTCTATTAATGCAGTATGGAGTCAGGACTTAAGTTTATCATCAAGAAGAATGTGCTGAACGGAACAAATTATAAGGACTGGTTGAGGAACATCAAGCTAGTTCTCTCACGTTAGCTGGAATCAGTTATGTACTGACAGAAACTTCTCCTGAGAAACCCGATGATGAAGCCACCAATGAACAAAAGGAGTCCTACAAGCTATGACAAAGGAATGCAGAGAAGGTAATGTGCTTACTCTGGCCTCGATGAACAATGATCTGTAGAGAAAGCATGAACATATGGATGTTCAGAGCATGTTTTTAAATGCGAAAGAATTGTATGGTAAGCGTTCAAGGGCGGCCAGATTCGAGGCCACCTACAACCTTTGGGAAACGAAGATGACGACAAGCCCCGTCCCAGATCATGTGATCAAGACGATCGGGTACATTGAGGACATAGCCCAGCTAGGATTTATCATTGATCATGAGATGAGCATGTACATAGTCCAAAAGTCTTTGACTCCTGCCTTTAACCCGTTCATTACAAGCTTTATAATGAACAACACTGAATCTCCGCTCGTGCCATAGCCCCGTAGCCGCCGTCTTCGACAACCGCGCGCAGCTGCCGAAGCCCCTTCGCCTGTGCTCGAGACCAAAACAAAGAAGAAGAAGAAAGGACAGAGACAGAGGGAGATTGAGAGAAAGAGTTAAAGGAGGGGAGATATATGTAAGTTTTATAAGTAAGTATATTATTATTATTATTATTATTATAACAGTAGTTATTTAGTTCTCAGTTTTAATGATAAGTTTTTATATAAGTTTCATTATATTATTATGAGGCCAAGTTTGCGAAAGTACCTATATATATTATTAACATATTTATAAGTGCAGATTAAGTTATTTCATAATGTGATAAGTTAAATTTTATGATTAGTTAGGACCTTTTAACTGATATTGCAAGACCTTTGACGCAGGGAATTCACGCCTCCGTGACGGACGCGTGTACACCCAAAATGCTTCAGGCAAGAATATTATTCTACAGATCCTCAAAGGCGCAAGTATTTACCCCCTTCAAGTATACTGATTTTCTACAATTTCAAAAGCTCAATATTCATCACTTACCGTTTTTAACCACGTTGCTCCGGTCTCGTGACCGAAATTACCAAACCATTGCAAATAACAACTTTAAGTTCCTCACTTAGGTTTAATGAATCTAATCTCATGGATTAGTTGCTTTTTACTTTCATCACTCTTTGAAATAAAGTATTTGAAACGCACGCATTATTTGTATACCGTTTAACTGCTAAATGTACACCCGTGATGGGATGTGTTAATGTGCCTTCAGGCAATATACAGACTATTGTGCCCTTGGGACAAATTTACGGACTTCTGTGCCTTTGGACAAATTACGGATTTTTGGGCCTTCGGGCAACTACGGACTAATGGGCCTTCGGGCAATATGGTTATTGGGCCCGCGGGGCATTTACGGAATGTTTTGCCACTCGGCAAACATTAAATTACAGATTGACATTATGGACACTTGGGTGGGGTAGTCTAGTGTAGTAGAGGCTAGAAAGCTGGATTGCACTCGATTGGTGAACTTGACCGACACCTGGCCGGGTCGGTGAGTATAGAGTCACGGGTAGCTCCCGTTGACTTGGGTGTGATGCTGGTCACCTCCCCCTCGGACACTGGGCTTTGTCACTAGATAGTAGATTGATTGATTGATTGATGCACCATTCTCTATACCTCTGCTGATGCTACAGTGTAAACTGCTAAAATTATTGTCACGATTGACTATTGCTGTGCACACTACACTTGTCACTACTTTTGCTGTACACACTACACTTGTCACTACTTTTGATGTGCACACTACACTTGCCGTGCTAGTTACTTTACACGCTACACCTTGCTGTGTTTGCTACTTGCACACTACACTTCGCCTGCTCACTACTTTGCACATTACACATTGTTTATGCTCACATGTGTCAATATATTACTATGTTTCCTCTTGTTGTGCCCTCTTCTCCTAGAGCTTTGTAACGTTTTTAAATCTTGCCGAGGGTCATTTTTACTACTAACGTTTTTAAAATCTTGCCGAGCGACCCTCGCTGACGTATATTTCCTTGTTTGTGAAATATACGTTAGGTTTTGAGCAGAGTTCACCGAAGAGTTCTTTTGGAGATTGAGCAGGAAGACCAAGAGAGCCAATAGCACGAGATCCACTACTGAAGACGACGGACACTGCGCAGCTTGCTAAAGCTTTTAATAATTGTTGTTGTAATTTCTTTATAACTGTTGTAATGGTCATGCTAGGCCTTTTAATTCCTTGTGTACATATAATCTGGATGTCAAGTATAATGATGATATTCTGTATTGTTCTGAGATCGCAAGCAAGAACCTGTATTTTCAAATGGTGTATCACTACAGACGCTTATTGGGTTGGGGTTTCACCGCTCCAGCCCAAGCGGGCCCGCTCGCGTCCTCGCTCCCAAGTATAATGGGAAGCGGGGCGTGACAGGTTTTAGTGGTGGCCCATGCAGGTCACGCTTTCTGCGAAATACTCGGAACAATATAGATGTCATTATTAACTAGACTGTCTAGGTAAACCTTGTACGTAAATGTTTGCTTTGTTTGTTTGCAGCACGACAGGAAGACGTAACACTCGACGAGAATCCGGAGCTGCTGGATGCAGAGAGGACGACGAGCCAGTGATGAACGGTAACATTTGAACCCTGACCTATCATCTAATTAGTGATTTATATCATGTGCTCATCCTTTCGTCGCTTCTTAGACGTACCCTTCGCTTCTACCGTTACCATTTTTGTCTATCACGTTTGTTATATTCTAGGCGTTGTTTCATTGTTCCGATCTTAGACCCTCTTCATTTCGGAAGTTTTCCTTCCTATATCTGTCCTTTCCTTCCATGATACCCTGACCCTTCGTCTACCAGGCTTTTCCTCATCATACCTAACTTAAGGAATTCCGAGGACGGAATTTTTCTAAGGTGGGTATGGTGTAACGACCAGTTTTCGTTGTTATACCCGTATTTCTCTCGTGTATTTTCCCCAGTATCCGTCGCTTGACATTTCTGACCCCGTATTCGTATCCGTATGCCTTTCTTCATACTTATTATTATTCTTATTATTATCCTTCCTGAAATTATTTTAAAATACATTTTCTTAAATTTGTTTTAATTACCAATTCAAAATTCGAATTTGAATTTAAAACTGTCTAGATGTTTAAAACACTTTCTATGTTGGGACCCTTTCAATAGACTTGATTAGCCATAATAACCCTTTATAACACAATCAATTTATTTTATTTGAGCTTCCTAATATGGTTTAATCCTTTTAAATGCTAATACTATTAATAATAATTTTAAATACTTTTTTTAAAATATAAATTCAAATCCTTTTTCTTAATAAAATCTATTGATAAAGTTTTCAAACCTTTCTATATATAAACTCTCCATAATTATTATTAAAAACGAATTAATTCCATTATTCAAATCCTTTCTATATTTTAATTTGAGACCCCAGGCTGTGCAATTTCAAACACACCAAACGATATTATAGGAACCCCCCTCAACATCACGCAGCAGCATCCCCTACCTTTTCTCATCTTCTCCTCCTCTCTTCGCATCAACCCCACGGCCTCTTCACCCTCGCGACAGCCTCTCCGACAACCAACAGCCCCAAGGCAGTCCCCTCCTTCGACATCCCAAGGCCAACACCCCCGTCTCAACCCATCTCCACCGTCCTCCCTCTCCCCGACAAACACGCAGCGACCCAGACTCATTCTTCCTCCAACCAACCCCAATCACCACCGTCCCCTCCTCTTCCCTCCTTCCCGTCGCCGGTAACCAAGCCCACGCCGCCATTCGCCTCCCCACTTCGTATGCCTCTGACCTCGCAACTCCACATCGCCGCCACACCTCCCTCCTCCCTCCAGTCTGCGGCCCCCTCGACCTGATCTCCCCCTTGCTCCGGCAGACAAACCCACTCCCCTCCACCTACGACAGACCGCCGCCGCCCGGATCTCCTCGCCTCCTGAAGCGCCGCCCCGCAGCACGCCAAGTCCGACTTCGCACCGCACCGACGACCGAGGCAACAACCTCTCCGACCTGTGCCCTCAGCCCCGTCATCGACCCCCCTCTGTTTCCGTCTTGAAACAAGGCAAACCCACCGCCTGATCCCCAAGCGCCCACCGCCCGCATCGATCGCCGCCCCGCCGAGCCCCGGAAGCCGCGCCGCTGCCCAGCGCCTCAGATCGAAGCCGACGCCTCAGATCCACCGCCCCGAGCTCCGATCGCGCCGCCCCTTTACCCGCTCCGATCGCATCGCCATCGCCCAGTGTCGTCGCCTTCGGATTCGCCCGCCACCGCCCGATTCACCGTCGCCGCCGTCCCCAGCCGCAATCTCCGCTCGTGCCACAGCCCCGTAGCCGCCGTCTTCGACAACCGCGCGCAGCTGCCGAAGCCCCTTCGCCTGTGCTCGAGACCAAAACAAAGAAGAAGAAGAAAGGACAGAGACAGAGGGAGATTGAGAGAGAGAGTTAAAGGAGGGGAGATATATGTAAGTTTTATAAGTAAGTATATTATTATTATTATTATTATTATAACAGTAGTTATTTAGTTCTCAGTTTTAATGATAAGTTTTTATATAAGTTTCATTATATTATTATGAGGCCAAGTTTGCGAAAGTACCTATATATATTATTAACATATTTATAAGTGCAGATTAAGTTATTTCATAATGTGATAAGTTAAATTTTATGATTAGTTAGGACCTTTTAACTGATATTGCAAGACCTTTGACGCAGGGAATTCACGCCTCCGTGACGGACGCGTGTACACCCAAAACGCTTCAGGCAAGTATATTATTCTACAGATCCTCAAAGGCGCAAGTATTTACCCCCTTCAAGTATACTGATTTTCTACAATTTCAAAAGCTCAATATTCATCACTTACCGTTTTTAACCACGTTGCTCCGGTCTCGTGACCGAAATTACCAAACCATTGCACATAACAACTTTTAAGTTCCTCACTAAGGTTTAATGAATCTAATCTCATGGATTGGTTGCTTTTTACTTTCATCACTCTTTGAAATAAAGTATTTGAAACGCACGCATTATTTGTATACCTTTTAACTGCTAAATGTACACCAATGATGGGATGTGTTAATGTGCCTTCAGGCAATATACAGACTATTGTGCCCTTGGGACAAATTTACGGACTTCTGTGCCTTTGGACAAATTACGGATTTTTGGGCCTTCGGGCAACTACGGACTAATGGGCCTTCGGGCAATATGGTTATTGGGCCCGCGGGGCATTTACGGAATGTTTTGCCACTCGGCAAACATTAAATTACAGATTGACATTATGGACACTTGGGTGGGGGTAGTCTAGTGTAGTAGAGGCTGGAAAGCTGGATTGCACTCGATTGGTGAACTTGACCGACACCTGGCCGGGTCGGTGAGTATAGAGTCACGGGTAGATCCCGTTGACTTGGGTGTGATGCTGGTCACCTCCCCCTCGGACACTGGGCTTTGTCACTAGATAGTAGATTGATTGATTGATTGATTGATGCACCATTCTCTATACCTCTGCTGATGCTACAGTGTAAACTGCTAAAATTATTGTCACGATTGACTATTGCTGTGCACACTACACTTGTCACTACTTTTGCTGTACACACTACACTTGTCACTACTTTTGCTGTGCACACTACACTTGCCGTGCTAGTTACTTTACATACTACACCTTGCTGTGTTTGCTACTTGCACACTACACTTCGCCTGCTCACTACTTTGCACATTACACATTGTTTATGCTCACATGTGTCAATATATTACTATGTTTCATCTTGTTGTGCCCTCTTCTCCTAGAGCTTTGTAACGTTTTTAAATCTTGCCGAGGGTCATTTTTACTACTAACGTTTTTAAAATCTTGCCGAGCGACCCTCGCTGACGTATATTTCCTTGTTTGTGAAATATACGTTAGGTTTTGAGCAGAGTTCACCGAAGAGTTCTTTTGGAGATTGAGCAGGAAGACCAAGAGAGCCAAGAGCACGAGATCCACTACTGAAGACGACGGACACTGCGCAGCTTGCTAAAGCTTTTAATAATTGTTGTTGTAATTTCTTTATAACTGTTGTAATGGTCATGCTAGGCCTTTTAATTCCTTGTGTACATATAATCTGGATGTCAAGTATAATGATGATATTCTGTATTGTTCTGAGATCGCAAGCAAGAACCTGTATTTTCAAATGGTGTATCACTACAGACGCTTATTGGGTTGGGGTTTCACCGCTCCAGCCCAAGCGGGCCCGCTCGCGTCCTCGCTCCCAAGTATAATGGGAAGCGGGGCGTGACACAAGCAGAAGAAGAAAAAGAAAAAGGGGGCATCTTCTGAGTCTGACTGTTTCCATTGCTATAAGCCTGGACATTAGAAGAGGAACTGCAAGGCTTACCTTGCAGAGAAAAAGGGGCATGGTGATGCCTCAGCCTTAGGTATAAATCTTGTTAAAGAGTATATTAATTTACATAAAGCTTAATATGTGGTATGAGATACCAGTATAATTACTAAACATCAGTATATTGTCTACATGTGCTTGAAGCTGTGGATGGGTGAAGTTCTTAGTGCGGTCAATAAAGAGAGTAATCGTTGCTGCTAGGGCCGTCATGGACTTCAGAGATGTCAAGGATATCATCTGCTTTTTATTTTGAATAAATGAAGCATTGCGAGCTTGAACAATGATCGAAATGAATGTCATTTTGGATGAAAATGTTTTGAACAATTTTCTTTAATTAAAGTCATTGTTTTGATATCTTGATGAGTATACTCTGGTGTCTTTATGAGTTGTTGTGTATGTTTCTGAGTTGATGTGATTTATTGGAGCAGTCAGTATTTTAACAAATCTATAGTAATGAGTATATTCAAGGCGCATATACATTAGATGTGATCTTCATAATGCAGACAATAAGAAAAATTCTTGTTTGGCTGCATGTATTACTTCAAGTTAGAAGATTAATGCAGATAAAGGAAAAGATAGCGTGGGTAATTATGATTGAGTAAGTTATCATCAAGACTCCTATAGATGGATTTTGATATAACTTATTCGTCAAATAACCTGACACAAGCACATTCCATTTTAACTCATTCAACACAAATGTGCTGGTTATACTTAATAATCAACATTCTAAATGAGATTTAGAAAGTCAAGTTGAAGTATTATGACCAGAAAGTTCTCGAAGTCAGTGGGAGCTAGCATGTTGCTTGGTTCCGCTTTGGGCTAAGTAAAGTTTCAATTTATAAAAACATCTATATGTGACATACAATCAAAAAGGTTTTGTTTATGTCAGAGATATAGAATATTTGGTGTCATTAATGTGCTGGACATAAATGACACATGAATATTGGAATATGCTATAATATGACTAACTAGTATGAAATGATAAATCTTATATAAAGTAGTATAGGCTAATTATTGGCTATACAGAAGAAAAAATCGTTGGATGAGATCCAAAGACGGTTTTGTAGAATCACCCATGTATGATTAATGGTATATAAGTACTAAGACTCTGTAATACTGCATAATAGATACGTTTTAGCAGATCCATTTTAGGCTCTAACATATGAACGTCCGTAGAGACTGATATTGACCGGCGCCCCGCTTGCGTCGCGGCGGCTCGGTGTCGTTTACCGCAAGTTTCACGGTTAGTGTAGGGTGCGGGAATATCGAACTCAGGGAGGCGAGGTTGTGCTTGGGTCAGGTAGGACCTAAATCACCCCGAGGGGCGAGCTAGCCCGAATCGGTAGATGGTTGTCACGAAAGAAAATAAAAGGGTGTGAACGAAAAGAAAGTAAACCCGGGACTTTGGTTTCCAACCCGATGAGAGACTCTCGCCGATACGGCCTTCGGGTATGGATAGCGATCGGGATTAGGGTCTAATGGTGAGACGTTGCCTCTGAAAGTGGTACCGGCGTCCCATGGGCCTGATATTCCGGTCGGTGCCCAGGATGATACACCGGACTTCCCGGATTCGATCAGTGGGCACTCCCGTGTCCATTAACACTGATCGATCCCGGGAGCACTAAGCCCGTAACGATATCTCCCAACGTCTCATCCTGCCGCTCCCGCGTGCTAGGATTCGGCGTCTACGCTAAGGGCGTGAGCTATGGCTAGGGAGTCAACCGCCAAGTTTATTCCCCCTTGGCCCGACGGTCAAAGGCGGTCTTTTTCCCGCCAATGACAATGAAACACCCCGCGTAACCGTTAGATTCCTACTCCCTATCGATTTCCTAACCCTATGGACGCATCGGGAAGAGCCCCCGAAGGGGTTTCCACCAAAATCCCAGATTTGGGAACTACTCACAAAAATTCATGAAAAAGCAATCTAAATGAAATTTAACCGTTGAAATCATAATCGGACAATTGCAATGCGGAAGTAATAGAGTAATAAAGACAATACTAAAATTTTAGAAAGATCTGAAAACTTACTAAAGAGTAACAATTACAGCCGTCACAAGGAAATAAAACAGTAGAAAAACAGCAACTCCCGTTTCTGGAACCCTAGGGGTTCTATATATAGAACTTCACATCAACCGATCCGTTGACAAGTCAACCGATCGGTTGATCCGTTACAAATAAATAACAGAAAACAGCGAGTTTTCACCCGATCTCATGAACCGGTCGGGTGAGTTCTTGAGCGACCGGTTGGATCTTGGAGCAGTCGGGTGAATCGATCGGTTCGACGTCCGTGTCTTCAGCTCTTCTTCTTCAGCTACAGATGAACCGATCGGTTGGAATTCTGCTCGAAAAAACAGAGAACTGCCGCCCGCAGAACCGGTCTGTGAACCGGTCGGGTGACTTCTTTGTGAGCTGCGGCAGAGACCGGGTGGTGCACGCGTGCATCACCCGATCGGTTGAAGATGACCAACCGACCGTGTGAGAGGCTGAAAGATGAAATCTTCGACGTTTGACCCCCTGGATCACGCGTGACTTCTCCCGTTGCTCCGGGGACTTGGGATATCATCGTTAAACGTCCCCTACGTGGTCGAACCCCTGCGATCATGGATAAACAAAGAAAAGTGAAAGAAAACGGGAAAATATACGAAAACGAATAAGAGACGGCGGAAAAACACGGAGAAACACAAAAGAAAACGTGCGTGAATATATGAAATAGAAACGCACGTCAAAATCCCCCAAGCTGAACTCTTCCTCGTCCTCGAGGAAGACGAGTGAGAGTAGGAGCTCTGAAGGGAAAAATAGAGAGGAAGAAAGAAAAAGAAAACTCTAAGCCCTAGATCGTCCATCAGAGCCACCAAAATCGAAAACGACACACTAAGCAAGCAAACGCCAAATCACACCACTAAACCTAGGAAAGCGAGTCCAAATAAGTGTCGTGGGTCCACGCAGTGAAGCGCGAGCGAGCGTGGTTGTGTGCTAGCAAATGGTGATGCTATCTACGATGTGCTATGAGGCTCGATATACACAAATCCAAGATATGACCCAAAATATCGATCTGAATTGAATTAAGCGGCGAATATAAGTTCAAGCATGCATGAGAAGAGTGGGAATAGAAGCGTATCATGCATCGGGGACTCCACAACTAGGGTTAATGAAATCACGCCATTACAGCCTAGATACTAGCTAAAAAGTTCCTAAGCCAAGTGTTTTCGATAACGACGGGGGTTGAGATGATGTGGAGAAGAACACTCGGTGCAAATTCTCGCCTTCCCTTTATTCTTGGCAAGAATGAAAAAATATTCACACGGAAATTTTTTTTTGGGTTTTGGGCATTTGTATTTTTTTTGAATTTTTGGGCTATACACAATTTTTCTTTTCTTTTCTTTTTGGGTTTTTCTTTTCTTTTCTCTTTTTTTTTGGATTTTTGGGTTTTTGGCTATACACATGTGTACTCTCCCAAGTGGGAGAACGGTACACGACGAGGGGATTTGCACCAAGTAAAACAAAAAAGAAGTCGAAATCTAAACACTTGGGCAAAGGAAACTATTCTCGCTAAATAGAGCGTAGGCTAAATGGGTTATCCTAGTTCTTAGTTGTGGAATCCCGACGCATGCGAATTGAAGTATACGATATAAATATAGCATGCATATAGTGGAAAGAAATACCGCATATTCAAATCGGAGCATGGTAATCTAGGGGTCATTCCTGGACAGGCATATAAAGTAAAATCACAAGGCAGAAGCACACCAAATGCTAGTCACGACACACGACTCACAAAAAGCTAAGTGGACCCACGATGTGTGAAATGCAAGAGGACTCGAAATCCTAGGGTTAGCTAGTGTGATTGTCGATGCAAAGCTAGGTGTGTGTGACTTTGTGGCGATTCATCATAGGATTCATCTCTAGGAGAAAGAGCTAAAAAAAGAAAGAAAGAGAAAAAAGAAGAAAAAATAAAAACACGATGAAAACGACACAAAAAAAACAGAAAAAGAAGGACTAAAACGACGCACACAGTGCGACTCCCCCAAGCTGAAGTTTGCATTGCCCTCAATGCAATATGAGTGAGGACGGGAGGGCAATGAAAATGGGGGGGGAATACGCACTGACACAAAAAGAAATGAAAACGAGAAAAACACATAGATAAAATTGAAAAAGAAAGAAAGATCAAAATCAAAATCAAACAAAACGAAAATAAAAATAAAAGGCACACGACACGACACTCAAAAAAAATGAAAAACAAGCACACACACACACACACAAAATGAGAAAAACAAACAAAACACGACAGCATACCAAAATAGACGTCCCCCAAGCTAGACCAGAAAGTGCTAGCGAAATGATATGATCAATGAAATCCAGATATGTGCAAGGGGGAGTCAAAAACAAAAGGGGTGAATCTAGAAAGCAACACGCAAATAGTCCCCTCCCTCCGACAGAGACAAAGCAGGGCCCCGAAAAGACAGATGGGCACAAATATGGGGGGGGGCAAAAGTGGGATAGTAAAATTAAGCGGGGGCACCACCCTCTGGGGGTGGTGACGGGGGCATGCGCTGTGGACCAGAGGGGTCGTGGGGGGTGGAATGTGGAGCTCGGAGACGTCGGGTGGGTCTTCGCGGATGTGGCGAACGAAGCTTTGAAGGAAGGGGAGGTCTCGGTCGACGGACTCCTCGGTTATCCGACCACCCTGCCCAGCTAGGAGGATCATGGCCATGAATCGATCGGCTTGGTCTTGATCGGGGGCAGGTGGGTTGGAGGTGGTGGGCTGAGCGGGGGGCTGTGCGCGACGAGCGCGACGGTTAGGCCTAGGGTTCGAAGAGCTGGCGTCGGTGGGTTTAACACGGTGGGGAGGCATTGTGCGGGTGTCTTGTGTGTGCGCGAGTGTGTAAAAGTACAACGAATTCAACACAAACACGAAATACGACCAACAAGCAATTGAAATATTTGGGGTAAGATTAAAATTAAGTAAAGGAGCGAGTTTACCCAAATGAGATGAAGATAGTCGATCGTAGACGCCCCGATGCTATTCGATTGGAGCACGCTGTGAAGCCGCAGCGATCTCTTCAACAAGTTCCGATGTTGGTGAGAATGGGTGAAATTTAGGGTTTGTGTGGAGGGAGATGGCGGGGGAATGGAGTAATGGAGGAGTAGAGGCCGTGGGGGAGGAAGATCGGTTGTTGGGAGAGAGGGGAAGGCGAAACGACGGCGAGATTTGCGATCGGGCGAGGGTGAAAACGAGCGGGTGTCGGGGGGGTTTATATAGGGTTTTAAGTCGAACCGATCGGGTGACTTGTCACCCGATCGGTTGACGGTTAGGTCGAAAATCTTGCCGAAGAAATGCTACAGGCGAACCGGTCGGTTGACTTTTCAACCGACCGGTTGGCCGCTCCACTCATTTTCCCGAGAGCTTAGGGCTGCTCACCCGGTCGCGTCAACCGATCGCGCTCGAACTCAACCGATCGGTTGATATTCCCCAAAATTTCCCGAGAGTTCTTCCCAGCTCACCCGGTCTGCCACCCGGTCTCTTCATTACTCAACCGATCGGGTCATATGGGGACAGATCTCGGCATGTATCTGATACATCCCAACCGATCGGGTGAGTTGTCAACCGATCGGTTGGGGCTTGTTTCCTGCAAAAACCAATAGATTTGTTTAAGTCCCCGAACGGATGCTCTCGCGGCTGATTTTATTTATAAAAATAGATAAAATAAAGTAAAAAAAATAACGCTAAAAATTGGAGAAAAAGTTTAGAACATGGGTTGCCTCCCATGAAGCGCACTTGTTTAACGTCGTTGGCTCGACGCCCGCAAGAGATGCTCATGGTGGTTGGTACGGGTGATGCCCAAAGTTCGGCATCTCTTCTTCATTGGAGCTGAAGGAACTTGGAGTAGTCAGCGGTTGGAAAAATACTTGCTCGACTACCCTCCCCTTGTTCTTGGGATCCGGGGACTTTTCCTTGGTGTTGGCGCTTCCCGCCATCTTCTTCAGGATCCGGACCTCGTCTTTAGTGAGGTCCATGGGCTCTTTCCCCGTTCTCCTCGCAGGAGGAGTCTTGGGGAACCCGGGAGGGGTCGTTCTTGCTGCACTCGGTTTTCCAGCAGCTTCTTTGTCTTCGGGGCCGTCTCCATCTTCTGAATCCCCCAAGTCATCGGGGGGGTTTCTCAGGAGAATCTCCCAGGAGCTCTCCTCTACAGCTTTTTCTTCTTCTATCTCAAGCAAATTGCATCCAGGGTCATCAGGGGGATCGGGGTGCTTCATGGATAATCCCAGATCAAACTCAACTTTCTCTCCGCTGACGTTCAAAGATAGTTTTTCGTTCTTCACATCTATTAGAACGCCAGCAGTGGCCATGAAAGGCCGTCCCAGGATAATGGGGGTGTGTGCGTCTTCGGGCATGTCCATGACTACAAAGTCCACAGGCACATGCACCCCTCTCACATTCACGGGAAGTTCATCCACAACTCCCACCGGATATTTGACCGATCGGTCAGCTAGTTGTAGGGTCATACTGGTGGGCTCCAAATCGCCCATCCCTATCCTTCTGTACATTGACAAGGGCATCAAACTAACACTCGCTCCGAGATCGACGAGTGCGCGATGAATCTTCACTGCCCCGATCGTGCAAGGAATAGAGAAGCTCCCCGGGTCTTTAAGTTTCGGCGGATTTGCCCTCTGGATAAGAGCGCTACACTCCACCGTCAACACTACTTTCTCTTTTCTAGACCCTCTAGTCACCAAATCTTTCAAGAATTTTGCATAGGAGGGGATTGTTTCGATTGCTTCTAGGAAGGGGATCTGCAAACTCAGGTCCTTGACCATGGCGAAGAACTTGCCATATTTCTCATCAATTTTTGCCTGAGCCAACCGTTGTGGAAATGGCACAACAGGTTTATACACTTTAGGGCTCTCTTCCCCCCTCTTCTCCTTCTCTTCTTCAGAGACTCCCTTCGGAGTCATAGGATTTGATGACGAAGCACCGGTGTCGTTTGATTTTCGATCGGTTTCTCAACAACCAATGGTGCTTCCGGGTTGCTAGGGGGCACTCTAGTAGGAATTTGTGTCCCGCTTCTCAGAACGATAGCGGACACATTTGCGTGCTCGTGCACGAGTGCCGATGTTTGGGTTGCTCCCCTCGGGTTCACCTCCGGTTGTGGCGGTAATTGGTTTTGTGACCTTGCAAGGTTCGCCACTTGTAACCCCAGCTGGGTTACTTGGTCCGTGAGGGTCCGCTGACCCATTTCCAGCTTTTGGTTGATCCTCTCCTGGTTGGTAATATATTGAGTCAAGAGAGACTCAACCGGAGAGACGGCCCTCTGTTGGCCATACTGCTGCTGCTGCTAGAACGGCTGCTGATTCCTGGGGGCGTAAGATTGTTGCTGAAATGGTTGCTGCTGTGGCCTAGCCGGCTGATAAGTTTGTTGCTGTGGCTACTGAGGCGGTGAGGGCTGAAATGGTGGCCGGTAACTGAAGTTCGGGTGGTTTCGGTTGTTTGGAGAGTAGGCCGGGTTGGAATTTGTCCTTGGCGGATACGGCGCATTTCCCGTATGGTTGTAAAATAGTGCGCTCGCCTGATCCAACGGTGGCGAGATGTCACCACCGTCGAATTCCCCAAAGAATTCGGACTCTACCGCAGAAATTTGCTGTGTACCGGCCCCACCGGTTCCTACCATTAGTGCGGAGATCTGGGTCGAAAGCAAGTCAAACTTGCTTGAAAGTTTGTCGACGTCCTCGACTCTGTGTATACCCCCGGATCTTGGTGTGGCTCTCTCGTCACACCACCGCTCATTGTTGGATGCCATATTTTCCAGAATATGCCCGGCATCCTCCTCACTTCTAGACATGAAGGAACCCCCAGCCGCGGCGTCCATAGAAGATTTCAGGTCATCCCTCAACCCATTGTAGAACAGGTTAATAATCTGCCACTTCGGAAGCTCATAGTGAGGGCATCTTCTTTGCATCTCTTTATATCTCGTCCAAGCTTCATGCAAGGACTCGTGGCTGGCCTGGGAGAAGGAGGAGATCTCGCTCCTCAACTTCATGGTCTTCCCCGGAGGAAAGAACTTTGTCAGAAAAGCGTTGGAGAGCTTCTCCCATGTGTTGAAAGTGTTGGGGTCCTTCCCCCTTAGCCATTGCTTGGCTTTATCTCGCAAAGAGAAGGGGAACAGCTTCAGACGGATAGCCTCTGTCGTGACACCATTAATCCAGAAGGTGTCACACTTCTCCAAGGAGTCTAGGTGCTCGATCGGGCTCTCCATGGGTGCACCCGCAAATTGATCCTGCTGGATCCATGTCACTAGAGACGGCTTCAGCTCAAAGCTTTGAGCCGCAATAGCTGGAGGACGGATGGCGGAAGTAGACTCGATGGATGGCATCGAGTACTCCAGCAGAGACTTTTGAGGCGTGGTGTTCTCCTCCATGGATTCGGGATCTTCTCTTCTTCGCTTCTCGGTGGCCAAACGCCTAAGGGTGGCGTTAATCTCTGGATCGAGGGGAATCAAGTCATCAAAACTCCTTGAACTCCTGCTCATGAAAAACAACAAACACCCGTGAAGCAACAAGTGGGAAAGAAACAGATAAAATAAGAAATAAAAATAAGAAGAACAAAAAGAAAAAGAAAAAGGAGAATGCAAAAATTATCGCGAGGTAGGGATGTGAGCTAGACACGAGGGTTCAAGAGATCCTAAAATAACAAGCACGTTGCCTCCCCGACAGCGGCGCCATAAACTTGACCGGCGCCCCGCTTGCGTCGCGGCGTCGCGGTGTCGTTTACCGCAAGTTTCACGGTTAGTGTAGGGTGCGGGAATATCGAACTCAGGGAGGCGATGTTGTGCTTGGGTCAGGTAGGACCTAAATCACCCCGAGGGGCGAGCTAGCCCGAATCGGTAGATGGTTGTCACGAAAGAAAATAAAAGGGTGTGAACGAAAAGAAAGTAAACCCGGGACTTTGGTTTCCAACCCGACGAGAGACTCTCGTCGATACGGCCTTCGGGTATGGATAGCGATCGGGATTAGGGTCTAATGGTGAGACGTTGCCTCTGAAAGTGGTACCGGCGTCCCATGGGCCCGATATTCCGGTCGGTGCCCAGGATGATACACCGGACTTCCCGGATTCGATCAGTGGGCACTCCCGTGTCCATTAACACTGATCGATCCCGGGAGCACTAAGCCCGCAACGATATCTCCCAACATCTCATCCTGTCGCTCCCGCGTGCTAGGATTCGGCGTCTACGCTAAGGGCGTGAGCTATGGCTAGGGAGTCAACCGCCAAGTTTATTCCCCCTTGGCCCGACGGTCAAAGGCGGTCTTTTTCCCGCCAATGACAATGAAACACCCCGCGTAACCGTTAGATTCCTACTCCCTATCGATTTCCTAACCCTATGGACGCATCGGGAAGAGCCCCCGAAGGGGTTTCCACCAAAATCCCAGATTTGGGAACTACTCACAAAAATTCATGAAAAAGCAATCTAAATGAAATTTAACCGTTGAAATCATAATCGGACAATTGCAATGCGGAAGTAATAGAGTAATAAAGACAATACTAAAATTTTAGAAAGATCTGAAAACTTACTAAAGAGTAACAATTACAGCCGTCACAAGGAAATAAAACAGTAGAAAAACAGCAACTCCCGTTTCTGGAACCCTAGGGGTTCTATATATAGAACTTCGCATCAACCGATCCGTTGACAAGTCAACCGATCGGTTGATCCGTTACAAATAAATAACAGAAAACAGCGAGTTTTCACCCGATCTCATGAACCGGTCGGGTGAGTTCTTGAGCGACCGGTTGGATCTTGGAGCAGTCGGGTGAATCGATCGGTTCGACGTCCGTGTCTTCAGCTCTTCTTCTTCAGCTACAGATGAACCGATCGGGTGAGAGTCACCCGATCGGTTGGAATTCTGCTCGAAAAAACAGAGAACAGCCGCCCGCAGAACCGGTCTGTGAACCGGTCGGGTGACTTCTTTGTGAGCTGCGGCAGAGACCGGGTGGTGCACGCGTGCATCACCCGATCGGTTGAAGATGACCAACCGACCGGGTGAGGGGCTGAAAGATGAAATCTTCGACGTTAGACCCCCTGGATCACGCGTGACTTCTCCCGTTGCTCCGGGGACTTGGGATATCATCGTTAAATGTCCCCTACGTGGTCGAACCCCTGCGATCATGGATAAACAAAGAAAAGTGAAAGAAAACGGGAAAATATACGAAAACGAATAAGAGACGGCGGAAAAACACGGAGAAACACAAAAGAAAACGTGCGTGAATATATGAAATATAGACGCACGTCAGATATGTTATAGCGGTATGAGATACGAGATAAATAGCCTGAGTGCAAGTGGGAGATGTAGAAAGATATGTGCCCTCGAGGAAATTTATCGAGAAATCATCTTGTTCGAATAAATGGTACTAATTATCCTAGTATGATTAAAATGGTTTTTTTTAATACATGGATAATTTCCTTGGACATAAAGAAACGTCATACATGTATCTAGATGGAAATCTCGATTATGGAAAGTGAATGACAGATAGGAACTTAAGTATTAAAACGGTCATGGTCATAGATGTCTCGAGAAATGGATATCGGCACATCATACAGACCATTGTGTCTTTGTATTAACCTAAAGAGTAATGATGATCTCATAATCATTTAACCTGGCGAAGTCGGAGACAAGGCACATGTGCTCATTAGAGTATGAGTCCACTGAACAATAAAGAGTTATCAAATGGTTAACTTTAACTAAATTGTCATTGATAACTCTCTAGCGATGATACGAAAGTTGGTCCTTAAGACTTGAGGTCATTGTACGAAATTGTGCGTGAACGGTGTCACTTAGATATATGATCTAGCTTCGAGTCTCCACTCGTTGAAATGTCTTAGGTTGGGTGACACTTAAAGTGTACGAGTTAAGTAGTGATCAAAATAGGATTTGTCTCTTTCGTTAATGGAAAGTTAGTGTCACAGGCTCAATACGGCTCTCTGTGCTAAACCTCGGCCGGGGTATGTAGTAGGAAGTACAACATGGACATACCAAAGACTGAAGTATGCTGACCAGTGTTAGCTAGTATGGTTGACGGTTTACCATATCATAGGCTATGCAGTGACATAGTTATGTCGAAGGGACTAAAACTGCTTTATTCATCATAGACACAGTCAGAGTAAACCCGACGATACTTTAGTCAATGGGTCAATCATGTAACTATGATGTTGAAACAGGGACGACACCTGCTGCTCGTGGTCACTGTCGTCTAGGGGTTTCGAGCCCCAACCTGTAGTAGGGTTAGGCTGTAGGGTCTTACACTGAGTAGGATTTACGTCTTAGTAATAGGAATAATATAAATAGGAATGCATCTGATGCATTGGAATAATTTAGCTCACAAACAAGTTGTGAGATTAAAGCAAGGAGTTTAGCATTGGGGATTTTACATATCATGTATAATTAACACTTGGTATTATGTCGACAATGATGCATGTGATCGAAGGGGACTTCCTGAGAAAACCACAGGAAGAAACCGCGTTCAAATCGGAGCTCAAACAAGTCCGAAAACGCAAAAACAACAATGCAAAGGAGCTTAGAGGGCTAGTGGGTCTGACCCGCGCCTGGCAGGTCAGACCCGCTAGGAGATAGCAGGTCAGACTTGCTAATGCGATCCGACCCACGAGAAAAAATCGCATGTGCTGCACGCGGGCGCAAAGTTGTGCCAGACAGGCATATTGCACGCAGGCGCAGCCCACGTGGGGCCCATGCGGGCATGCACAAGTTACACAAGGGCTGTGCCCAGAGTGGGCGTATGCCACGCAATGTGCGCAGATCATGCCATGTGGCACGATCTGCACATGCCCAGTTCTCCTCGCGACACGTGCATTGGTTGTTTTATTCGAAAACTCGATTTTGAAAAGTGTTTTCGGCATTTGAAGGCTTAAACAAAATCGGAATTAAACGCCGTTTTTTTCTATGCAATCGTTGTCTCGAGATCTTCGATTTGATATATTATTTCAAGGTCAAAGCTTAGAAATGGATTTATGGTTGATTTAAGAAGTTTGGACATCTATAAAATTAAACATAATATCTCATATGAATAGTCCCACATTGCTCGTAGCAGAGGAGGAGGGGTCGGCTCGCTATATAAATAAGGGACAACCCTGTTGAGTATTGGTGTTTCATACCAATCTTATTTTGATGATGATCACAACATTATGTTGTTTCTAATGAATCTCATGTTTTAGTCTCTCAGTTTATTTCAAGGATATCTTTCTTGGAGACTAATCACTTGGTGTAAGGATGGACATCATGTGAAGAAGGGCCAAAGTTTGGACTCAAGGAGTACCAAAGCTTGGAGATGGTGGAGAGCATTCAAGGCTTCTAGATTGAAGACTTAGACTCTTAAGAAAGCATTGTAATCCATGTAATTTACTTTATTGCTTTCTCTCTCTTTCGAGTCTAGGTTATTGTAATGCCTTGCTAGATAGTTTGCTCATTCATGCACACGCATTTAACCATCTTAGTGAACCTTAGGATTATCATAGAATCCAACCCAATAGGTTCACTCTGTCCAAAGACTCACTTGAAGTCTCTGGCTTTCCTTCAGTCACCTGATGAGGGAAACACAGTCGACTGGATGATTTCCAGTCGCCTGTAGATCCTTCTACAGTCGCCTGATATGCACAGCTCAAGTCAATATTTCAATTGACTCAAACTTGAGCTTTACGTACAGTCGTCTATCGATCAGTTTACAGTCGTCTGTATACGTACAGTCGCCTGGGATTTGGCCAACAGTCGCCTGTCTAGCGTAAGTGCAATCACTGCATCTCTATGTCTTCTCTCCATATTTTACAATAGTCGACTGATGTAGAATATACATTCGCCTGACTATTTGACAGATGACTGTAGTATTAACATCAGTCGCCTGTGCGAAGAATTGGAGAAAGAGTGCAGCTCTCTATTTCGATCCGTCTTTTGAAGCAGTCGTCTGCTGAAGGATTTACAGGCGCCTGTCCTGTTTGTCAATCGACCATATTGTCCTCGTCAGTCGGCTGTCCTGGCTCAGATTATAGACGTTGGATATTTTCTAGCCGTTGATCAGTCGACTGTCTTATGATCATCAGTCGACTGTTCCTGTCGTTTATACCCAGTTTCTAGCCGTTGCAGATCTGTTCTTTTGGCTGTTTCTTTGGTTTTTTGGGCTTGATATAGGATTCCTATATATATGAGTGTGCTGCCATCACTTGAGACTTCTTGACAACACTTGATAACTCTTGACTCTATAGAAAATCTCAAGAGATCAATAAGCTACTCTCAAGCTCCCTCATTTCCCTCTATTGAGCATTCATCTTCCTTCATGCATTGAAGTCCAGCTCAAGGGAAATCATCCAAGTGCTCTCAAGCATATTCCAACACTTGGAGATCCTCTTCCATGCCTTACATTCATTCATGAGTAAGCATCTCAAGGCATAGGTAAGAGTATTTACTTTACTTGGTGTAATTTGTTTTCCTATTTCTCTTTGTGGGATTAGGATACTCTCTTTGTGGGAGTTTCTCTCTTTGTGAGAGGTTGTCTCTTTGTGGGACTAGGGAATTCTCTTTGTGGGAATTAACTTTCTTTGTGGGATTTCTAGTGTCCTAGTGTAGGGCTAACCCTAATTCTCTGAGTGGGAGTTAGTGATTCTCTGTGTGGGAGTCTTTATCCTTGTGTAGAATTGGTTGGGTCCTTGTGTAGGGCATAAATCCTCTTTGTGGGGTATCTCTTTGTGAGATTTGTATTCACTTCTCTGTGTGGGAATATAGTGAATATTGGTGTGGCTGGATGTACCCAAGTTTGGGGAACCAGGGTAAAACTTTGTGTTTACGTTTGGATTGATTGTGCCTTTTAATTCCTCTTGCATTTATTATTCCACATTTGCAAGTTAAATTTTAATTGGACAATTTTATTGCCATTACACTATTCACCCCCCCCCCTCTAGTGTGTGTTGTTGTATTGCAAGGGTTAGACGATCCCTACAAACCCTTCTCATTGAAAGTTGCACCAAGTCTACAATTCGAGAAGCTTCGAAAAGTTTTGAGCACGCTCGATCCGAGTCCTAGCAAGACAACGAGGATGATTGGATTAGATCCAAATTCTTTGACGCGGATCATAGTGAAACTTTCTTCGACGAGTGATTGACTCGGAGGCGCTGTGTCGGCTCGCTTCGGGTGGTCCAGTTTTGGAGGCATGGATGCGACTTGCTTCGGAGAGCGAAAGATAGTTGCTGAAAATGACGCTTCACTTTCTGCGGAAGTGAAGTTCTGGGTATGTTCTTTTAATGCATTCATATTTATATTGTTGCAGTAGTTTAGATCTATTTTTGGGCTGGTCAGACCCACCCCAAGATAGAAGAGATTCTGGCTTGGGTCCATGATATCCTTAGGGCCTTTTATTAAAGTGTTTAATAAATCTGTTTTCCGCTGCTATTTTTGATTCTATCGTCCGTCCGACATAGGACGGGCATAGATTTATGCCCTAAGGGCCCCTCAAATCCCAACAGGCTCAACACGGCCAGAAGCAAGTGCTTTTTGAAAACGCTAGGACACTGAGGTTAGACCAGCGGGGGTTCCAGCATGAGCTGCGGGTTAGGCTCAACACGACCAGGGTTGAGTGCTGTTTGTCAGAGCAGGGACCGGTGGGGTACAACCAATGTTTTATGGACGTGGCATGACCCATGGGGGCATGCACCAGAGGTTGGTTTAGACGTGGCACGATCAAGAGTCGAGTGCCAAATGTCAGTTTGGACATGGCAGGACCAGTGGGGTCGAATGCCAGAAGTAAGTGTTTTTTGATCTAAATATGAACTTTTCAAGATGCAGGAAGGTGAAGACATCAAAGGGATATTCACATGGTTCACTGAGATTGTGAATGGGGTTGAGGCTCTTGGAAAAGTTATTTCGATGGAAGATAAAGTGAAAAAGATCTTGGCATCTCTTACATCGGTATGGGAGTCTAAGGCCAACTGTTTGAGGAATCAAATGATTTGAGCACATATACCATTGAGGATTGCATCATGAATCTTATGGCTTATGAAGTGTGGCTTCAACATAAGAAGGAATGTGCCCAACCACAAATCCCTATGGTCAGTGAGAAGCCAAAAACGAAGGAGATTGCATTCAAGGCCACGGAGGACAAAACTGAATGGAGGAAGAAGTTCAAGAGCGTCTTAAGTGAGAATGAAGGAGACGATGAGAAGAGCGAGGTCAATGTAAATATATCAGAACTTGCGCATAAAATCATGAAATTCATGAAGAAAGCTCAAGGTAAAGATTTGTCAAAGTTTACGAAAAATACTAACAAATCTATTACTTGCTCTAAATGTCATGGAATACGACACATTTCTATCGATTGTCCCAACAAAAGAGAGACAAAATATAAGGCAACAGGCAAGAAATACTACAAGGCCAAGTACAAACTAAAGAAGAACATGGCCTTGGTTGGAACTTGGGAGTCATCGGATTATTCAAATGATGAAGAAGATGAGCATGGACACAAGAATGAGGAGGTCCACTTGTGCTTTATGGAGATGGATGAAGCAATTTGTTCTTGCTCAATCGACGAGGAAGTAAATGCATGTGTGTACTCCAAAGTACCCACGGAGCATATGGCATTCATGGCTTTCGAGGACGATGAAGTATACTCAAGATCTAACTCGAGCTCAAGTGAAGATGAAGAGGAAGAAGAGCCGTTCTATACTATGAGGAGCTTAACGTCCACAATGATGAGCTAGCTAAAGGTATAAATAAACTTATACAAGCCTACTCTTCATTGCAATCTAAATTCGATAATGCTATGATTAAATTGCATGATTTGGAGTCATTTAGTGCTAATGCTACTACATCTACGCATATTTGTGACACTAGTGAGAGAGACACACTACTCTATCAAGTTAAGGATTTGAACAAACTAAATAAAGATTTAAAGTTCAAAACCTTAGCTTAGAAACTCTGAATCAATAACTTTTATTGAAATGCGAATATGAATTCCAAAAGCTCAAAAGCTTTGTTAGTTCTAGGGATTTGTTCCACGATTTGTTTGAAAAATAACATCCGGCAAATCATAGGAAGGGTTTGTGTTTTGAGCCAAATGTGGTATCTAAACCAAGCTCTTCATCTTCTTTCGGTTGAAATCAAGTGATATTGCTCAAACACCAAAGAAGAATCACACTTCTTTCTTATAAAACAATAACATACATAAAAAGCATGTTCAACATAAGGTGATGAGGGAAAATAAAAATGCTTCATTTTATGCCAAGAGGCAAGCCCCTCATTTTTTGCTTGCTAAGAAAATTTTCCTACACATAAGCATGCCACATCCACCCCTCTTGCTTATGCAAAACCCTTGCCTAGGAAATCCATGAGTCTTTAGATTTCCACTACTATTAGTGTGCAAGAGAGTAATACTTAGATCAATACTTTGGTTAGGGATGTGATCATCTCATCTGATTATATTAGGAAATCAAACGCATCTTGGGTTTGGTTCCCTAATGCTTAGGTTCCCACACATGTGGTTATATTGCATAAGTATTGTGCTATTGATTATCATTTTCATACCCATCTTATGTGTTATTTTCATGTTGTTGAAAAATTTCAAATTTTTTCATGAATATGGGACCTAGGGAGATTCTATATCATATATGCATCTTTTCCCCATGTATATATTCTATGTCATCTATGCATTTTTTTCTATGTATATGACATATGGAGAGATTTTATGTTATATATATATATATATATATATATATATATATATATATATATATATATATATATATATATATATATATATGATTTTACAGGAGCTTTCTAAAAATGGGGGTCGCTTCCTCCATGCCGTCCAACTTAGCTGGTGTGGGTGATCTGATTCTATCTCATTTCAAAAAGGGCAGCATGGGAAGGTTGGCTAGGACTGTTTTGGCCATGATGACGTGGCATATTTGGAGGGAGCGGAATAGACGAATCTTTGAAGATAGTTGCCAGATAAGAACGATGCTCTTTGATAACATTGCTGATGATGTCCGAATTGCTATGCGAAGTGTGGTGTGGGATCGGGAAGATGATCAAAACCCTCCTGCAAATTGGGGTCTTCTAGAGTGAGTGTGCATATCATGTATTTTTTGTTATTCTTTTTGGCTTCTGATGGGTAGCGGAAGGGGCTTGTCTAGGTTGGGGGTGATGGCGCGTGTGCTCTCATCTCACCTTACAAGCTTCCTTCTTCCTCCATAGAGGCATGTACAGTTTACCCAGTATCAATAAAGATGCAAGCATATTCTCCAATATATATATATATATATATATATATATATATATATATATATATATATATATAAAATATGAAAATCTCTCCCCCCCTTTTTTACAGAGAGAAGCTCTGAGCAGTTGGGGCTGAGCATTTCGTCGGGCAGCTGCTCGGCCGGCTCCGACGACGCCTCCGGAGCGGTGCCAGCGGCGTGAGATCGTCCTCTCATCTGCAAGGGAGTGGTACCCTGGGGTTGAGGTGCTAGTTCGATACGTTTTGGATTCGAGAATCATTCAGATCTTCGAGCGGCTGCATTGATTGGATCAAGATCTCTCTTCGAGATCTTGATCCGACGGTAAGATCTTTCACCTCTTTGGTTTCGATTGATTATTGTGGTCTCAATCAATTGATTCTTGTGGATTTGGTTCTTGATCGGGATCTGGTTTTGATGCGAGGAATCTTGATGTGATGTTGAAATCTGATTGCTGGAAGACAGTGACACATCGGTTATTACTGGAGGCGTGATTCAGCTCTAATTCAAATCTGATCGAAAACATCTTGGAGCTATGTAGGATTCTTGCAGGATTCGATCGCGATCCGAGTCTGAAGCGAAGCTGTGCTGGCGTTATAAAGGAGATTGAGATCCAGTTCTTTTTGCGAGTCTGTGGTTGGATCAAGATCTCAGAGTTGATCCTGAGATCTTGATCCGGAGGTGAGACTTCTCACCTTCCTGATTCAATTGTTGTCATGTTGTGGATCTGGAGTTAATCATGATTCTTGCTGTGCTTGGGCGTCTTTCTTGAACATAATCGGAGATCGGTGCTTCTTGATTATTTATCTGAAGCTACTTCGTGATCGGAGATCGGTGCTTCTACGGAATTCATCCAAGCGAGTTCATCTTGGGCGGATCAAGATCTCATCCTGAGATCTTGATCCGACGGTAAGTCCTCTCACCTACTCGTTTTGATTGTTCTAGTGGTGATCTGTCCTTGATCTTTGTTTTTGCTGATATTTTCCTGAGGTCTGGAAATGACACAAGAGATTCTAAGCAATGCTGGAGACGAAAGCAATAGGGAGGGAATAGCTGATGGGCGAAAGGAGGTTGATCGCTCAAAGATTGATAATTCTAGGGGGTGATGGATGGAAGGTGGTTGATAGGAGGAGGATGAAGGGGAAATCAGGCAGTTAACAAGAACGAATGGAGATTTACTTACAAAAACAGAGCGCATTCGAAGGATCAGCGTCATCTGAATGCTTACGTTCCGGCGGCCAGGAAGGTATACGATCGCTGCCCATTGCCCCTAGCAATTGAAATCAAGATTAACCCCCAGGCATTGAAAATGACCTGGTCGGATGTTTGCTCCAATAGAAGGAAAATTGCGGACTCGCTTGAAATATCCTTCGCCCCCCCAGTCGAGATGGTGATGGGCTGAATATGGCGATGTTGGAAGAAGATCTCCTTGCTGATGTGGTGATGGGCTGGGAATACACACTTGTTGGTTACGTTCTGGGGGACATGCCTTTCTTTGGGAGATTAGAGGGTGGGCTGCTAGATCATGGAAGAAGCAGTGGTTGTCGATCTTCTCTAGGGAGAACGGGTTCTACTTCTTCAGATTTTGCTGTAGGGAGGACTATGAAGCTGTTCTTTGTGGAGGCCCCTGGACGTTCGATGGCAGATTAGTGGTGTTGCATCGATGGTCGCCAAACGTTGGGTATGATCGGGACATGTTATCATCGGTGCCGGTGTGGGTTCAGTTCCCCGATCTCTCGCTCAACCTCTGGTCGAAGCCTATTCTTAACAGGATTGCTAGCGTGATTGGAGTCTCAATTTGTTTGGATAGAGCGATGGCGACGATGGAGAGAATGGCGTATGCGAGATGTCTAGTAGAGATTGCCGCATCATCCCCCCTTCCCCAGGTGGTTAAAGCTCAAGTGATCGGAGGACCTGCAATCAAGGTAGGGGGTTCGATATGAGGGGGAGCCACCACGATGTACCAGCTGTAAATTTTTTGGGCACTTGAGCAAACAACGCTCTGTTAGGGATGCGAGAGGAAAGGGAGATGATCTGAAGGGTATCCAGTCAGCTAAGGAACCAGGGAAGGATGGCGAGCTCCAGGCTGATGAGCACGTCCAAAAAGGAAAGTAGAAGGTCGTTATTGAAGAGCTAAATTTGAGTTCAAACATAAGTAACAAAAATGGCATTCTGTATGAAAACCTGGGTTGTAATGAGGGGGTTGGGGTTTGTAAGGATGCAGATAATGTTTGTAAGGGGCCGGTTTTTTCTTGGCGGGGGGGGGGGGGGATTCGGGCAGTAATAGGGGAAGTGTTATGAGGGAGGAGCCTGTTGTGGGGGGGCCCGAGAGTGGAGATGGCTGCTTGTAATAATAGTGATTGTGATGTAGATGTCCTAAGGGGGAATGAGCAAGACATGTAAAGGGGATGATGTAAAGATAGGCGGGACAGACTCCCATGTTAAGGAGCAGAGTACTGACTATAAAAGGGGTGAGGGGCTAGATGTAGGAGGGATGTGTCCTGGGCTATCTGTAACCAGCACAGAGACTGATTGTAATACAGGTATTAATGAGCAAAAAAGGGAGGAAGGGGCGGGGGCGAGCCCCCTGATGCCTTGCCCCCATCAATTGGGTAAGCCTGCCAAGGCTCCCCATCGATTGGGAGGGGACGTCAGGCCCCTTGAACATATCAACTCTAAGTCATCCGCCCGGATGCTTAGTACCTCGGGCATTCTACCGAACTCTGATGGGAGTATGTCGTGCAATGCAGAAAATATATCTCCGTTTCCCAGTAAGAAATTCAGTCCCTCTATTATTGGCCTGCTTGAAACTAAAGTTGTGATTGAGAATGCAAGTCGTATTCTCAAGTGCTTTCCTAAATCATGGAGTTCAATCGACAATCGAGCATGTCACAGGAATGGCCGCATTGTGATTATGTATAACCCTGATCTATGGTCTTGCATAGTTGAAGAGGTGATCGCTCCGGGACGTACACCCAAAGAACGGTTGTAGTTTTACCGCAAGCGCACAGTATAGCGGCGAGCGGGTATCGAACACAGGGAGGACGAATGACCGTGCTTGCTCCTAATCAACCTGGCTATTTAAGAATAGAGAGAATTGCCTTGGGCGATCCTGTCACAATCGTCAGACAAATGTGCGAAATATCAAATCAAATAAAGAACGTCTAGGGAATGGGGAATCCCCGCTACTCACCGTATTTCATAAATGTGGTTCGTCGGTATCAAAATTGCTAGAATGAGAATTTGGATGAACTAGTTGCAACTAAATGTGGAACCAAGCTCACGCTCTCGCGCTGTTGCCGGTCTATAGCTATCCTAGGGTCGGGTCCAATCTCTTGCAAACCCTAGCCTAGGAAAGCTAGCATTAGGATCAACATCATCGTCCAATTGCGCACCGAGCCCAATCTCTTGCAAACTCGGTCCACAATCTAAATTAGGATAGTTCCTACCCGTCCAATCTCTTGCAAACGGGTATCGGCGCGGAATTGCAACCGGAGATCCTAGTTTCAGTCCAATCTCTTGCAAACCGATACTTCGAAAGTCCGACTCCAACCCAATTCGGATTTCTAGGGCTTCCTATCAAATTGGGATCCAATCTCTTGCAAATCCCAATTGATATGAATACCTAGCTATCCGTAGTAATTCGATCCCAATCTAATCTCTAATTATTGATTCTAGCACAATTTCTACCAATTTATCACAAATACGTAATTGGGCTTGTAGGGTTCATCCCCACGCCCCAAGACGTGGAGACTACTCACAAATCATAGCAATAGCACAAAAATAATCAATGAAATAGGCAATGGAATTCATCATAACAATGATATAAACAATAAAAATAGAGTTTTTGGGGAAGAGAGATGCAAACCAATATAGTTCTTCAATTAACCCAACAAGAATCCAAGTTTTTCCTCTTCTCCAATCACAAATAATAAAGCTAAAAAGTAATCTCAAAAAGCTGCAAAAATCTAAGAGATGGATCCTAAAACTAGGGTAAAAACAGGGCTTAAATAGCCCCAAAAATCGTCCAAAAATCCTGACCAAAACGCCCCTGCACAGCCTGTTTTCCGCAAATTTCGCTACAGGCAGCGCATCGCACTCGGCCGAGTGATAAAAGTCGCTCGGCCGAGTGAAAACCCTGTAATTTTCCAGTAAGTCGGGGCTTTCAGGGGTCTTCAGTTCGGAGGCGGCTCGGCCGAGTGAGTTGTCGTCACTCGGCCGATGGCTTCACTACACTCGGGCGGACGTGGTTTACCACTCGGCCGAGTGGGTCTTCTGAAGCTCAGGTGGCCGAAAAAACAGAAACTTCGATATTTTGGAGGGGCTTCGTCTGGGCGCCACTCGGGCGGACGTGGTATCGTCACTCGGCCGATGTGGTCTCCGTCGCTCGGCCGAGTACACATGGAAATCGTGTCTGAACGGGTCGGCCGAGCAGTGTCTCGCTGGTCGGCCGAGTGCTCCTCCACTCGGCCGAGTGGAACACAAAAAATGCCCAATCTGATTGTTTTGGCCTCCTCGTCGCTCCTGCGACGTCCATTCTTCTTCCGCTCCTCTCCAACAGCAAAATATCCCTCGGGGAGGTCGTCGGTGGCCGTCTAGAGTAAGCGCGTCTCGAGATCACTCCAAATCGCGCCAAATCACCTGAAATGCGACAAAAACAACAAATCGTGAAAAGCATCGCAATATCATCGATATATCGTGAAAAACATGATTTGGGCGATCTAAATGGCATGCAAATACACGGAAAAAATGTGTAAAATATGGAGTGATCAAAATCCCCCAAGCTTGCCTCTTACTCGTCCTCGAGGAAGATAAGTAAAAGGCGAACCCGGTGGATTCGGAAAACGAAAACGGTGAAAAAAGAAAAAAAAGAAAAACGAAGAAGAATGAAAACCAAATGAAAATAAAGACGAAAGAAAGAAGCGAAGAGGTAGGGTGCTAGATCATTTTCTCAGGACGTGGGTTTCACTTACTCTTTTAGCATGAACCGAATGAGAAATACATGTCAAAGAATCTTATTTTGATATCATAGTATAATAGTGCAAATAGAAATAGAAAACCCACGAACAATGATATAATCATGAAGAACGGAATGATTTTAAAATTAACATTGCCTGAATCATTTAAAGCGGTATACAAATCACAGATCACACACTTTTCAATTGAACGCTTTCTATCTGGAATATAAGAGTATCACACTATAGAATAGAGAGAATAGAAAAGTTTGGATTTCATGAAATGAACGCTAGGCTTAGATTTCTGGATTTCGTGAAGCTAGAAACAATCTCACCGAGTATAGAATATTACTTAGCCTAGGTTGTCGTGCAATGTCAAGTAGTCACTCTCTCACACATCAATGGGTCCCCTCCCCCAAGCTTATCTATAAGCGTGGTGGCACAAAAATTTTTACATCCCCATTTTTATATAGCTCCAAAAGCAAAGAAGAGAAAGAAGAAAGAAAGAAAGTGAGATGGGATCTTTTATTGAGGATTTTTCCTCTTTTCTCTTTTTTTTTCTTTTTCTCTTTTCCTTTTTTTATAAGCAATATATACACAATGATCCCAACTCAGAGAGAGATAATGATATACAAGAATGTTTTTCTCTCTTTTATTATATATATATATATATATATATATATATATATATATATATATATATATATATATATATATATATATATATATATATAGAAGAAGGGATTTGGAGCTAGGAATTAATAGCGGGGGAAATGCCATAAAATAGAATCACTAAGGGGAGATTCACCAATGATTTTTAAAAGTAGAGAAATGATGTTCAAGATTTGTGGAGAAAGAAATATATATAACTCTCGGTTCACTCTATAAGACATGCACGACAACTTCAGCAGGGTAATCTAATCTACTCAGTTTCGATCACAAAAAAGCTAACTAATCCAGATATATCATAGCTAACATCATTCAATCATCCCGAAGTGAAGTGTACAATTCATGCATATAGAAGTGATATAGGAAAAGAAATCAGTACCCCAGATATAGGCATTCAATGCGTGAATCTTGGTGTGTTTTCTGTGATAGCATACATATGAATATTCAGGCTCAGCTAATAATAAAACTTCATCCATTTTCATATGGAAAAAGTGTGGGTTACTATTCTAGATGCAAAGCAAGTCATAGCATATGATATCAGAAATAAAATCTAAGACATGACAAATATAGCATGCATATAGAATAAGCTAACTCCACGTAGACATCATCACAGAAAATTCATCTCTAGCATGAGATGAAAAAGCAAAGAAATAAAGATAAGAAAAATAAAACTATGCAATGCGGCACACAGAGAAATAAGAAAAACGTGATGCATGGCAAAATAAAAGAAAAATAAAGAAAAATGAGTGCGAAAGTGAAAAAAAACGGTGTGAAAAACTAAAAATAAAGGTGGCAAATCGAAAAAAAACGTGAGAACTCACTCCCCCAAGCTAAACCGCACAGTGTCCTCAATGTGCAAAGTGTGGCACACAGAGAGACAAGTAATGAGAGGGGCAAGTGAGGATGCATGCATGATGGAAAGAAAAAAGATAATAAAACGAAAAATAAAGAAATGAAAATATGATGCGGATATGATGCATGCACAGATATGAGTGATACGAGTATAAATGGGTCACCAAAAGCTCTCCCTCTCTCCCAAAAAAGATATATAAAGATACGGCAAATGAGAATCCCAAAATAAGTGAGGGGAGGGGGGTGGACAAAAAGGCATCAGGACCCAGTAGAAACGGGCAGCACAACGGCAAAAGGAATCGATGGCATCAAGGGTGCCTAGGAAGGTGGTGATGCGCCGTCTCCGTCCTGAGGCGGAGGAGGTGGTGGTGGTGGTGTAGGCTGCTGAGCTGGGGTGGGCGTGGAAGTGGAAGCAGGTCTAGTGTGTGTGGCAGTGTGTGTGGGAACCTGCTGGGTGGGTGGGGGTACGCACGGAAGACGCTCTAAGATCTGTGTCAGGCAGTAGTGGATCTGAGGGATCAGGTCAAAGCGTCCAGCCATCGTAGAGACGGTGGAGGACAGGGTCCTAAGGTCACCTCTAAGACCACTCACCGCCAACTCAAGAGCACGTATGCTCTGCAGTACAGTGTCGGGCGGCGGTGGTGCAGAGGGACGCACCGGTCTAGGCTGCGCAGGGCGGGGCTGGCGTACGCGAGTGGAGTATGTAACGGGCTCAGCAGGGAAGGGGACAAAAGGTGCCGCGCCAGCAAATGTGGGACTGGCCTCAGTGTGAGGCCGGGACACCGGCTGGTGAGAAGTAGAGGCAGCGGCAGCAAAGGAAGCGTGCAAAAGTGGCAACGAGGTGGCAAGAGAGGTCAGTGGCCCAGAAGTGTGGACAGACGCCACGACGCTCTCGGAGAATACGGGGGCTGTGGAGACAGAGGACTCTACCGCTGGGGCGGAACTGTGTGGACCAAAAGGCGCAATCCCAGCGGAGATCATGCTAGCCATGGTCTCCACGACCGCGGCAAACGAGGGCGCTCCACTCTCGACAAAGGTCGGCGGGCGCTCGGGGAGTGCGGAGCAAAGAGGCTCCACGGACAGAGGGCCAGAGGTGGCAGCGGGAGTGGTGGGGACAGCCTCGGAAGTGGTGACAGTGGTGGAAGTGGGCTCAGCAAAAGTACTCTCGACACTGACAGAGGTGGGGACAGAAGTGTCAGGAGCAGTGGAAACATCAGGAACAGGCTGAGGGGCCACAGGGTCGACGGGGTCGGAAGCAGGCTCGGCAGGGTGTGCAGCAGGGTCTGCGGGAGCAGCCTGGGCAGCGTGGGCAGCGTGGGCCTGCTCGGCCTGCTCGGCCTCGAGCACGTACGCAGCGGGGATGAGGACATCCATCGCTGGGAGCCAGTCAACGTGGGCCGGTGCAATCTGGGTCCGAGCTGGGCTCGGGAGAATCATGTAGTCGGCACCGAAAGGGCCGTGCAACCAGACCCAGTGACGCTCACCATGCGGACGCAGCATCTTCATCCGGGCCATAACGTCTATCGACAAGGAAGTGGGGCCCGGAACGCGTCGCAGGTCGTCAGGTAAGTCCTCGCCGGTTATCAAGGTAAGCAGGGTGATCAGACCGCCGCAGCATATCGGTGAGCGAGCGCCCACCGACACAATGATACGGTCTAAAAACCAAGCCGCAATGTCGATCACGAAGGCGGGGACAAGCTCGTGTCCATCCCAAGATAGAGCTCTGGGACGTGTCATCGCATAGAGCATGTAGAGCTCTGGCGTAGACATCGTGCCCGGCTCATATCTGGCCAAAAAGGTGGTCGCCATAAGGCGCTGGGCAATACGTAGGCAGGGGTGGACAATGGCCGAGGCCTTGGCCCTACTAGGGTCAAAGGCGGCGTGGTGGCCTGTGATACGTGCCCAGAAGGCACCGGCGTCGAAAGAGGGTGGAGGGATATGTGTGGGGCCGTAACCACGATCGGCTCCGGGGACTGCGGGCCATGAGAAGAATGCTCTCATCATATCGAGAGTGACCTGGCACTCTCGATCCATGAACCGGAATGAGCATCCCTCATCGGTCCGGGCGATCGAACTCAAAAACTCAAGTGTCGGGCGGGTAAAAGTATCCGCCGACACCTGGAAAAAATCTCGCCAGCCCACGTTGTCGTACAACGTGAGCATCCCCTCAAGTACCCCCAGGCGTCCTAGGTCAGCGAGGTGTGCAAACCTGGAGGGTACGATCGAGCGCTGGGAGATACGCTCGAAGACGGCGCGGTGTGCGTCGTCTCGGAACGTAATCCCGAGCGGCCCGACCAGTGGAGCCGGTGGTGGTGGCTGTGGATCGGCAGGGAGAGGCTGTGCGGGCTGTGGGTGCACTGCAGGCTGTGCGGGGTGTGCGGGGCCTGCAGGCTGTGCTGGGTGGACGGCGTGTGTGGGGGAAGGCGGAGGAGAGTCCTCCACCAAGTGGGAGGGGCCGGGCTCGTCTGACCGCTTCCGCTTAGCGGAAGCTCTCGTCGACCGCGGCCGTGTCCGGGGCGGCATATCGGCCCCGAGCGCGCCGAAAAGTGAAAAAGTGTGGCGTGTGCAAAAAGAATGGAAAGAGTGTACCAAAACACACCGCGAGTGCTAAGCAGTGGAAGCGTGCGAAGTCCGTGCCTCCACGAAGTCCAAAACAGCCCGTAGAAGCTCCCCTAGGCTCCCCTAAGCTCCAATAAGCAACCTGCGCGTGAAAAAGCGATATCAGCGAGTAATAATCAAAATGTATGGAGCAATAGGGGTATAATGGATAGATATAGAAATTGATTTGGGTTAGGGGGTGATTAGCACATGGATCCTCAAAAAATACACGAAAAGAGGAGAAAACGGTGAAAACAAGCGAACCGGAGGTGACCGGGCGGTGCGCCGCCGGCGGCGACTCGGGCGAGGCGTCGGCGGGCTCGGCCGGCGGTGGCGGGCCGAGCGGCGGCGGGGCAGCGGCGGTCGGGCGAGTGAGGGTCGAGCGTGGGAGCTGAAGGGGCGCGGGCAAGAATTGGGGATTTGCGTTTTCGAATTCCGCGCCCCCCCTCGCCGCTTATATATAAAAAGGTTACGACTCGGCCGAGTGACGTGCTCACTCGGCCGAGCGAGGCAAATAAAAATTTCTCCCCGATATCGCTTCGGCCGAGTGGCTTTGCCAGCCTCGGCCGAGTGACGTAAGTCCATTCGGTCGAGTGACTCAAGCTACTCGGCATGACTCGCCCTAGGAGGGTATCCGTTTCACTCGGCCGAGTGATAATGTATACTCGGCCGAGTAGCAGTTATATCGAAATCAAGAAAATAAACAGAGAGTTGGGTACAGCAGACTTCCCTCGTTCGTGAGCGGCTCGGCCGGACGAACTTGTGTACTCGGCCGAGTGACTAGTATACTCGGCCGAGTGAGCCTTGTGTTCTGCTGTTTGTCTTCGTTTGGGCTCTAAACTCCGTCTTTCTTCCTCCAGTCGATTTCATCCTCCTCCTAAGCGTCGAGCGCCTTCTTGGGGCGCTCCTCGTCGTCTCGTTCATCCTCCTCATGATGGATCTACCTATCTCCTCTCCTGTCAAGAAAAATAGGACCCGTTATCACAAAATTTTTGGTCGGATGACTCAAAACACTAAAAATCTCTAAAACGAAAATAAAGAAAAAGTAAAAATAAAGCAAAAACCGTCGGGTTGCCTCCCGACAAGCGCTCGTTTTAGGTCGTGAGCTCGACCCCCTATAATTTTCAATCAATGCGGGATGTTTGGTGCATATGAGATGCACCCGTCAAACTTCCCGGGGAGCGCGCTTGGATTTGGACGTGGCGGCGTAGCGTTCTCCCTCGGAGGTCTCTTGTCTCGAATAGTGTTGGGGGGAGGCTCCCCCAAGCTAGCATTTTCCCCGGTCAACGGCTTAACCGGCGATGCCGGTCTCCGTACCGGCGGAGCTTTCTTTGGAGACTTTAATTTCGAGAGCTTGCAGAGCTCTCGAATCCTTGCGACATCAGCGTCGCCTTCATCAACTTCAGCGGAGAGGTCGGGGGAATCATCATTATTGTCTTCATGGCCTAAATCCGGGCCTTCTTCAAATTCTTCATCAAAAAGGGCGCCAATTGAGTGAGGAATCGTCTCCTCTATCACCTCATCGAGGAGGTCCATGTAATCAAGCTCCTCGTGGTAAGGCATGTGCTTCATTGCCTTAGGAATGTGGAGCTCCACCTCGATGTTTCTGACGTTTAAGGTTAAGGTACCTTCGCACACGTCGACGATGACTCCGGCGGTGGCGAGGAATGGGCGTCCAAGTATCAATGAGGTGTCTCCCTCCTCCTTAACGTCCATGATGACGAAGTCACATGGCAAGCATATTCCACCCGGGACTTGAAGTGGGATGTCTTCGGCAATCCCCACCGGCCTTGTTATCCGGCCATCGGCTAATTGAATGCGCATGTCGGTGGGTTTCAACTTTGTCCCGGTGTTAAGCTTTAAGAACATGGAGAGGGGCATGAGACTCACACTAGCCCTAAGATCGACCAACGCCTTTTGAAGAGGCACGCCGCCCAAAGTGCAAGGAAACCGAAAACTCCCCGGATCTTTAAATTTTGCCGGCTCCTTTTCTCTCTTGGTGAACCAAGAGCCCTCCTCGGCTAGCATGATCTTCTCCTTCCTCTTCCTCCCCGAAATCAAGTCCTTCAAGAATTTAGCATACGTGGGGATCTCCACGATGGCGTCGAGGAAGGGAATATTGAGGCTAACTCCTCTTAGATACTCGAGGAATTTCGCTAGCCTTTTCTCCATTTTCGCTTTCGCTAGTCTTTGGGGGAATGGGACCGGTGGCATGAAGCGCCTCTCCTCAATTAATCGCTCCGCCCTAGATTTCTCCTTGTCTTGTGGCTCCTTCTCCTTTTCAATCTCAACTACCGGCTCAACCGGCTCCAAGCTTTCCTCCACGGCCTCCTCGGTAGGAATCATAGCGGGGGTGGTGTCCTTCCCGCCTCTAGTAGTAACGGTAACTACGACATTGATGTGGCCCGTGTTGCCCCGTGGGTTTTGCTCCGGTTGCGCCGGCAATATTTGAGTGTTCCGATTGAGCAACGCCAATTGCTCCGATATTTGAGCCACTACGGTATTAAGAGATTCTTGCCCCGCCTTCAAAGTAGCATTCACCTTATTTTGCTCGACCATGAACGCCTCCACTCTAGTTTCGAAGTCGGATCGTTGTGGAGCTTGTGGAGGGTTTTGATTTTGATTCCTCCACCCTTGGTTGAATCCGGGAGGCCTATATGGTGGAACTTGTTGCTTCGGTTGAAAGTATTGTTGAGTAGGCCCCCTCGGTGGATAGTTTTGTTGTTGGGGTGGTGGTGGTCGAGCTTGTTGAGGCGGTGGTTGTGGCGGGTTCAAGGCTCCTTCATTGTTGGCGTAGGAGAATCCCGGATGATTTCTTGCGGCCGGATTGGACCAATACCCTTGGTTCCCCGCAACATATTGTACTTGCTCCAAGGATCCTTCTCCTTGCTCTCCTCCCGAGTACATGACTTGAGATTGGTCTTGCCAATCACACATTTGGTTGGTCGGTGCGGAGGTGGATGGGCTTCCTTGGGGCTCCGTGATAAATTTCTCCAATCTCTCCACCACCTTGTGGAGAGAATCGAATTTGCTCGTGAGCTCCGCTACGGCCTTCGCCTCGTAGATGCTAGTTGGCTTTAAGGAGGATGTGGAGTGTCCTCGCTCATCGCCCCATTGTTGGTTATTTGAGGCCATCTCCTCAATTAGGGCCGTAGCTTCCTCGGGAGTCTTTGACAAGATTGCACCATTCGCCGCGGCATCAATAATTTGTTTGGTCCCCGGTTGGAGACCGTTGTAGAAGCTATGAACTAGCTCCCAATCCTCTATACTGTGGTGCGGGCATTGATGCTGCAAATCCTTAAATCGCTCCCAAGCTTCATAGAGCGTCTCATGTGGTCCTTGCTTGAAGGACATGAGAGCGCTCCGGATCTTCACCGTCTTGGATGGTGGATAGAATTTGTCAATGAATGCATCCGCCAACCCGTCCCAAGAGGTGAAAACTCCGTCAGCTTGCGTCCTCAGCCAATAGAGTGCTTTGTCCTTTAGCGTGAAGGGGAAGAGGCGCAGTCTGATGGCATCGATGGGGACCCCCGGCATTTGGAATGTGGCGCACTTCGACAAGAATGATTGGATGTGGTAGTGGGGGTTCTCATGAGCGTTCCCATGAAATGGGTCTTGTTGCATCAAAACCACCAATCCCGTCTTTAGCTCGAAGTTCTTGTCGGCCACCAACTCCGGCACGGCAATGGATGACGTAGTAGAAGAGGTCTTAGGCCGAAGCCTATCGCGAATAGAAATTATTCTCGCCATCCTCGCCGCCAATTCTTCGGGAGTTTCCGGGTTGGTCATAAACCGCCCTTCCGGATATTGTCTCCTTTCCGCTCTAAGTCTCCGCGCGGTACGTTCGATCTCGGGATCGAATAATAAGGCTTCGGGGTCCGCCGTAGATCTCGTGTACATGCACAGGGGAAAACAGAGTTTCAAAGAGATGATTAGTACCGTGGAAGGGTTAGGTAAGAATAGTAGGGGAAATAATAATGGTAATAAAAAAATAAAAATAAAAGAAAGAAATAGCTAGGGTGAAAAAGAATCAAACGCAATCGACTCCCCGGCAACGGCGCCAAAAACTTGATCGCTCCGGGACGTACACCCAAAGAACGGTTGTAGTTTTACCGCAAGCGCACGGTATAGCGGCGAGCGGGTATCGAACACAGGGAGGATGAATGACCGTGCTTGCTCCTAATCAACCTGGCTATTTAAGAATAGAGAGAATTGCCTTGGGCGATCCTGTCACAATCGTCAGACAAATGTGCGAAATATCAAATCAAATAAAGAACGTCTAGGGAATGGGGAATCCCCGCTACTCACCGTATTTCATAAATGTGGTTCGTCGGTAATAAAATTGCTAGAATGAGAATTTGGATGAACTAGTTGCAACTAAATGTGGAACCAAGCTCACGCTCTCGCGCTGTTGCCGGTCTATAGCTATCCTAGGGTCGGGTCCAATCTCTTGCAAACCCTAGCCTAGGAAAGCTAGCATTAGGATCAACATCATCGTCCAATTGCGCACCGAGCCCAATCTCTTGCAAACTCGGTCCACAATCTAAATTAGGATAGTTCCTACCCGTCCAATCTCTTGCAAACGGGTATCGACGCGGAATTGCAACCGGAGATCCTAGTTTCGGTCCAATCTCTTGCAAACCGATACTTCGAAAGTCCGACTCCAACCCAATTCGGATTTCTAGGGCTTCCTATCAAATTGGGATCCAATCTCTTGCAAATCCCAATTGATATGAATACCTAGCTATCTGTAGTAATTCGATCCCAATCTAATCTCTAATTATTGATTCTAGCACAATTTCTACCAATTTATCACAAATACGAAATTGGGCTTGTAGGGTTCATCCCCACGCCCCAAGACGTGGAGACTACTCACAAATCATAGCAATAGCACAAAAATAATCAATGAAATAGGCAATGGAATTCATCATAACAATGATATAAACAATAAAAATAGAGTTTTTGGGGAAGAGAGATGCAAACCAATGTAGTTCTTCAATTAACCCAACAAGAATCCAAGTTTTTCCTCTTCTCCAATCACAAATAATAAAGCTAAAAAGTAATCTCAGAAAGCTGCAAAAATCTAAGAGATGGCTCCTAAAACTAGGGTAAAAACAGGGCTTAAATAGCCCCAAAAATCGTCCAAAAATCCTGACCAAAACGCCCCTGCACAGCCTGTTTTCCGCAAATTTCGCTACAGGCAGCGCATCGCACTCGGCCGAGTGACAAAAGTCGCTCGGCCGAGTGAAAACCCTGTAATTTTCCAGTAAGTTGGGGCTTTCAGGGGTCTTCAGTTCGGAGGCGGCTCGGCCGAGTGAGTTGTCGTCACTCGGCCGATGGCTTCACTGCACTCGGGCGGACGTGGTTTACCACTCGGCCGAGTGGGTCTTCTGAAGCTCAGGTGGCCGAAAAACAGAAACTTCGATATTTTGGAGGGGCTTCGTCTGGGCGCCACTCGGGCGGACGTGGTATCGTCACTCGGCCGATGTGGTCTCCGTCGCTCGGCCGAGTACACATGGAAATCGTGTCTGAACGGGTCGGCCGAGCAGTGTCTCGCTGGTCGGCCGAGTGGCTCCTCCACTCGGCCGAGTGGAACACAAAAAATGCCCAATCTGATTGTTTTGGCCTCCTCGTCGCTCCTGCGACGTCCATTCTTCTTCTGCTCCTCTCCAACAGCAAAATATCCCTCGGGGAGGTCGTCGGTGGCCGTCTAGAGTAAGCGCGTCTCGAGATCACTCCAAATCGCGCCAAATCACCTGAAATGCGACAAAAACAACAAATCGTGAAAAGCATCGCAATATCGTCGATATATCGTGAAAAACATGATTTGGGCGATCTAAATGGCATGCAAATACACGGAAAAAAGGTGTAAAATATGGAGTGATCAAGAGGCATATGTTCGGTTCATTACTGTTCATTGTCAGAATGTGGCAGGGTTCTCCATGAGGTTTACTGTTGTCTATGCGCACAATCTAGCTCAAAATAGGTTGCATTAATGGGAGGCTATTGTTGCTAGGTAGGTTATGTACAATGCAGTTCCTTGGTTAGTCAGTGGGGATTTCAACTGCGTTTGTTATGCTGCGGACAAAATTGGTTGAAGGCCTATTGATCACAAATCAGTGGAGTCCTTAAATAATTGTATAAATGATAGTACTCTTTTCGATGTTAAGACCACGGGTAATCTAATCAACTGGGCTAACAGGAGTATAGGGGATTCTCGTATTGCAGCTATGCTTGATCGGTCACTATGCAATAGTGCTGGGCTTCATGTTATTCCAACATCTTTTTGTGAAATTTGGAGGCAGGAACAAGTGACCATGCTATGATGGTTATCCATTTTTTTCCGAGCTGTGCCTCAGACCCTAAGCCGTTCAAATTTTTCAATGCATGGGATAATTTGCCTAACTTTTATGAAGATTGTGGAAGATGGGTGGAAATTAGTTGTGGTTGGCAATCCGTTATTCAAACTTGTTTCCCAGCTCAAACATCTTAAGCCATTGTTGAAAGGGTTGGGAGTGGATGCTAGTAGAATGAACAACATTTCAAGGATACAAGCTGAACTGTCCCTTACTCAATCGGATCCGAATCTCATGATAGATGCCATGTTGCAAATCCATGAGAAAGAGCACATTGTTAAGCTTACTGAAGCCATTAACATAGAGGAGGGTATGCTGAGGTAGAAAAGTAGGCAGGATTAGCTGCATTTGGGGGATTAAAACACACGGTTCTTCTATACTGCCATGAAGGCTAGGCAGTGTTATAATAGCCTTAATCATCTTATTAGAGCTGATGGCACTAGGGATGATTCTGGGGATAAAATCAAGGTTGAGGCGCCCAAGTTTTTCAAAAATCTATATAATCAAGATTCCTATTGGACGGTCTTTCCCAAACTCACTCCTATGAGGAAGCTTACTAATGAGGCGTTAGATTGGATTCAGCGTCCTATAATGGCTGAGGAAATTAGGAAGGCAGTTTTCCTTATAGGAGAGGACAATGCACATGGCCCTGACGGGTATAATGGTTGTTTTTTCCATAAAACTTGGGGGGTTATTGGTAAGGAGGTGACAGATGATGTCCTCTCTTTTTTCAGCACTAATAAGATGCTTAGACAAATCTACCACACCTTCCTTACGTTGATTCCCAAAGGTTCTAATACTGCTGGTTTGGGGGACTATAGGCCTATTGCATATTGCAATGTGTTATATAAAATCATCAGTAAGCTCATATGCAGATGTGTTGGAGCTTGTTTCTCCCAATCAGGCGTCCTTTATTAAAGGCCGGTTATTGGTAGACTATGCTCTATTAACTCATGAGCAGATCCGTGATTTTAGCAATCCGATGGGTAGCCATGCATGTCTCAAACTTGACTTTCGTAAAGCTTTCGATAGAGTGAACAGGGAGTTTATATACTTCATCTTACATCGGATGGGTTTCAAGAGAAGGTTCATAGGGTGGATCTGTGAGTGTATCTCCGCGCCTTCCTTCTCGGTGATGCTGAATGGTTCCCCCTATGGCATGTTCCGCTTTAATAGGGGACTGAGGCAAGGAGACCCCTTATCTCCATATTTGTTTGTGATTGTTATGGAGGCTTTCTCCCTACTTATGGGTAGGAGTATTATGAAAGGGACAGTTCAGCCGATAAAGAGAGATGTGGGGGTGTGCACACACCTGCTTTTTGTAGATGATCTGTTGGTTTTTTGTTGTGCGACCCCCAGAATGTTTGAGGTGCTGAGAAAACTACTTAGCACCTTTTAGCTTTTTACTGGATTGGAGGTTAACTGGGAGAAGAGTGCGGTCATGTTCAGTAAGGGGACCAAGGATGCAGTTGGTTTGGCAGATATTTTGGGGATTAGTCAGATGGAAGGTCTTACCGCCTATTTGGGGCTTCCACTCTCTGCTCATTACCCTAAGGCATCCATGTATGATCGGCTGGTTGATAAATGCAGGAGGAGACTTCAGGGTTGGGCCTCATTACTTTCCATCTCTAGGCAGATTGAGCTTATCAGATCTGTTATATATGGCATGGTTTCATTTTGGATGTATGCTTATCTCATTCCAAAATCGATTCTATGCTCGATTAATGCCTTATGCAGGAGATTTGTCTGGGGGAAAGCCTCCTTTTGGGCATGGAAGGATTGTTGTTTGCCCAAATCGGAAGGGGGAGTGGGGTTGTGCCACCTTGAGGATCTTAATACGGCTTATGGGATTCGGTTGACGTTAGCGTTTTCTTACACATGATGGGTTGTGGGCTTCTTTCATGAGGAAGCATTATCTTACGGGGTTGGGGTTCTTTGAGGAAAAAGTTAGACCCATTCACTTTGGAACCTGCAAATTCCTTCTCCACTATCGCAGATTCTCCAGGAAGCTTATTGACCATAGGGTGAGAGATGGCTGCTCCACCCTCTTTTGGTATGACAATTGGCTTCCCAGTGGTCCCCTCTATGAATCATATGATGTGTCTGAGGGGAGGGTGAGGAGTAGAGTGTGTGACTATTGGGATGGAGAGAATTGTGTGGAGGATGTGAGTACTCGGCCCATCATGCCCCTTCTATCACAGGTGTATCTTTCTACGGGTGAGGATCTTTGGGTTTGAAAGTCTGGTCACTCATACTCTCTTCGTAGTGCTTGTGAAGGGGTGCGCACTGGACATCCCAAGTTCCCTTATTACAGAATTTTCTGGTTTCAGGGGCGCATCCCTAAAATGGCTATTAACTTACTCTGCGGGCTCTATGGCAAGCTCCTTACTAGAGATACCCTTGCTCACTGGGGGATTGAGACTCCTTCTACTTGTGTGCTATATTGCGATGTCTTGAATGAGAGTGTGGGGCACATTTTCTTTTAATGCGATTACACTAAGTATATTCTGTGCAGAAGTTTTTTGAAGTTGGGTATTACCGAGCCGGCCCCCTCTTCCCTTCCTGAGGTAAGCGATATATTCTTACCAGGTATAGGTGCGCTGACAGCTTAGGAAGCCTTGCCAAGACTATTCTCGCAGCTACAATATGGCATATATGGAGGGAACACAACAAAAGAATCTTTGAGTGTACTACATCCTCTAAGGTTCAACTCTTTGATGACATAGCGGCTGCTATTAAGATAGCGCCCTATGCTATCAATATTGAGAGTGCTTCTGATATAGGTGCCCTCGCCAATTGGGGTCTTGCTAGAGGTGAAGATGGGGATAATTGATGTCCTGGTCATTAGAGATGGAGAGTGTTGTATATAATGGGATTCTATTTAGATAGAAATATGGTAATAGAGGGTGACGTCGCATGTGCCCTATCCCCTCTTTATTCATCTTTCTGTCTCTGATAGGTCCGTGTATAGTAAACTGATTCAATATAGATACCCTTTTATCTTTCTGTCTCTGATAGGTCCTTTTTTTGAAAGGTAAGCGAGTGTGTATATATGTATAAACAAGTAACTACATCAGGAAGTGTACCAACAAGTAGGGCAGGTAAGGGAGAGGCTGGGAAGCAGTCACCTTACACTAGGGCTACCAGGTACAATCCAAGAAAAGGGTGGAAAAGGCTAAGGAGGGGGTAGGTATTGGACGCAACGATCTAGGATCTTTAGTTTGATGATGACAAACGTGTGCGGACCATTTAACGTGTGTGCTAAGTGTGTTTCAGGAATGGCAAAGCGGTAAATTCTCAAAGTGATGACTTAGTCAACCGGTGGAGGAATTGCTATATACACAACTAATGGACTTGGTCAAAGTGCTATACACAAGGCGATTTGACTTGGTCAATATGGAGAGAGATGGAATCTATTTGGGATTTGGTTATATCAATTAGAGATTTATTTCCAATTTCATATCCAATTTGAATTGCTATCAAATCCCAACTTGATCAAATCAAATCTCCTATTCCTATTTGATAATGATCAAATCAATTACAAAGTCATTCCACTAACCAATTCCTATCTCTTAGGGATTCTCTCCTAAACCCTAGGCTATCCTATATAAGCAAACATCCCATCAATAGCCTAGGGCACGGTAACACAAAATTCTCAAGAGGGCTTACGGCTATACAAAAAGAGAGGGTGTGGCAATATTTTTAGGGGCCAAAACATCAAGGAGGGTAGCAACATCTTGCTGCCAACCTAAGCCCTACCCAAGCCATCATCTAGCCGCAACAAAGAAGCAGAGAAGTCGACCAAAATTTCCCTTGCAAAAATCATTTGCCGTAACCTCTCTCCCTCAAGCCATCAAGCCACAATCTCCTTTAATCAACCAACATCAAGTTCCAAGAAAAGGCAGCAAGTTTTTCTTTGTGGAGCAAAGGAATCAATTACAACCAAGGTCTTCACAAGTTCCAAAAAGCAACATCAATTTCAAAAGGCTGAAAACAAATTGATCAAGCTGCAAGCTTTCCTCCTGCCGCAATCCTCTTCAATCAAGCCCCTGCCACTAGCAAGCATCAAGAAGAAGACGACGTCGTGGTCGAAGGAGACGTGGAGATCATCGCCATTGCACCGAGGAACCCTCGCCGCTGCTGAACCACGTCATCAAGTCGTCGCCCAGAGAAACAACCACCGCCTTACTGCCTTGCCGTGAACGAGATCACACCAGCACTACCATAGAGCTCTTCATCATCGGAGAAGATCTGAATCGCCGCTGCTCCGGGTTGCTGCTCGTCGCCGTAGAAGACCTCACCGCTACATCTTGAAGACAGCCACCGCACGACGAAGGAAAGCCGCTGTCAAAGTCTCGCCGAGAGGAGTCGTCGCTGTCATCTACACCAAGTCAAGGAGCATCGCCTGTCGGAGTTACTGTTGTAAGGAGAGACCGCCGCCGACGTCCATGGCGAACTCGTCGTTCGAAGAGGTCGACTGCATACCCCAATGTTGCCGTGAAGAAGACGACCACAGACGAAGCTTCACCGCTGTCGATGCCCTAGGAACACGCCGCTGTTGAAGCAGCTCGCCGTTCGGAGTTCGCTTCGCCGTCGTCGAGACTTTCGCCATCATCGTGTGCAGAAGTCGCCTACATCGCCCGAAGAATAGCCGCCTGCATGCCCTAGGTGAAGCGAGGAGAATGAAAACGAAATGAATATAAATTCGTTTCTCTCGCTGACGTGGCGGGAATTTAAAGGGATTTGCTCAGTGCACCGACAGATTTATTAAAGGAATTGCTCTGTGCACCGACCGCTTATTTTAAAGGAGTTGCTGAGCGCATAGACTGCCCAATTATTTGAGATGAACTAAATTTCTTTACGCACAGACCAGTGCATAACTTGACATCCAGGAGTCGGATTGAGACACCGTTTGCGTCAGATTGGAGCTGACGACGTGCTGATTGACAGAGACACCTACACGAACACAAACTGAGCATTTCTAAAACCTTAAAATCTTTTATTTGTGTCTTAGTGTAACGTTCTCTGTAGGGGAAACTTTACCATTTTGTGTGTGACTATTTTGGGACTTGTCTAGTTGGGGCTAGACAAGTGGGACCCAGCTAGTTTGGGACTAGCTGGTAGAAAGCGTTACTAGGATTGATAGTGAGAGAAAACACAGTGAGTGGGATACTGAGAGCCTGGCGAGTGTAGAGACGTAGAGGGTGCTCTGAGCGTGCTCTAACTTGTGGTTTTGTACCTATTACACTATTCAATACTAGTATCTGCTTTGGGGGCTGGAGTAGGTCGTTGGGACGACCGAACCAGGGTAAATCTGCTGTGTAGTCTGTGTCTGCTTTTTATTTACCCTGTTACTGCCATAACTGTGTGTGCTTATTCATGGGTTGCACGAATTATTTTTATAAGCCTATTCACCCCCCCTAGGTTAGGATCCAGATCCAACAGTAGGCACATAAAAAACCGCCTACAGGATCCCCCAGTTCTCAAAAAAGGGCCTCTCATCAAGATGAATACCCTCACGGTCACATGCGACCATAGAATCAAAAACATCCAAAGAAATCCTCAAAAGAACGATGTCACGGGCAGATTCCTTGGAGCGGAAGATGCGGGCATTCTGTTCCCTCCAGATGTGCCACACCACAGCAGAGAAGACAAGCATGGATAGCTGACCGTGGAGGGTGGTTTTCCCCTTGCTCCAAACATCCTCCTAAGCAAGTGCGCTTCGATAGTGATGGACCTGGAGCAAGAGGGATGGCCAAGACGGAGACTGCAAACCGCCCAAACAAAAGAACTGTACTCACAGTGGAAGAAGATGTGACGAGTCGTCTCCGAGTGGGAGCCGCAGATGACGCAAGGGGCCTGAGCCCGAATGCCCCGCCTGGCAAGCTGGTGGGTGGTAAGGATTCTTTCGGTGAGAACCCGCAACAGAGTGAGGGCAAACTTGGGAATGTGGCCAGGGAACCAGATCAAAGGCACAAGGCGAGTTGAAGGAGAGCATTGGCTTGTAGAGGACCAGGCTACACGAAGAGAACATCCCCCCGAGGAAGTCCATGCCCAGGTGTCAGAAGTAGCACAAAGAAGAGTAGATGTGAGGTGTGGGCCGAGGTGGGCAATACAATCAGGGAGACGCCAGGACTCGCCATCCCAGAAGTCAGCAACCTTCCGGTGTCTCAAGGAGGAGGGGGGCGTGCACAACTCAGCCAGGGGCCACAAGGGAGCCAGGGGTCGAACCAGAAAGACGAAAATTTTGGACCATTTCTCGATTTGTGCGTGTCATCCTTGCACAGGGGCCAAGCTAATCTTCTCTGTATCATCCCAATTTTATCGAATGCCCCTGAAGGGACTGATAGGTCCTTGTATGTACACACACACACACACACACACACACACACACACACACACACACACACACACACACACACACACACTAGTCATAACCAGTGCCCATGGGCACGGTGCACTTAAGATTTTTCCCCGCAAAATCTTTTGTTCCCCAAAAAATTATTTTCATGGCTAAAATTTAAAAAAACAACAAATTAACATAAAAATGTTTAGTGGCATGGGCATCTTCGACGCAGAACAACAAATTCGGCGTAGGCGCCTTCGACATTAAACAACAAATTTGACACGGACGCATTCTACAAATTCGGTGCGGGCGAATTTGGCGGCGCGGAACAACAAATTAGCATAGAACAACAAATTCGGTGCGGGCGCCTTTGCGCCTTTGGCGCGCGGGCGCCCTAACAATGACGTCATGCAGGGCCCAGTGTGAGTGTGTTCATTACGACGTTCTGTTATCCCATTTGTAACTGTATTATTTTCTTATCGATGAAGTCAAATGCCCGGATAGATAAGGATGATTTGAATAGGCAACATATAATTCACTGATAATATTACTTTTCCTTATTTTTTTATAAATATTGTAAATTAAATTTAATGTATGACTGTTCAACTTCCAAGACCTTTTAAATTCAAAGATCTCTAATTTCACAAAATTAAATGAAGATTTATTTCTCCAAAAAGTTCCCCCCAAAATACAAATGTTTTCCCTCCCAATATTTTCGCATACTCTCATCTCAACCGTTGATTCCTCGAGATTAAATCTCAGCCGTCTTTCTATCAACTTGTTTGTCCTAGTCCACTTGTCCTAGTCAGCCCTAGTATTCAAAAACAGTTGTCAAATGTAATATAGATATATTTCAATTTATTTTGAAGCATAATTGCATCTCTTTGATGATTTTAGAATATTGCCAAACATTGTTAGATATTGTTCTATTTTCATTACTTTGACATTGTTGATTCTTGGTATGGTTTTTTTCAACAATTTCATGTATCAATGTCATGACTGATGTTTCATATTAATGCATTGATACAATTTTGGCCCACGACTCCATTTGTATGTTGGTTCATAGAGTCAAAGTTTGATATATTCTATAATCTAGGTGGAGCATGGCATAGTGAATTGCTACCCACTTAGATTTTTCATTTTGTATCATACATCTCTTTATCTCATGTCATTTGTCGTATATTTTTGGAGGAGAAATACCTTTTTGGGGGAGAGAGGTTATGGGGGAGACATCTATGTCCACCTTTTTGACAATGACAAGGAGAAGAGAGAAGTGATTATGTAAAAATATGCTTGGATTGGTATTTCCTATTGCTTAATTGCATGCTTTACAATTGGTAACTTGAGCATTGTTTTTACTTATAGCCTATTATATGCATTGTGTTTTCTATTTTGATTTTCAATCGGAATATCAGTTAGTTATTATTTGTATGCTGATAAGTAGGGGATCATTAGTATGATTTTATTGTGTATTTTTACATAATAGGGGGTCATCATCAAAAGGGGGAGATTGTTGGATATTGGGCATTAAGCCTAATATGGTTTTCATGATGATCACCACATTATGTGTTAACTAATGTCATAAAGTATTTTAGTCTCAGATACTTAACATTGATTATATCAAGGGAGACAAAACAATTGGTGATGTGTTAATGAACTCAAGGCATAGAGCAAATGGAACATTGAAGCCATGAAGAATCATGACGAATATTGTAAATAATTTTTGATTCTTTATGTATTTTTCTCTTTATTTAGTAGAATATTTGTATGCCTTGATTAGATGCACATACTCATTCATTTGCATCATTTTCCATCTTAGTGATCCATATGATAATCCTAGAATCCATCCAAATTGGTTCATTGGCCAAAACACTCTTGATTGTGTTTTTATGCCAAGACCAGACGTCTGGAACCACTTCATCTGACGTCTAGAGTATCTGTTTTTTGTTTGGCCAAAACCTAAGGTTGATCAGCCATCCTGAAGTTCAAGGACCATACGTCTAAACAATGTCTCAGACGTCTGGTTAATGAACTCCAGTTGATTGAACAGTGTGAGTTTATTTTCATAAGCCCTCAGTATTTTTAACCCACTCTGTCCAGACGTCTGAAGAAGACTTGCCAACCGCCAGAACAGTGCAACAGCCGTCTGACAAGTGTTCTTGAGACGTCTGATTGCTTGGAGATTGTTCTTTAGTTTGTTTGTGACAAACTCACTGTCATCTGTCTAAAGAAGGAGGACCAGACGATTGAATAGTTCATCAATCGTCTGGGAACCCTTCTTCAGATGTCTGGTGACTAGAAATTCTCCCCTTTTATGGCCGTTAGACTACGAATTTCTTGGACTGTTTTCTTAGGTTTTGTGCATGATTGAGAGAGTATTGATACCTGTTTGTGAGGGAGTTTTTGGCACCAATACACACAGAATAGAGAATCATTTGTAGCCAAAAACTAAGAGCTAAACGTTTATCTCTTCATCTCTCTCATTCCCTTAGAGATTTTTTCATCTTGAATTGAACTCCAAGGCTCAAAGGAAGTCCACTAGTGCATCAAGCTCAATATAGCACCTGAACATCAATCTTCATTGCCTCTGCACTTCATGTTTAGTAAGTACATTTAATTAAGGCAATAGGAAGATTGTAGTTTCTTATTTCATTTCATTTGTTGAAACATAGCTTCCAGATTGTGGAAGTGTTCTATCTGGAAAGAGAGGTGATTCCCTTGGAATAGGGGTTACAATCTTGAAAAAGATTGTGTGTGATATCTTGGAAAAGATAGGCTCTTGGAAAAGAGTGTGGCACTTTGAAAAGTGTGTGTCGTATTTGATTTGCCTTGGAAAAGGCTTGATAGTGGAAATCCACAGGACTCTAGAAATAGTGTGTAACTGGAGTATGCATTTACCGAACCAGAATATATCATGTTGTCTATGATTTCTTTTGTCACTTGTGGATTTTCTAATTATCTTACTTTAATTCCACATTTGCAAGAACTATTTTAGCTTTATATTTTCCATTACACTCACTCCCCTCTAGTGTGTGTGTTGCATAGTAGCACGTGTATCTCTTAGATCCTACAAGTATTGTTTGCCCCGCTGTGTTACTGAGGTTGGACCAGCGAGGGGCCCAGCCTGGGTTAGGGGCTTTGCTGAAGGTCGCATTGTTGACATAATGTTTGTTACGCCACTGGGTTACTGAGGTCAGACCAGCGGGAGATCCCAGCCTGGGCAGGAGGCTTGGCCGAAGGCATCACTATTGAGCATAGTGTTGATTACTCTGATGGGTCGCTGAGGTCAGACCAACGAGGCCCTAACATAGGCTAGTGCTTGCTAAAGGTAGCACCATTGATCGGAGTGCTGCTTTCACTGCTGGGTCGCTTAGGTCAGACAAGCGAGGGCACCAGCTTGGGCTGAGGGGTTGGATCTCCCACATTTTGCGAAGCTCTGCCACAAAGGCTTGGAAGTGAGGCTATGATGCCCGACCCTGTCTACTTCTAGAGTTTGGCTGGGATGACCAATGGAGTTGAATGATAAGCTGATCTGTACCGCAGAGCCAAGTCATAAGCTTAGCTATGCCAACCTCTAAATCCGTTCTCGGGTGTCCACCGCTGAGGTTGTCCTTATAGAGCATAGCTGTTGAGTTGCCGACATCGGGTATGACCGCTAGGATATCTGTAACGCCCTGTTCCCCAGGATACCTGGGAAGTACGAATCAGTCCCAGGTGATCCCAGAGCAGCGAGTGTAACGAAGGAAAATATAAATAAAACCAACAGGCCACAGCGTACGTGCTGGGAAGTACAAATAAAGCTCCATCACAGAAATGACACAAAGCGCTAAACAAAAGTACGTTCGTTTTATTAATACAATGATACCTCTTTTACATACACCATCTGTACAAGGGGGTACAAAAGTGGGGGTACAACAAAAGAAAAATCCAAACCTAAAAAGTACAAAAAGGTGTCCACACCCAGTACAACCACCCACTAATATACTCCAAGGAAGTCCAACTGGACGAAGTCACCTGTAGGCTCTACCTCTGAACTGGGGACAACCTCTGGTGTCGGGTACGCCTAGGCTGCTAGTCTGGTCCTACTCCTGAAAACCACAAAGGGGGCATGTCAACGCATGACCCAGTAGGAACTCCTAACATCGCTAGTAGGATCCAGTTTTAGAACTGATCTGTCTAACAAATCATCTATCTATTGGTGACACAACAACCACAGAACTAATGCAGAATTTAAGTAAAAAAACATACAAGTGCTGGAAGTAAAAAGTAACTGAGAACAGAAAGTACATAATCATAATTAGTTAAAGTTTAGACGTTTAGTTAATGTTTAGAAACTTGAGTAAATCATAGGACGCTAATGAGCCGGACTTCACCTAGGGTGGGTGAAAAGTGGTACCTCAACCAGCGACACGGGCACCGGAGAGGCCTCTCGTAACTCCATACCTGAACGGGGCAAGGTACAGGAGTGAGACAAATCTCTGTTTTTCATGGGACAAATGGAGAAAACCATCAATTACCGTCATGGTGCAACACAAGTACACCACCGACCTCTCTAACTCTAGTCAACTCCCCCTCACGGGAGTGACAAGATGAGTGAGAAATCTATCATTTGTCCGCTCCTTAACTCCTATAATTTACACGTATTTCCCCCAAACCTGCATCTGGAGTCTCACCTATTTTAGAATGGATCGAGCACTCTAAACGTAAACACTTTACCTCACTCTTAGTTTATGAATCAATTTCTCGTTACTTTCATTTGGCGGTCTCCATTACCGCATTAACAATTTCTCATTCTTCCATAATTACACCGATGTCGGGATTAACCACGAACATCGCATCAACGATTCATTATAACATCACATGTTTCCAATTACACATTTAACACATGATTCCATTATTCTTCATATGAAACATAACATTCTTGCCATTAATACTTGAAAACAAGAGCATGGTACTAAATACGTTACACATCAAGGAGTATGGCATGTCCATAATAACCTTTATTCAAAATTGACATGCTAACAAATAACATACTAACATTAAGTATTAACATTGAAAATGATATTAACATCAAAGCATAGTTCAAAATATAACTTAAACAATTCAGCTTGCTGGAAATATACAACAGTCCTAAACATTAACAGATATCAGCTATTTCTAATATGAATTTGACACAACTTTGTAAATGAAAGTTGTAGATATACTAGTTAGGGGTTTAGATATAAAATATCAAAAATTTAGGAGGTGTGTGCTAATTATAGTGGCATGTGCACTAAGTCATGGTAAATCTGTGTAAATTCAGAAAATATGTCACAACTTAATCAACGTATTTCTCCCTATTACAGACAGATTTTGACTCTTTCATCCGACGAAAATATTATAGTTCTTGAAGTGTAGATATTCAAAATGTCTAATTTTGCACAATTTGAGTGTCTACAGCATCCGAAAAGTGCTGCACCGTGCAGTGGTGCAGATTCTGCCAGAATTGATATATATCTCTGTTATTTGAACTATTTCAACCTACTGCAGGCATAATTTGTGATGTGTGATATATGAAAATTGTAGTACACAAGTTAAGCTTTCCACATATTAATTTTTTATAATTTCTAATGCACTGTAGCAACAAATATAAGCAACTGAAGTTGCAGCAAAACTAAATCAGAAAACAGCATACTGAATTATTAACAACATATGATTTCCAACTTAATTAATCTATGTGACATGGCTTGTTTAGCATGAAAAGTAAGATAATAACAACTTAGACTACCACATGGACATTCTTGCTAAATTACACAAAGCTTATAATCAAGTATTTTCAGTGCTCTATATTTTTCTTTTCCAACAAGAATGTTAAGAAAATAATTCTTTTACTATTTATCTTACTTCAAATCAAATTCTAATACTAACTAAGTTATTAGAAAATCTTATACAATTCTAAAAATGAATCCTAATAGGATGTTAAAAATTCATAACTTGCTCAAGTCCTTCTTAACTCACTATGGCCCTTCTTCTCCTTGAAGAACTTGAGCTCCTCCTTAAGCTTACTCCACTCTTCCAAAGCTCCTAGAATGAGCAATAACACTCAAGAGAAGAAAGGGATGCTACGGGGGTGTGTAGAGTGAGGGTGGAGTGGCCCTATGGGTGCTCAGCCTCCTTGAAGTCTAAGGGGGGAGGAAAATTTTGACCTACACCATGAGGAGAGGGCAGAGTGAGATGAGAAAATGAGGGAATTCTTTTAGATTTTTGTTTTCTTTTTCCTTTTTGTTTTTCTTTCTTTATTCCTAGAGTTAGCCACCTCATCTCCCTAAAACCCTCTAAACATTAGCCACCTCATCTTCCTAAAACCCTCTAAACATTAGCCACCTCATCTCCCTAAAACCCTCTAAACATGCCACCAAGCCTTGGGTTATGTACTGGTTAAGGAGCTCTTGACACATCAAAAGGTGGAGGTGTCCCTTAGGGAAAAATCTAGGATTTTTAGTTTTTAGAAAATAACTATACCCACTTGATACATATACAATACTTAAAACTATTCCAACCATATATTTTATTCAATAAAATCTTACATTATACAAAATAATTTAAAAATAATTTTTAGCTTGACAAAATTAAAGAAAATATACAAAGACTCCCAAAATTTTATACTCACAAATATACGCCCAAGAGTATTATTGATACAAGTATATGAATTTTGGGATCATTACAATCTCAATGGTTTTCTGCGATCCTAAGGGCTCAAAAATCGACGTCTTGCCTAAGTCGGGAAAAAACGAACATATAAAAGAAACGGAAAGATAACTTAAAACTATTTTATGTAAAGCCCTAAAGAAATAAAACCCTAGCCAAAATCTCTACTATCCCTGGATGGGTCTGACCAACCCCTAAAGATAGATATATAAGAATTAACTGCAATTAAAATGCATAAATATAAACTACTAATCTTTGCCTTGTACGTTAGAAAAGCACAGAATCTGACGAACTAATACCCCGCGTTGGGGCTGAGCTGCTTCTCCCGAGCCAAACCGCGTCCCAAGGCGAGCAATCCCCTTGTCGCCAAGCCAACCACACGGTCCAGAAAGTTTCACTACGAATGGATCCTCTATCAAGACTTCGTATCTGAATCTGACCTCCTTCGTGGCTTTGCTAGAGCCTGAACAGGAGCAAGAAAGCAAAATGGAGAAAGAGAGAATTAAGTTTAAGCTTTGATCCGGGCTTGCTCATGTTTAATGGAGCTACACAGATCTGAAGCTTGGTGCCAGTTTTAAGGAGGGGAGTTAGCCCCTTTTTATATTAGGAGCAGATCCCTCCTCTTCTCAAAATAACCTATGTGGGACTAAACAATTTAGAGAAATAATTAATTTGAAGTTTGCCTTCAATAAAGGCCAGACTTTAACGAATTATTAATTTCTCACCATTGAACTCCGAAAGCGATATCATATATCAAATCGAAGAGTATTGAATGGTAAACGCATAGAAACAAACGGTGCTCAATTTCAAGGTCGTTTGACCTCTCAAACGTCGCCTCAAAGTTTTCCAAAAAATGCAATCTGCTGAAAAATACAACCGCCAGAAAATAGTATTTGTCAAACCTTATGTGGGCCCCACCTGCGAGGCCCACCTCCGGTGCAGGCGTGCCACGTAGGCGCACCCGCTTGCTGTAGGGCCGGGTCAGGAGATCGCTCGCTGTAGGCGCCAGACCAGCGGGTGCTGGCTCAAGCCAGTGCCTGAGCTATGCACGGGCGCTGGCTTGGGCTCGCGGCCCAACAGTTGGGCCCGCTAGGCTTCGCCCATTAATTCTAAGAGAATATTACAGTTTAACCCCTCATTTAGACCATATTTTACGTATATGTAATATCCATTTGATCTCTAATAAGTGTATTTGTGTAATATCATTTAATAATAGAGTATATCACTTGTTTAAACGTAAAATACAACTTTATGGCCTAATTTTGTCTCAATTTTATTTTTCAGGTGAAGCTTGCAATTTTCCAAATCCAACGGCTATTTTTCCATATTTTTCGGAGATCAGATCAAATTTCTATGAATTAAAAGGCCGAGTAAATGCGTTGTAAAGAGAGAAAAAACAAAATAATAATAATAATAATAATAATATGTGCGGAGCCCGCTTCAAAAGCACGGGCTGCCGCCCGCTCAATCAAAGCGGGCGGGCCCGCTCAGCTGAGCGGGCCACCACCCGCTTTGAATGAGCGGGCGGCCGCCCACCTCTATTGACCCGCGCGCACCTCCATTTGAACAAGCGGGCATGCCAGCCTGCCTTTCTTAAAGATACCCGCAGCCCGGATTTGACCACGTGGGTTGCGCCCGCCTTTGCTAAAGAAACCCGCAGACCCGTTTGCCTATAAATAATGGTTTTTGGCTCATAACTTGAGCATCCAACCTACAAATTGAGTGATTTTTGTTTCGTTTCGAAGCTGAGAACTTCCTCTTTCCATTCCAGAGAAGTTTTCTCAGCTGAAGGAGAAGTTTGGAGGTGTTTGGGCTTCAAAAGTGGTGAAAAACTCCATTTCTTTCCTCGTTTTTATTATTTTTGTATTAAGTTTTCTAATTAAACGATGTTTGTATTAATGAAAATTGTCGTTTTTGTTACCATGCTTGCCTAAGGTACTGTGGGTGTGTTGTGTGGAAGTTAGTGTTGCTATGATCTTGCTTTCATGTCTCCATAATTTGTGCAATTATCGAAACCGTTAAAAACATTGATTTCTTCATTTTTTTTGAAATATGCACAATCTGTATAGGAATCTGCTTAGGATGACATGCCGCGAGGCATCGTCTAAGTGCATCAATCCGTAGAGGAGCCCAAGGAGGGTGATGAACCGCGAGGTTCATCTTTTATATTTTATTATTCAAAGAAATCAATTGTTTTTACGATTATCTTTTTATTTGAAAATCATCGTTTTAAAGCTTTATCATCTGATCCCCATACCTTGGCATGGATACGGGATTGAGAATATATGGAGAATGAATAGCTTAACCTACTGTAACTCTAACGGAAACACCACACACACACGCTTGTTATAAATCATATTTTCACGTTCACGATATTCTATTTTCGTAAAATCTTAAAACGACTTTTACCTCACGTAAAACCCAATCAAAAATCGCCTTCGAAGGGTGGTTCATCTCTAATCAAATAATTTTTCTCGTTTAATTTTAAATTTTGAAACTTGCAGGCTACTTTGTCACTGAGGATTACGATCCTGGACTCACCAGGTTTACTACTTGACCGACTTCCTATACTTGGGAATATCAATGCCTCTTTTTGAACCAGTCAATTTTTTGGTGCCGTTGCCGGGGACAACAGTCTACATCTTTTACAGTTTCCAATTAACTTGGAAAATTCGGTAAGATCGTTCCACTTTTTTTGTGTATAAAAACTTTGTATATCCACTTTTTGAATTTTGTTTTGTTTTGTTTGTTTGCTTTAATTTTGCATTAATATTTTCAAAACCCATAAAAATTAGCTTAAGATAAAGCAAAAACAACAAAAAATCTTCTTTTGTGTTCTTATTTGTTTGTGTGGCTTAGAACCCCTAGGACACATAGATTAGTTTGACACGTGGATATAGCACACAACACAAATGACACCAGTGGGAATGACAATGATGACCACTCTCAAACTTTTGGAGATAGGTCGCTTAGAGATGTGCTCAGACCTACTAGGTCTGCTTCTGGCTCATGCATCATGCTCTCTGCCGATGCTAATTCATTTAGTCTAAAACCAGTAATGGTTCAACTTCTCCGTACCTATCACGGTATGGAGAGGGAGAATCCATACTTACATATAAAGGAATTTGAGGATGTTTGCCTAACCTGTGTAGATGAAAAGACGAGCAATGAAACTATATATATCTTAAACTCTTTCCATTTTCACTAAAGGATAAGGCGAAGAATTGGCTCAACGCTTTATCTTCGCACTCTATTACTTCACAGGTAAATTTACAAGCTGAGTTTCTTAAAAAGTTTTTTCCTTTGTACAGGACTCAGGGGCTGAAGAAATAGATTGTGAACTTCTTGCAGAAAGGAAATGAATCATTTGATGCTGCATGTGAGAGGTTCAAAGACTTGCTGCGTGCATGCCCCCACCATGGATTCGATGAGTATCGCCTCATAGGCTTCTTCTACGACGGGCTTCCACCTTCCATGAAGCAATTTGTGGAGATGATGTGCAATAGAGAATTCTTCGACAAAAAGCCAGCTGCGGCATGAGATTACTTGGAATCTATAGCTGAGAGTGCACAGACTTGGAAAGTGACTCTTGAATACAATCGGACGGACCAGCCTTAATCTTCATCCTATGGAGGCTCATTTACTTTGAAACCCGAGGAGGCATTGGAGGCTAAGATGGAAGCCCTCATCACTAGAAAGCTCCAAAACCTAGAGATGAAGGGAGTGAAGGCAGGGGCTATTGAAGAGAAGTGGGATCTTTGCGACACTCTGGAGCATAATACATCAGGGTGTCCAACCATTCCAACACTAAAAGATGTGCTCAATGATCCTAGTCAGGTAAATAATATTTCAAATTGTTATCCAGGTTAAGGATTCAACCCGAATGCATACAGCTCCAATCGGCACACCCACCCAATCTCAGTTGGCAAAACAAGCCACAAGCTTCTCCATACATTCTTTCCTGCTTTAGGACATGAAGGCTGGCTACCATCTCAAAACAACTACCAAGGTGGAAATCAGAGGAAGGAGGAGGAGGCTGGCATAGATCCACATTTTCAGACACTCAGTGACACGCTCCAACAGTTCATGCAGCTGCAGCAGAACCAAAACCAACAACTTCAACAACAACAGCAAGCTCAGTTCCAACAGATGCAACAACTTCAACAGCAACAACAAACTCAGTAGACTTAGTTCCAACAAATAAATGATGGCATCACAAAGCTTATGGCAAGTTTGGAGAAGGGTAAGCTCCCTGCTCAAACACTCCCGAATCCAAACACGAGTTCATCAACAACAAACAACACCATCAAACCATGCAAGGCGGTGACTTCTTTGAGGAGTGGAAAAGAAATTCAAAAGCCTGAGCCGCCAAAGGACACTTCTGAGATGGTGGTAGAGGAAGAGGACCGTGAACCGCAAGGAGTACCAGAGGAGAGCTTAAGCAAGGACACAAATGCTACAAAGATGAGAGTTCCAGTACCCGAGCCTTACTCTCCTCCCGGACCATGCCCACAGAGGCTCTTACCTCCAAAGAAAGATAAATATCAATCTGAAATTCGAGAAATTTTCAAAGATGTCAGATTAATATTCCACTATTAGATGCCATTAATCAAATCTCTGCATATACCAAATTTCTTAAAGAACTTTGTACTGTTAAGGGAAATCTAAATGTTAAGAAAAAGGCATTTTTAACTCAACAGGTCAGCTCCATATTTCAACATAACACGCCACCCAAATTCAAGGACCATGGATCCATTACCATTTCTTGCACCATAGGCACCAAACAGATAGGTCATGCTTTTCTTGACTTAGGGTCCAGTGTTAACATTTTGCCATACCATGTGTTTACTCAATTGGGGCTTGGGGAATTGAAAGCCACACCTGTTATTCTCCAGTTAGTCGATAAATCTGTGAAAATTCCGAGGGGATGTGTTGAGGATGTACTAGTCCAAATGGATAAGTTGTATTACCCAGTGGACTTTATTGTATTGGACCTTCAGGGACCCCAGTCTGCCACTCTAACACCCATTACTTTAGTTCGACCCTTCCTAGCTACTAGTAATGCTATTATTACATGCAGGAACGGCCAACTTAAGCTTTCTTTTGGCAACATGTCTTTGGATTTAAATATTTTTAATGCTTGTAAGTTGCCAACAGGGCTAGAGGAGTATGAAGAGGTACGTATGATTGACACTCTTGTTATTGATCACTTTGATGAAGAGTTCGTTTCTGCTATTAATTTTGTTGATCATTTTTGTGACGGTATTGACGATAAATTTTTTTGCAGGAAGTTGGAGAGGTGTCTCGCACCACCTGGGTGCCACGCTTTGAGCCACTACCATTGGAGAAACAGTGCCAAATGCCATCTGATCTTGAGCATCCATAACTGGAGTTCAAACCATTGCCATCGTATTTGAAAGTACGCTCATCTTGGAGACAACTGTACATTTCCTGTGGTAATATCTTCCAAACTCTCTTTAGATCAGGAAAATGAATTATTAATTGTTTTGAAGAAACATAAGGGGGCAATTGGATGGACAATTGCTGATATTAAAGGTGTTAGCCCTCTTGTGTGCACACACCATATATATTTAGAAGATGATACCAAACCTACCTGTGAACCACAACGAAGGTTGAACCCAACCTTAAAAGAAGTAGTTAAGGGTGGGGTCCTGAAATTGCTGGATGCAGGTATCATATACCCCATTTCTGATAGTATGTGGGGTTAGTCCAACCCAAGTTGTACCGAAGAAATCTGGCCTAACTGTTGTAAAAAATGAATATAATGAATTGGTATCCATGAGAGCCGCCACTGGATGGCGTATGTGCATAGACTTTAGGAAGCTTAACTTCAAGACACGAAAAGACCACTTCCCTCTTCCCTTCCTAGACAAAATATTGGAGAGAGTGGCTGGACATGAGTTTTACTGCTTCCTAGATGGATACTCCGGTTACTACCAAATAGAAATAGCCCCATAGGATCAGGAGAAGACCGCCTTCACTTGTCCCTTTGGAACTTTTGCTTTTCGGAGAATGCCATTTGGTTTGTGCAATGCTCTTATAACTTTTCAATGGTGCATGTTAAGTATATTTGATGATATGGTTGAAAGATTGTAGAAGTATTTATGGACGATTTTTCAGTAACTCATTTTCTGATTGTTTGACTAACTTGGCTCGTGTGTTGAATAGATGCATTGAAAAGAACCTGCTTCTTAACTGGGAAAATGTCACTTCATGACCACTGAGGGCATCGTCCGTGTTCACATAGTCTCCAGGGAAGGAATACAGGTAGACAAAGCCAAGGTGAAAGTCATCGAAAAGTTACCCATTTCCAAATTCGTTAAGGACATTCGGTCCTTCCTTGGTCATGTCGGATTCTACAGGCGGGATTTTAGTTTGATTTCACGTCCTCTATGCACACTTCTTATGCATGACACTTAATTTATTTGGACAGAAGAGCGTAAAAACTCTTTTAATACTTTAAAACAATAACTTATATCTTCTCCTATTTTGCAGGTACCTGATTGGACACTACCATTTGAAATCATGTGTGACGCCAGCAATTTTGCAGTTGGCGCAGTTCTTGGACAACAAAAAGACAAATCTCCGGTTGTCATTTACTACGCAAGCAAACGCTTGAATGAAGCTCAGAGGAACTACACTACCACAGAGGAGTTGCTTGTCGTAGTCTTTGCATTGGAAAAATTCAGGAGCTACATTTTGGTATTTCCCATTATTATTTTTACTGATCATTCCACTCTTAAATATCTTTTATCCAAGAAAGATGCAAAACCAATACTTATACGTTGGATTTTACTTTTGAAGGAGTTTCAGGTGCAGATTAAAGATAAGAATGGAGTTGAAAATCATGTGGCTGACTATCTTTCACGACTAACCATTGGTACAGAGTCTGCTTCCATTCCTATTGAAGACTCCTTCCCAGATGGGCACTTATTTGTCGTCTCCATGCTTCCATGGTATGCAGATATTGTCAATTACTTGGTAACTAGTAAGACCCTCTCAACTTAGTCAATTCCGGATAAAACCGGTTTAATCACGAGGTAAAATCATTTTTCTTTGATGATCCATATCTTTATAAATTTTGCAATGACTAAATAGTGAGGAGATGTATGCCAAACCAAGAAATAGACAGTGTTTTACATTTTTGTCATGAGAGTCAATGTGGGGGACATTTTTTGGCTTACAAAAGCATGGCTAAAATTTTACAATGCAGATTTTATTGGCCAAGCATGTTTAAAGATACTTTTTCATTTTGTAAATCATGCTTTCCTTGCCAGCCGTTGGGGGTATAACTAGGAGGAATATGATGCCATAAAACCCCATATTAGAAATAGAAATTTTTTATTGTTGGGGTATTGACTTTATGGGACCCTATCCCCCTTCTTTTGGACATACTTTTATTTTAATCGCAATTGATTATGTATCTAAATGGGTTGAAGCTATCCCTTGCAGGACAAATGATGCATCCATCGTGCTCAAGTTTATGAAGGAATATATCTTTGCACGCTTTAGGGTGCTAAAGGCAATGATAAGTGATGGATGCTCCCATTTTTGCAACCGCCTTTTTGCGAGCTTGATGACGAAGTTTGGGGTGAAGCACAAAGTCTCTACACCTTACCACCCCTAAACTAATGGCCAGGCAGAGTTGGCAAACAAGGAGATAAAGAATATTCTCCAAAAGACAATGAATCCTACTAGAAAGGATTGGAGCATCCGTCTTCCTGAAGCATTGTGGGCATACCGTAAGGCCTACAAACCCATTTTAGGGATGTCTCCTTACCGTATTGTCTACGGCAAACATTGTCATTTACCCGTCGAGATTAAACATAAATCTTTTTGGGCTGTTACGAAATTAAATTTTGATGTTGATTCTTCTTCTTCTTTTCGCAGGTTGCAATTGGTTGAACTTGAGGAGCTGAGGAGAGAAGCATATGATAAAGCAAAATTGGCCAAAGAAAGATTGAAAGTTGCACATGATCGCACCATACCGAGGAGAGAATTTGTTCCAGGTCAAAAGTGCTATTATACAATTCATACTTGCATCTCTTCCCAGGAAAGCTACGCTCCAAGTGGAATGGCCCTTATATTGTAAAAATTAGTTATCCACATGGAGCAGTGACCTTAGTCAACCTGAAGGATGGCAATGAGTTCAAGGTCAACGGCCAACGCTTGAAGCATTATCAAGAGTGATCGCTCCCGGATATACTCCCGAAAAACAACTGTAGTTTTACCGCAAGCGCACGATGTAGTGGCGAGCAGGTATCGAACTCAGTGAGGACAATTAATGGTACTTTATTTTGATCACCTAGCTATTGATGGAATAATAAGATGGTTTTGATAATAGTGTCACAATCGTTCAAATAGCAAATAGAATTCAATATAATATAGCATCTAGGGATAGGAAATCCCCACTACGGATCGTCTCTCATCCTTGCGGATCATGAATCTCAATGTTGCAAGGCTTGAATTGAGGTGAACTAGTCGCAACTGAATGTAGAACCAAGCTCACGCTCTCGCGCTATTGCCGGTCTATAGCAACCTAGATTAGGGCCTACTCTCATGCAAACCCTAACCTAAGCCACTAGCATGAAGATCGACATCATCGTACAATCACACCTCGAGCCCACTCTCGTGCAAACTCGAGCTACGATCTAGGTTGTGATAGTTCATATTCGTCCAATCTCTTGCAAACGAATATTAGTATAGATTTATAATAAAAATCCTAGCTGTAGTCCAATCTCTTGCAAACCAGTTCTAGAGAATCTCTATTATAAACCTAAGTCGAATATCTAGGCCTTCACATCAATTGGGATCCAATCTCGAAATTCCTAGCTACTCGCAGTAAATCAATCACAACCTTTCTTCAATCCTAGCAACAATTCAATTCATTCATCACAATTCAAAGATCGGATCCATAGGGTTCATCCCCATGCCCTAGAACGACGAAACTACTCACAATTCATCATAGGAATCTCAGAAATAAAGCAATAGATCATGTCACAATTCATAGCTAAGAGAGAACAATTCATAAAAATAAGAGTTTTTAAAGAGAAAGATCAAACCCAATTGCGTGTCTATAATCTCCAGCTGAGATTTACAAAAGGAATAGCCGTCAAAAAAATATTCAAGTCTCTCCAAACTAGGGATAAAACTAGGTTTAAATACGAGTCAAATTCGTCCAGAAATTCCTGACAGAATTGCCCCTGCGCAGCACAGAAAACCTAATTTACGTAGCAGTCGGACAGCGCCACTCGATTGAGTGGACCATGTCACTTGGCCGAGTGACAGATCCAATAAAAAATAGAGAATCTGGGAAAATTGGGGGTCTGTCCTCTGTCTGACTCGGGCGAGTAGCCTTCTTCACTCGGCCGAATGAGCAATCTTGCTCGAACGAGTGGGTCTTGTCCAAATTTCCAGTAAGTTGGCCGCTTCTCGGAAGAAAATCCATGTACCACTCGGGCGAGTGGTATTCTCCATTCGGCCTAGTGAACTTTCTTGCTCGGTCGAGTGAACTATGAAAATCGACATTCTGTATCCGTTTCGCTCGACCGAACGCACTCCTTCACTCGGCCGAGTGAACTATCTGTTCGGCCGAGTGAGCTGCTTCTGGGTTCTTTTCTTCTCCTTCTTACCTCCTCGTAGATTCTATCGGATTTCTTCCTCTTCCGCTCATCCTCTAGCGCTGCTAACTCCTCAAATAAGCTGTGGACGACGCTTCGTTGTGCATGAAAGTCCCTTGATCTCATTTTCGCTCCAGATCGCTCAATATCTCCTGAAATACGACAAAAACAAGAAATAGTGAAAAGCAACGCGATATCGTCGAATAATCGTGAAAAACGCAATAAGGGTGATCGAAATGACATGAAAACATGCAGAAAAAAGATGTAAATAAGGAGCGATCAAAATCCCTCAAGCTTACCTCTTACTCGTCCTCGAGGAAGATGAGTAAAAGGCGAACCCGGCGGAAAAAAACAAGGAAAAGGAAAAAGAAGGTAGAAAAGAAAACGAAGAGGGAGGTGCTAGATCATTTTCTCAGGACGTGGACTTGCTTACTCAAACAGCACACGACGAATAAAAACATGCCAAAGATTTTTATCTCGATATCATGATCATATATATGTGTGTGTGTGTGTGTGTGTGTGTGTGCATTCAATATAGAAACCCAAGAATATCAAAACAACATGAAATATGAAATAATTCTAGAAGTAGCATCGTCTGAAGCATCTAAAGTAACATACATAATCATAGATCGCACACTTTTCAATTGAGCGCTTTCTATTTGGAGTACACAATATGAAGTAATAAGAATAGAAAGGAGTGGTTTTCATGAAACACATGCCAAATTTCAATTCTTGGACTTCGTAATACTTTTAGAAATCTCCAAGTACAGAAAATTACCTAGCTTAGGTTGGCATGCACAGACAAGTAGTCGCTCTCTCACACAGCATTGGATCCTCTTCCCCAAGCTTATCTATAAGCGTGGTGTCATCAGCTAAGGCAATAAGACTATCCCCCATTTTTGAAGCTCCAAAAAAATGAAAAATAAAAGAGGGAAGAAAGAGAGAAATAAATGAAATGGGATCATGTATAAACTTTTTTTCTTCTCTATTTCTTCTTTTTTGTCTTTTTTTCAATCAATATATGCAATAAGGATCCCAATTCAAAAGATAGAGGGATATACATATATATTTTTTTCTTTTTGATTTTGGGGTGTTGGAGCATGAACTTTTATGGCAAGGGGAAGATGCCAATATAGGATTTGCTAAAGGGAGGTTCACCAATGATTTTAAGTATAGAAATAATGCTCAAGATATGTGGAGAAAGAAAAATATGCAACGCTAAGTTTACTCTTTAGAATGTGCACGACAACTTTCAGCAGAGTAATGTAATCTACTCAGTTTGATTTCAGAAAGTAAACTAATCGAGTTATATCAACATAGCATACATTCAATTAACCTGAAGGTGAAGCGTACAATTTTCATGCAATAAGAAGTGATATCAGACAACAAAGCAGTACTCCAAATATAGGCAATCAATGAGTGAAGCTTGGTTTGTTTTCTATGAAAAGTATACCATATAAATCATCAGACTCAGCTAATAGTAGAATTTCATTCACATTCATATATGAAGGTGCAGGTTACTATTTCGAACGCATAGCAAGCATGGCATATTATATCTGAAATAAAAATGATGGCATGACAAGATAATATGCATATAGAGGTAAGCTAATTCCACGTCGTCGTCATAGAAAATTCATCTCTAGCAAAAGGATAAAGGAAATAAGGATAAAAGAAAAATAAGATCTACTATACATATGTAGCACACACAAAAAGTAAGAAAGCGTGATGCATGAGAAAAAAACATGAAAAAGTGGGTGGGAATAAGTGTAAAACAAAGAAAGGTGGAAAAAGAAAATAAAAATAAAGAAAATGAAAAGTGCGTGAGATACTCACTCCCCCAAGCTAAACTGCACAGTGTCCTCAATGTGCTAGGTGTGGCACACGGAGAAATATGATATGGGTGTGGTGGGTGAGGATGCATGCATGATAAAGTATGAAAATAAAATAAAATAAGATGTATATGCAAATGATGCATGCAGAGATCAAGATCGTGCAATATAGGTGTCCCCAAAAATACCTTCTCTCTCCCAAAATGATATAGACAAATATGAGCAAAAAGTGACCAAAATGTGTGTGGATGAGTGGTGCAAAATCAGCAGGCAGAATGATATCTAGTATAGCAGCAGCAAAAGTATGAGATGCATCCAATGTGTGCCTAAGTAGGTGGTGGAGCACCAGCACCGTCCTGTGGTGGAGGTGGCGGTGGTGGAGGCTGCTGGGCAGTGGTACGGGTGGTGGCAAGTGGCGGCTATGACAGTCGTGCAAGAATCTGGTTCAGGCTAGCCTGAATACCAGGGAGTATAGCGACGCGAGACTGTACAGCACTAACAGTAATGGAAAGAGCCCGGAAATCTCCTCTAAGCCCACTAACTGCCCCCTCTAGAGCACGTAAGTGCTGAATTATGGTGTCGGGGGGCGGTGGGACAGAGGGTCGAACAGTGGGGAACATGGCTGCCTCGCACGGCTACCATAGACTTCAGGTGCAACTACCGGGCATGGCTATGGTGCCGTGCTCACTAAAACATGCTCAGCCTCAGTGGGAGGCTGAGACGCAGGAATGGTCAAGGAAGAAAGAGCAGCAGCGGAAGAAGAAATGGTGACATAGGGTGAGGAGGTCAAAGTGGTCGGTGACACAGAAATGGGGACAGATGTCATGACACTCTCGGTGCAGACAGCTGCTGTAGAGACGGTAAGGTCGACGACTGGGGAGGCCGTGAAGTGTGTAGAAGATGACTCCCCAGGGGTCAAAAATAATAATGTGGACAGGGTCTCCACTGCGGAAGTGAAGGAAGGCTCGCCGCTCTCAAGAATGGTGGTGGGGCGCTCAAAACTCACATATGAAATAGGATCAATGGCTAGCAGCATGGTGGTGGTGGTGGTCGTGGTGGTGGACTCAGCAAGTGTACTCCCGACACTGACAGAAGTGTGGACAGAGGTGTCGGGAGGAGCAGACAAATCGGGTGCAGGCTGAGGTATCTTCGGGTCCAGAGGTGGAAGGAGGGGCTCCTGCTGAGCGCCCTCAGGCTCTAGCACGTACACAGCTGGGATGAGGACGTCCTGTTGGATCCTGTCAAAACAACGATGTTAGGATCGAATGAAGAGGAGAGACTTACGCTTGCGTACGCGGCACCGTAATCTCTGAACTTCGCCCTCGGATTCGCCACAACGGTCAGTACTTTGTCACGAAGGATCGAAGCAGCGTTTCACCGCCTAAATCTCTATTTAGAAGAGGATTTTAATGGAAGGGAGAAGAAGAACACAAGTTGCCTTATGCAAACTTATGGCATGGTAAGATTAGTATAAATTCCTTACCCTTGGGTCCTATTTATAGGCTTTAGGGGTAGTTATTGTAGGAAATAACTAAATATAAGCTTATTAGCCTATATTAGCACATTCACTTATCCTCTTCTTCATTCACTTATCAAGTGCCTTTTTGCACTTATAAAGTGACTTTTTCCACTTATCGAATGGTCCTTTTCACACAAGAAAAGGTTCCCTTCGCGTACGCTTTCGTGCACGCGACATCTGAGGTCCATAGGCCCTCATACATCCCCTCATGGGTGTATATATGCCGTCCATATCCAACATCTCCCACTCACACTTGAGGGGATTGTAAGGAAACATCTTTTCCTTTAGTTCTTCTGTTTATCATACCGAGAAATAGACTGTGTGACCGTCATGCACATAGAGTCCGTTGTTGTGCAATTGTTAGAGATACACAACACTCCTCGAGGTGCAAAGTTGAGTAGATTAACTCATGCTTTACCCTAGATTATTTCTTCACATTTCTTATACTTTATATTCAACAATTGAATCCCATCTGGATTACAATTGGCTGGCCAGCTTTGAATCTTTAAAGTCCAAATGTGAATATGAAATTAATCTTCCTCTTCTTACGATCCTTTCGATCTTGACTTGACTTGCTTTTCTAACATGCCCCGCCGGACCGAATTGACCATAGTCCATAAGCAACATGCTAAGATAGCAATTACCCAGTCAAATCTAAAGGAACCAATTAGAGTCCATAAGGGTAATGAGTTAAGACCCATGTGGTCTTTGGGTCTCACATAATAGTAAACACAATTACTATTCTAACTCAATGGTCAAATGCATACGTAGTATGAATATGTATTACAACATCACTCTTTTCCCAGGGAGCGTATGTCTTAATGATGTTGAAAGGATGATGATCAGACACCACAATGTCTGACTTTGAGTCCCTTTTACTACTCTTTAATCTCCTGGACCCACATCCCGCATAAGACAGATAGGAAAAAAATCCTTTTAGATCTTTTGTAAGCATCCATATGATGCAGATCTCTCATACAACCATTTTGTTTAAGTCATGACTCTAAATCGTCCGTCTGACAATTTTGACTTTAAACAGGTCTCATCTTTATCTTATCTGTCTGATAGAATAAAGGCGGTTGCTCTTGTGAGAGAGCCAACCTCAATCTGTCCGACATACTAGAAAATACAGCTGAGATATAAGAAATTTACACAAACATTTTCAAGAAACTCATATGCAATGTCGAAAAGAACTTATTCTTTTATTAAATTTGATCATTCATAGACATGGGAATATACATTGGTACAACTCAGCTCTTACGCAATCCTTGAGATGATAAGTGTTTGTAAAACACATCTTTAGGGATCGCCTTCGTAAGCGGATCCGCTATCATCTCATGCGTAGATATGTACATAATGTCTACCTTCTTGGTTTTATCATAGTCTTTTGTAAATTTGTAGCGGATATCAATGTGTTTGGTCTTACAATGGAATTTTGGATCTTTGACATATGCTATAGATGCTTGACTGTCACTGTGTATTGGTACAACACCTGAGTCATTTGCATCAATTAGCCTGTCTAAGAACTTCCTAAGCCAAACAGCTTCTTGGACCGTCATGCTAAATGCTACGAACTCGGCTTCCATAGTTGAAAGTGCGATGCAGGATTACTTCTTGCTACTCCAGGATATTGCACCAGATCCGAGTAGAAAAACATATCCTGAGGTCGATCGTCGCTCATAGAGATCACCTACCCAATCAGCATCAGTGTAGCCTTCTAGCCTCAAGGCATCTCCTTGATAGCATAAAGCATAATCCGCAGTTCCTTTACGATACATCATTATCCTCTTAACCGCTTTCCAGTGTACTTGCCCTGGATTGGATTGGTAACGACTTACCATTCCAACGGCAAAACAGATGTCCGGTCTTGTACACATCATAGCGTACATAAGACTACCAACGGCACTGGAATATGGGAATTTTTCCATAATTTCCTTTTCTTTTTGGTTCTTTGGACACGATTTCAGACATAAATTATCGCATTTGCTTATAGGAGTATCAATGGACTTGCAGTCCTGCATATTAAAACGTTCTAGAACCTTCTTTATTTAAGTCTCTTGTGAAAGAGAGAGAAGTTTCTTTGAACGATTCCTTGAAATCTTAACTCCAAGGATATATGCGGCTTCTCCCATGTCTTTTATCTCAAAAACTGATGAAAGCCAGGCCTTGATATTCATCACAAATCCCTTGTCATTTTCGGCTATTAAAATGTCATCTACATATAGAGACATAATAACATACTTGCTTTTAATCCTCTTGATATATACACAGTTATCTTCATCAAGCATGGAAAAACCATTTGATAAGAAAACTTCTTGAAATCGTATATACCATTGCCTCGAGGATTGTTTAAGACCATATATGGACTTACGAAGTTTACAAACCTTATGTTCGTTTCCTTCTTTTACAAACCCTGTTAGTTGTTCCATATAGATCTCCTCGTCCAATTCTCCATTGAGAAAGGCAGTCTTTACATCCATCTGATATAATTCGAGGTCTAAGCAAGCTACCATAGCCAGAATCAAGTGAATCGAGGTAAAACGAACAACAAGTGAGAAGGTCTCTTCGTAGTCTATCCCTTCCTGTTGCGTAAAACCTTTTGCGACAAAGCGAGCTTTATATCTGTCTATAGAGCCATCAGCCTTATGCTTGATCTTGAGAACCCATTTGTTCCCAATAGCTCTACGTCCTCTGGGTAAGTCAACCAAGTCCCAGACTTGGTTAACTTTCATAGATTCTAATTCATCCTTCATCGCTTCCATCCATTTGTCTTTTGCAGGGCATGATACGGCCTGTTTGAAAGTAGCAGGCTCGTCATCTTCTTGTAGTAAAGTCATAATGGTTTGCAGGAATTCATCCTCAAATCTTAGAGGAGCTAACCTTGTACGACTACTACGTCGTATTTGAGATTCTTCAAGTCCTTGTTGACTCGAATTTAGATCAATTCTAATATCACTCCCACTTGGAATGTCGTTAGAATTGCTCCCACTTGGATCATTATTCCCGTATGGAATAGGATTAGCATCATTCGTATCATCCATTGGTGAAGGTTGAAACGTAATTTCGTCTTCACCAAGAATTCTCCCACTCTAATGAGGTAATCCTTCTTGATCATTAATCTCAAATAGAGATAAGTCCTGACTTATCTCGCCATGTCTTGGAAACTCATTTTCCAAGAAAGTGACATCCCTCGACTCAAATTCAATTAGACCTCCATTGTCTTCCTGACCAATGAAAATATAACCTTTGGAGTTTTCTGCGTATCGTATATAACATACATTTCCTCCCCCTTGGCCCTAGTTTGTCATACTTATGGGAGGAAATATGTGCGTAGGATGCACATCCCCAAGGTTTTAAAATGTTTAAGTCAGAAGACCTTTGGTTCCACAACTCATAAGGAGTGGAGCTAACTGATTTCGAGGGTACGCGGTTTAAAATGAAAGCGGCCGTCAATAATGCATCACCCCAAAAGGTGATTGGCAATTTAGCTTGCGCCATCATTGAATGGACCATTTCCATTAAAGTCCTATTTCTCCTTTCTGCAACACCATTTTGTTGCGGAGTATAAGGCATAGTTACCTGATGAACTATGCCTTTTTCATCACAAAGTTCCTTAAAACTTGTTGATTGTTATTCACCGCCTCTATCGGTTTGCAAGACCTTAATCTTGCGATCTAATTGATTTTCCACCAAACTCATATAGTTTTGAAGAAGGTTAATGCTTCACTTTTGTGGGATATCAAATAGATATGACCGAATCGGGTGAATTCATCAATAAAAGTGATGAAATAGGACTTCCCGTGTCTTGTCTTGACGTTCATCGGACCACATATGTCCGAATGGATGATCTGTAATGGAACCTCGGCCCTTGTGCTGGTTCCAAATGGCTTACGACAAGATTTCCCTACAAGGCAATGTTCACAAGTCGACATTTCGACCTTTGAAACATTGGATAGAAGGCCACGTTTGGCAAGTCTATCCATTCGTGTTGGTCCAATGTGACCAAGCCTTGCATGCCAACAAATTACATCTGATTCATAATTTGATGAATTTGCAACAAGGAAATTTTCATTATTAAATGAGGAATCATACATTGTATTTAATAAAATAAATCCTTTAAATACATACCCAGAACCAATTAGAGTATTATTACAAGACAAGTCCACTTTACAATTATGAAAGAACCAGCTATAACCAAGACCCATTAACACGACCACAGATATAATATTCATTCGAATATCTAGAGCGAAGAGAACATCATGAAGTAGGATATTACGGCCGTTGTCCAAGACGAGCTTGCAAGTCCCAACGCCTTTCACTTCAACACGCGTGTTGTTTCCTACATAGATCCACTTCGTTCCTTGGGGTATCCGGTGATACTCCACGAAGGACCGTCTGTCCCTAGCTATGTGGTCGGTGGCACCTGAATCAATTATCCAAAAAGGATTAGATTCTACAAGAAATATTGAACTAGAAACACATATGTAACTAGTGTTATTACAAGTTACCTCGTCACCTCCATTCGTACATGAACGAGCGTAGTGACCTAACTTGTTGCACTTGAAACACTTGATCTTCTTCAAATCCTTCTTCTTGTGCCATTTCTTGTGCCCGCCCTTATGTTTGGGTTTCTTGGTAGACGCTGGTTGCTTATTACGTTCATTAGTAAACTTCGAATGATTTTTCCGTTTCTTTCCCCCGTGTGAGGAACTAGCAACCATGTGCACTTCTGCACTTGGCTTGGCGGCCGCAAGCCGCTCCTCCTCTAACTCGAGGTGCTTGGAAACATCGCTGAAGTTCTTGATGCTCTCATTATGAGTGAGATGCATCTTCATTTGGTCCCACCCATTTGGTAGAGAACGTATGACTGCTTGGATTTGTTGCTCATCAGTGAGCACATGACCTGCATACTTCAACTCTGAGATGAGATTCGCCATATGTCGTAGATGTTTCCCCATGGAATGATCTGGAAGTTTTTTGTATGAATCAAATCTTATAGTTAAAGAACAAAGTTTGGACACCGAGGTGCCACCAAACTTTTCTTCTAGCTTAGACCATATGTCCATGGCTAGGTCATGCTCTCGGAAGATGCACATTATGTCATCGGCCATACTGGACAATAACGTAATGCGAGCAATCTTGTTCTTCCAAGACCAAGCATCGAAAGCTTCCTTGTCTCTTCTGTGTTAGGCTGTAGTGCCCAACTCTGGTTCAATCATTACGTTCTTCAGAGTTTCGAGCACATCTTGCTCCTCTATAACATATTGTATTTTGATGGACCATAGTTTGTAATTATCACCGTTGAGTTTTTCACCTTTGTTTAACTCAGCGACGATGTTCTTGGCAGCGGAAGAAATTTTAGCTTTAAAATGCTGTAAAAGATCCATGAAAAAAAGAAGGTTCGATCAAAAAAACATTGCATAAATTTCATATACATAGTCACTATTTTAACACATTTGTATAATGCAGCAGTCTCGGCCAGCGGACCGACCAGGGGAATGGCTAGTCCATGGTTCACTATCCTCAGACAGAGCCGAGGTGTCCCACAAACTAGTCCAAAAGACCACTGGCCAAATCATGATCAATTTAGATGCCGAATCAATCGAATGTGGAAATTTCAGACTAGTTTAATATCACTCCCACTTGGAAAATCCCACTTGGAATGATATTATTATATTTGATAAGTTACTTTCGAAAAATATTGAAGAAGTTGTTCTAGAATCGGAAAAGTCATTACGATCCCAATCACCATCTAGAACAACTTTCAATATTTCCCCATCACGTTATCATAATTAGTACTCTTATAGTACTTTGCAGCGGAAAAGCATTTTTGAAAACGTATTTTCCAAAAAATTAGGGAATTTTTAACTTGGTACCCTTATGGTAATAAAATACCCTTGTTATATTTGCAAAAATATTCGGTAAGTTCTACACCGAATATTTTGGAAATTCCCCGGCCATTGCCGAGGTTATGCCGTGGCCGTACCAAGGCCGGATTCCTTCTCCGAAGAGAAAATTGCCATTGCAATTTTGGCCAAGGCCGAACATCACCTGAGGGGAGTTTTTCTGCAAGTCACCATCGCCGGCTCCCGTATGGATCCAGGCGCTTCCCCCTACAGGAGAAATTTGCCGCAGACAACTGTCGCCGGCTCCGTAGAGACCGGCCATGCAAGCCACCACCCACGCAAGCCCCCCCAATCACTGGGCTGACCGGGGCTTGGCCCTGGCTGAGGCCAAGGGCCGACAATGGCTTGGCCCTGGCCACGGCCAATGCCGGTAGAGGCCCTGGCAAAGGCCAGTGCCGGCAAAGGCCCTGGCCTCGGCCAGGGCCGGCCTCGGCCAGGGCCGGCCGTGGCCCTGGCCTCGACCAGGGCCCCCTGGCCCTGGCCGCGACCGGCCAGGGCTGGCCCTGGCCTTGGCCAGGGACCCCTAGCCCTGGCCGCGGCCGGCCAGGGCCAGGGCCGGCCCTGGCCGAGGCCGGCGAGGGCCGGCCCTGGCCCTGGCCAGGGCCCCCTGGCCCTGGCCCTGGCCAGGGCCCCCTGGCCCTGGCCGAGGCCCCCTGGCCCTGGCCGAGGCCGGCCAGGGCCGGCCCTGGCCGAGACCATGGCCGGCCTTGGCCTCTTGGCCATGGCTGGCCTCCCCCTTGCATGGGGTTGGCCGCACACCCCCAGCGGAGGGGGTGGCCTTGTTTGTTATTGGCTGTAGCCAACCCCATCCGCATGGGGAGGGGGGATGCGTAGCCTCCATGGCCCATATGGCCATGGCGATCATGCACCAAAGAGGTCATCTTCTCTGACGAGAAATTTTGTAACCGCCATCTTCATTTTCTCCGATGAGACACCCGTTCATCGAGAAAGTAGTTATCCTTCAATGGCCGTGTGCCAAAAAAAATTAACATACCTTCACGACCGCAAACGTCACGCTCCACATGAAGAGAGTTCACATTCTCTATTGAATGGAGACTCAGCATCCATGAAGAGTGCGAGTTTGGCGAGATGAACGGTCAGTTCTTCCCGTCATGGAGAGTTCTTGCCATATCCGTAATGACAGAAGACCCTAACGTGAAAAGAACAACTGCTGCGATTCTCTCCGTCACGATGCGCTCCTACCATATCCATAATGGTAGGAAACTCATTCGTGAAAAAGACAACGCCTCGTTCATCGGTGAGACCGGAGCAAACCCGTATGGCTCTGATACCAATGTTGGATCATGTCAAAACAACGATGTTAGGATCGAATGAAGAGGAGAGACTTACGCTTGCGTACACGGCACCGTAATCTCTGAACTTCGCCCTCGGATTCGCCACAACGGTCAGTACTTCGTCACAGAGGATCGAAGCAGCGTTTCACCGCCTAAATCTCTATTTAGAAGAGGATTTTAATGGAAGGGAGAAGAAGAACACAAGTTGCCTTATGCAAACTTATGGCATGGTAAGATTAGTATAAATGACTTACCCTTGGGTCCTATTTATAGGCTTTAGGGGTAATTATTGTAGGAAATAACTAAATATAAGCTTATTAGCCTATATTAGCACATTCACTTATCCTCTTCTTCATTCACTTATCAAGTGCCGTTTTGCACTTATAAAGTGACTTTTTCCACATATCGAGTGGTCATTTTCACACGAGAAAAGGTTCCCTTCGTGCACGCTTTCATGCACGCGACATCTGAGGTCCATAGGCCCTCATACATCCCCTCATGGGTGTATATATGTCGTCCATATCCAACACGTCCATCGCCGGAATCCACTCTCCTCTTGCAGGTCCAATATGAGTCCGAGCGGGGCTCGAAAGAACCATGTAATCAGCGCCAAAAGGACCGTGCAGCCATACCCAGTGGTGCTGACCATGAGGACGTAGCATCCTCATGCGGGCCATAACGTCAATGTAAAGGGAAGTGGGGCTCGAGGGTCGTAGCAAACCAGCTGGAAGGTCCACCCTGCATATGGGAGCTAGAAGAGTAATCAGACCACCACAATAGATAGGTGTCCGGGCGCCGACGGAGATAATGATGCGGTCTAAATACCAACTAGCTATGTCAATCTGAATGGCGGGGAGTAGAACGTCTCCACTACCTCTAAGGCTCTCGCTCGAGTCATCGCGTAGAGCATGTAAAGCTCAGGCATCGACATCGTCCCCGGCTCATACCTCGCCAAGAAAGTGGTGGTCATGAGGCGATGTGCTATACGAAGGCATTGGTGGAGGATAGCGGAGGCCTTGGCCCGGCTAGGGTCAAAGGCGAGGGTCGATCCAGTGATGCGTGTCCAGAAGGCATGGGTATCAAATGACGGTGGAGGGATATGCGTGGGGGCTATAGGCTCGGTCTGGGTTCCGGGACTGGGGGCCACTGAAAGTAGGCTCGGAGCATGTCAAGAGTGATCTCACATCCATCAATCAAAATGAGCATCTCCCAGGAGTCCTACTAATGGAACTCAGGACCTCGAGTGTCGGACGGATGTAGGTATCCACCGACACAGACAAAAAGTCACGCCACCCCACGTTGTCATACAACTGGAGTAGGCCCTCAAGTACCCCTAGGCGCTCGAAATCGGCAAGGTATGCGAACCTAGAGGGTACGATCGAACGACGGGAGAGCCTCTCGAATCGGACATGCTATGTGTCGTCTCGGAAGGTGATCCCCATCGTGTCGAAAGCGGGGGCGGGCTGTGCCGGTGGAGGAATGGGTGCGGTAGGAGGCGGAAGTGTGGATGGTGTCGGGCTAGGTGGCAGAGAGTCTGCTCTAGCAAAAGAGGAGCCAGGCTCATTGGTCCTCTTCCGCTTCGAGGCGGGCGTCCGCTAACATGCTCTAGTGTTGTATAAATGCGAAGTACTGTATAAGAGGAACGAGTGTACCCAAACACGACGCGAGTGCAAGCGATTGATGCGTGCAGAGGATCGCCTCCTCCGAGAGGCTCCAAATCAGCTCCTGATTCTCTCCCAAGCTAGTGAAGTGGAGAAATGGAGAAAAGGGAGAAATTGGGCGAAATAGGGATGATCGACGACGGAGAGGATCGGCACCGGTGGCAACCCGGAGGTGTGGTCGGCGCGATTGGTGGAGCGTTCTGTAATTTTAACCTGTATGGATCAATACACTAGAGGGGGGTGAATAGTGTATATAATAAAAATGTTGCAAATAAAACGTTACTAATATTTGCAAAGATGGCATAGAAATAAAATGACAAGTATAGAAAATTAAACCAATCGCAAACACAGAGATTTATCCTGGTTCGGATCCTCTTGATCCTACTCCAGTCCTCTACTCCCAGTAGAGATTTTCAATCCACTATAATCACTTGTCCCGCAAGTACAAACTTACAAAAATGGCGACACTCCCCGTGTTCCAAACTTTGTACAATCTCTAAACAGAGATTCAAACCTGTTAAATAAGAAATAGAAAAACACATAGAGCCTTGTTATGAATTTCAGAGAATGAATTCAAGGATGGTGTTTTAGAAGATGAACTTCAAGATGTATAAGATATGTAATGAAGATCAATACTTGAAGTTATCTGGTTCATAAAAGAAGAGAGAGATCAATCGATTTCTTCTTGCAATTATGAACACAAACAACTTTCCAAAATGATGTTGAAAAATCCAAGTTTTTCCGTTCTTAAACGAAGAAATAAATCTAATGATTTCTTCTTACAAATAAGAAAAGAACAACTAATGGCCTAAAGCTTTAGAAAATGAAAGACTTGATTTCAACAAATAAGAGAGTAAAGAAGAGGAAAGTGAGTGAATAGAAAGAGAGGGTCTACCCCTATATTTATAGTATTTAGGGACGGTAGGAGACTGTAGATAATGTTAGAAAATGGGCAAGAACCGTCCCTGAAAATTTGGGATCAAAACGGCTAGTTTTGAAATTGGTCGACAAAAATTTAGAGAGAGAATTTTGACCGTTGGAAGGCAGTTCTAGAATCTACACGGTTATGGGAGTTAGCATATGTAATCCCATAGTAAAATTCGAAGGTTTAAAATTGGTCGACCAAAATGGGGTTATTGGTTGCCAATTTTCAAAGTTGCGAATTTTCGAATTTGGGAAGTGTAGATCTCTGAGTAATGGAACCTAGATGACTAAGACATATTATCACAAGGCTTTGTGACTCTAATAAAGTAAATTTTACATTGAATACATAAAGCCATAGATAGGACAGCATCTGCAACGGAATCTGAGAAGCTTCTTTGCAGGGGATCCTTAAGTGATTATATATCCAAGTCGTGGATGTAGGTGCCTTTGACTTTCCAGCTTCATGAACTATGATATATCCATTTGAATACGCATGAAGATATCTGATTGTGTGGAACTCAGCATGTACTTGTATCTACATAGATTAGAGTTAGTAGCACTGTATGTTGAGTATTGATTCCCTGGATTTGGTTTTGATGATGAACAAACATAAATATCGTGAACTAACTCTTTGTGAGCGCAGTTATGGAGATCGTCGCCAAATTTCTATGAACATCCAAAGCGACGTCTCAAGACTTCTCAAAGCGCGTGAACGTGTGCTTGAAGCTTCGTTGAAGCTCAAGGACCATTATTGAAGTCATGAAGATTTGATTGAAGCTTTTGAAGACGGTTCGTCAAGTTTATTTTTTGACTTCTATCTTCTTTTCGTAGAATGTTAAGCCTTGAGTAGGTCTTACGTTCTAATCTTCATAACGCTCATATCTTAGAGCTAGGATCTTAGTAGAAGCCCATACGATCTTTCCCGAAGCCTCGCGCTTCGAATCGCGGCTTCTTGTGCATATTAGTTGGTTCAAGAAGAAGAACCAACCGACTAGATGGCAATCTAGTCGGTCGGTAAAGCTTCTTGAACCGACTAGAATGCCTTCTCAATTCCAAGCTCTTTACTGTTTACAGTTAGTCGGTCAAAGAAGGTTCACCGACCGACTAGTTGTGAAACTAGTCGATTAGGAATCCTTCTTAGACCGACTAGTTGAGCTTCTACTGTATAGCCTAACTTATTGTTTATCGCTAGTCGGTCAAAGTACATTTGTCGACCGACTAGTTGATGAACTAGTCGGTTAGACTTTGTTCTTAGACCGACTAATTCATCTTGAGTTCAGCCTTCTCTATTTCACCTGTTAGTCGGTCAAAGTTGACTCACCGACCGACTAGTTGTGAAACTAGTCGGTTGGCAAGTCTTCTTGGACCGACTAGTTATACATTCCATGAACTTCTTCTTTTGGTTTTTTACCTCTTAGTCGGTTCATGTTGATTGACCGACCGACTAGTTGATGGACTAGTCGGTCAGTCATCCTTCTTTGACCGACTAGTCTGCTTCAGAATAGAGCCGTTGGAGCATTAAATGCCACGATTTTTGCTCTCTCTTTCCTCTATCCTATATATACTTGGAGTGCTGCATTCATAGCATTCAAGGCTGATATTAATTGAAGTTTAGAGATCAAAAGAGAAGCAATTAATTCTCATTCAAAGCTCTTTCATTCCTTTCAATAATCTCTCCCTCACTCTTATTTCAAAAGAGAGATTCATTGATTGTGGGCCTTCCAAGCCAAGTGCTTGATTCTAGGTCACCAACATCCACCTAGGCTCCCATTGCTGGTCATCTACTTGGAGCTAGGGTTTGGTGCCATTCATCTTCCCCAAAATCCTCTCTGCCCTAAATCGTAAGTTTTACTCAAGGCATAGGTTTTTGTGGTAAGCATTTCGTATTTCATTTACATTGATATAACAAGTGTTTTTCTCTCGGTTGTGAGAGATTGTTTGTGATCCCGGTTTATGGGAGTCACAATTTCATTTGTGTATGATTTGATCTTGTAGATGTTTTCTACAAGTATTTCATAGTGCAAATTTGAGTTAGAGGTTTCTAACTCAAGTATCCGGAGGGGATCCAGGTGTTTGGGACGTAGGATCACCGGGAACAAGTCGGGGAGATTTGGGTGGATCCGAACCCGTTATATCGTGTGTTTGCGATTGCATTTCTTTGTTGTCACTTTTACATTTCCGCATTGTTGGTTGAGGTTTGCAAGATAATTAGGAATTATCTTCTTAATTATTTTAAAGTACTATTCACCCCCCTCTAGTACTTGTGCAGTAGCTTCGTAGGGCATTACACTGTATGTGTTTGTCATATCAAAACCATATGGGAATAGAAATATGGAATTATGAAATTCCAACATTCTCCCCCCTTTTTGATGATGACAAACATAAAAAATATATATAGTTAAAATTGAACATATCAGATATACTCCCCCTGAGTATGTGGAGTTTGTGAATACTCCCCCTGAGTAGATGAAATATATTCTCCCCCTTTGGAATCCTCAAAAAGCGGCAAAGAATAAATGAGTTAAAATTAGGAGAGAAATATAATTAGCTGCAAAATAAGGAGTATATAGCCTAAAAATATTGAAGGAAAAAAGAAAAAAAATTGTAGGCCGAAAAGAGTTGTAGGAAAACACAGTGTTGTAACGGTCGGTTTCCGATCGTACTTTCTTTGTGCACGTGCTCTTGATCGTGCACGTGTTTATTTTAGACTCTTTTTTATGTTGAATATTATTGTGTGATATGTCGTTGTGATCGTCTCTGAGGGTATTAGATTGGGGAACTAATTTGGAACGACATTTCTCGAGTCGTTCTCCCGCGATCCTATCTTATTTGATCTGACGTCGCGACTTTTCTGTTTTGACGCGAGACGTTTCTATTTTTAGTTTCGTCTCTCGACGTCGAAATTTAGATCCGTCTTCTTGGTTCTCTTTCTTTCGTCGCCCCGAACACCCCAATATTTATTTTACAATTTTTGGACTTAATTTGACCTATTTTCCATTTTTTGAAAATTTTAAACAATTTTAAAACCTATTTTTATAAGTGTTTTAATTATGATAAAATTCCTATATTTTAATAACGTAGTAAAGAATTTTTTGACCAAATTTCAGAATTTTTGGCCGCACACAACTTGCGTGAAGGAGAGGAGAGTGAATTTGTTTTAAATAAATTATTTTAAATATTTTAAATATTTTTCTTAAAACCCTAACCCTAACCCTAACTCTTTTCTATTTATATAAACCCTAGGCTAGGTTATTTTCGCAGCCACACAAACCCTAGCCATCAAAAACACCATCCCAAAATTCGTCGCAACGTTGCGACAGCCGCCCAGTGCACGACCGACGGCTGCCCCCCGCTTTTCCCCATGCCCGACCGGAGCCCGCTCCTGCATCGCCCGCTTGTAGCGCTCCGCTGCAAGCCCCCCTGCTGTCGCCCGCACCGACCGAGAGCCGCTCCGCACCCGCGCTCCGCTCCGCTTCGTTGCAACGTTGCAACTCGCAGCGCCCCGCTCCGACCGAGAGATCCGCTCGGTCTGACTGAGGGAATCCCTCGCACCGCACGAGACCCAGTCTCCGTTGCGCTGCAACATGCCCGACCGAGAGTTTCTCTCGGTCTGACTGAGAGAAACCCCCGCACCGACGGTGTCCGATCGATGGCCGTTCATCGCAACTTTGAATCTCCCACACCAACTCCTGTGGTGGGCCCCTCAAGTTCTCCCGAGTTGTTGTGGGTCCCCCATTGACCCCTAGCACTGCTGTGGGCCCCACTTGGGAGTGCTACTTCATGGATTCGCCGTCTACAACATTGCGATACGTCGTAGGCCTTCGTCGCAAGTTCCAGCTTTTGGGGAATCGTGCGAGGACCAGATCTGAAGCTGAGGAGTTCTCCGTTCAGAGACGACTTCCATTCTATGGCAAACTCCGATTCAGGTTGGTTCCCCAAAACTCGTAGAAACCCCCACAATAGCTGATTGAACCCTAAACTAAAAATCGTCAACTTGAACTAAAATTTATTTTCCATCACCAGTAAAACGTTGTACGAACATAGAAAATCGACGAATGGACTCTATTGACTGTGCACATAGGATTAGATCGTCGATTAGGCTGAAACATCGAAAAAGTGACTTTTGACGAATAGGATAGTCCCGATAACCTAGAAACGAACCCTAATAGGATTTGATGAAATTGAGACCTGACACCGTCGACGTGGCGATATTTCAGACAGACTTCCGCGGACGAGACGCTTGGACGAGATGCTTCGAGAGGACGACACACTCGCCATCACAGACAAGTGTATCCACTTGCACTTTTGGCCGTGCTTAGGCCTTAGCTAGTTAGAATTGTTAACTGTGAACAAAAAGAACCGGACGTGAAATGATAGCGTCCGGGACGACTCCTAACGGCTCAGACTTGACGACGAAGTCTGAGCCCGACAACAACAAATTTTGACATCATAGGGCTATCATGTGTGTGCGTGTGTGTGGACACCCTAGAATAACCCTTCCCGTCTTGTCACGTCTCGTCCCGTCTTGTACAGCCCGCTGAGCAATAGGGCACTCTCCGAGTGATCCCTTGTCCTGATTCACAGCCTGCGGGCAATAGGGCACTCTCCAAGTTAGAGAAAGTGATCCCTTGTACTGATACACAGCCCGAGGGCAATAGGGCACTCTCCAAGTTAGAGAGAGTGATCCCTTGTACTGATTCTCAGCATGCGGGCAATAGGGCACTCGCCAAGCTAGAGCGATTGATCCCATGTACTGTTTGTCTTGTCTTGTCTTCATTGGGGTTTGGGGTTGGGTTGAGCGTGCGCACGACAAGAGGGTCTGATCCCCCTCGAACCGTAAGGCGTGAACCCTTTCGTGTCTCACTTGCCTTGTCTCGTCTTGTCCCGTCACGTCCCGACTTGTCATGACACCTGTAGGTTAGTCCCATAGTTGGTAGCACGCGCTACGACTACTACTTGCTGCGCTTTACCTTCCTGCTGCGTTACTTCTGTTTGTTACTCAGTTATAACATCAGCATGCTAATCAACCAGTAAAACGTTGTCTAAAAGTTGATACACTTGTAGTTTGGTCTAACCCTTTTTGTAGACCTTACTTGACGTACAGTTCCTTCTTTTGGTGCTGTACGTCAGGTGTTGAGCCAGAGTACGTCGATGAGGCAGACTTACCAACAGAGGGAGAGCCGGAGGACGTTGATCTGGAGTACGATCCAGAGGAGGACCAGAGTTAGAGGCCTCTAGTTGCTGATCCAGAGTTCTGTTCCAGTTTAGTTGGGTGCGTAGCACCTTTTGTTTTCTTGACTAGGTTGGGTGCTTACACCGTTAGTTTCTTTTCTGCAGTTGTAGCCCTTCGGGCGTTTTAGACTCTCAGTACTTTGGATGTTATTTGGAATAAACTGAAATCATATCTCTTTTCAGTGCTTTTGTTGCTCCGTACTAACTTGCAGGGACCTGTTTCCTTCGTTTTGGAATACTACAGACACTTATTGGGACTGGGCTCTCTGCCCCGGCCTAAGCGGGCCTTAGTCACGCTTCGCCTCCGTATTTTTGGGAAGCGGGGCGTGACATGTTTTAGTGGTGGCCGATGCAGGTCCCATCCTTCTGCGAATACGGAACAATCGAAGTATTGAATTTCATTTTATTATCATCCAGCAATTGTACGAGTCTGATTCATGTCTTTCTGTCAATAGGATAGCAGGACGACGTACTACCCGATCGGGGAGCTTCGGAGATGGGATTCAGAAAGACCAGGGTGGAGAGTTCCGCCAATTTCTGGGTGTGATGAGGGAGATGCTGGATGTTCATCATCAGTTGGTTCAGCAGTCCCAGCGTGCTACCCAGGCTCCCCCAGTTGCACCACCACCACCTCTGCCTGCCCCACGAGCTGCTCCAGGAGTGAAGCAGTTCAATGAGCTCCAGCCGAGGACATTCTCGGGGAAGTAGGAACCCCTAGCTGCTGACGAGTGGATCCAGAGCACGGAGGAGAAGTTAGTTGCTACGAAGATTCCTGATGATACACGAGTGGAGATAGCGAAGATGCAGCTGATGGAGAATGCGAGGAACTGGTGGCGCATCGAGGAGAGGTGTCTGGAGAAGCCAGTGGAGTGGAAGGCCTTCAGGTCTATGTTCAAGGACAAGTATTTCACCAAGTCTGCTAGAAGGGAGCTGCTGAGCAAGTTTATAGATCTGAAGCAAGGGAGCATGACTGTTGAGGAGTATGAGGCAGAGTTTGAGATGCTGAGTCGTTTTGCTCCGCATATGGTGAGGAAGGAGGAGAAGCGAGCTGATCGCTTTCGTCAGGGGCTGCACCTGAAGATCCAGGCTTCTATGTCTTCGACAGGTTTCACGACTATGAGGGAGGTGTTGGATGCTGCGAAGAATCATGAGATCATAGCTCGTCTGCCTGACCCTTCAGCTGATAGAGGGAAGCGTCCCATGGAGCAGTACCGGCCACCTGCTAGGCCGACTATGAGACCAGTTCAGACAGTACCATTCAAGAGGCCCGGAGCACCCGTTTAGATTCAGGGCAAGGGCCCGTGCCACTTCTGCGGAAAGCCTGGACATGTTCAGGCCACCTGCAGGAAGAAGATGGGACTATGCTTAGTTTGTGGAGATGCCTCGCATGCTGCGAAGGATTGTCTGAGAGCTCGTCATGCTGTAGTTGGAGCGCCAGCCCCGCTGCAGATGAGAGCACCTGCTCCAGTTCAGAAAGGACCTGCTGTTCGTGGACCACCTTTGACGCCCCAGAGGCTGACGTACACCATGACTGCTATGGAGACGGAGGAGCTGGATAGAGTTATTGCAGGTAACTCTTGATCCTAGTCTCTCATTTCATAGTTTAGATCTTATTATTTTTGTTGTTTGTTGACTTGCTTGTTAGAGTAGCTTGGTTTGACCATAGTTGTTTATATCTTAGGCACCATTCTAGTGTCTTCTCACCCAGCTTTGGCTTTGTTCGACTCCGGTGCATCTATGTGCATCATATCCCGGAGGTTTGTAACAAAGCACTCCATTCCCACCCATACACTCCCTAAGTGTTGGGACATCACCAAAGGGAACGGAGTGGTGACAGTGAACTTGGGATGTCGATCGATTTCTTTGGTGGTCAGTGGACACGAGCTCTTTGCAGATTTCATTGTCCACGATCTGCCACACTTCGATGTCGTCCTTGGCATCGATTGGTTGGGAGATTTCCACGCCTCAATCGACTGCCACAGCAAGAGGGTGGTGTTCAGGATTCCAGGCCATCCGGAGTTCGAGTTCCGCAGCAGAGATGTGTCGCTTGGGCCCATCAAGTTTCGGGCCAAGCTGGTGGTGTCGATTGTTATAGCCATGCAGATGGAGATAGAGATCGAGCGACCAGCAGTCGTCAGAGACTTCGACGACGTCTTCCTGGAGGATATCTCAGGTCTGCCACCCGACAGAGCTCTAGAATTTGGTATTGATCTTATGCCGGGAGCGTAGCCGATATCGAAGGCGCCGTACCGTATGGCTCCCGCTGAGCTCGAGGAGCTGCAGAAACAGTTAGATGAGTTGCTGCATAAGGGTTTCATCCACCCTAGTGTGTCACCATGGGGTGCACCTGTTTTGCTTGTGAAGAAGAAGGATGGGTCCCGCAGGATGTGCGTGGACTATCGAGGGCTGAATGCCGTCACCGTGAAGAATAAGTATCCGCTGTCGCGCATCGACGATATCTTTGATCAGCTTGGAGGTTCGAGAGTCTTCTCGAAGTTGGACTTGAGGAGCGGGTACCATCAATTGAAGGTGAAGAAGGATGATGTCCCGAAGACAGCTTTCCGGACAAAGTACAGACATTATGAGTTCGTGGTCATGCCGTTTGGCGTGACCAATGCTCCAACTGTGTTCATGAATTTGATGAACTTGATTTTCTACGACTACCTGGATAAGTTTTTCGTTATCTTTATTAATGACATTCTTATTTATTCAAAGTCTGAGGAGGAGCACAGCTGTCATCTGAGGACAGTGCTGGAGACGCTGAGAAGACACAAGCTATATGCCAAGTATAGCAAGTGCGAGTTCTGGCTGGACAGAGTCACATTCTTGGGACACGTGGTGTCTGGTGATGGCATATCTGTGGATCTGGAGAAGGTCAGAGCTGTCAGAGATTGGCCGACTCCGTAGTCAGCGTCAGACATCAGGAGCTTCCTTGGTTTAGCAGGCTATTATCGGCGATTCATCAAAGATTTCTCGAAGATTGCAGAGCCGATGACGAAGCTGACGAGGAAGGACGTGGAGTTTCTTTGGTCAGATACTTGTGAGGAGGCCTTCAGTAGCTTGAAGGCGAGATTGACCACGGCACCGGTGTTGGCAGTACCGGATCGAAGCGGAGGCTTCGAATTTTATTGTGATGCATCAGGGAAGGGCCTAGGATGCGTCTTGCATCAGCATGGCCACGTGGTCGCGTATGCTTCTCGTCAGTTGAGGACCCATGAGAAGAATTTCCCGACGCACGATCTGGAGTTGGCAGCAGTGATTTTTGCACTGGAGATTTGGAGGCACTTCTTGCTAGGTGAGAGTGTGAAGATTTTCACCGATCATAAGAGCTTGAAGTATATCTTTACTCAGAAGGAGCTTAATATGCATCAGAGGCGATGGTTAGAGCTCATGGCTGACTACGAGATTGATTTGCAGTATCATCCAGGGAAAGTGAACGTAGTGCCAGATGCCTTGAGTAGACTTTCTATTGCAATGGTGCTTACTGCCGACTAGAGGATTCAGCAGGAGCTGAGAGAGATGGATTTGGAGGTTGTCCTACCTGGTGTAGTTCATTCATTCATGAATTTGCAGATTCAGTCCACGATCGTGGATCGGATCAAGGCAGCACAGGCAGGAGATCCAAAACTGCAGAGGATCAGGAGGCAGGTTGAAGCTGGACTACAGACGGAGTTCGTGATACATGAGGATGGTTCGCTGTGGTACGGCAGCAGACTCTGTGTACCCGCAGGTGATATTCGCGAGGAGCTGTTGAGCGAGGCTCATAGCTCGCCATATTCTATACATCCTGGAGGCACCAAGATGTATAAGGATCTCCGTCTGAATTACTGGTGGATTGGCATGAAGAGAAGCGTGGCACGGAGCGTTGCCAAGTGTTTGATATGCCAACAGGTGAAGGCTGAGCACCATCGTACTGCTGGGTTGCTGCAACTGCTTCCTATTCCAGAGTGGAAGTGGCAACATATTTCGATGGACTTCGTGACTGGTTTACCTCGGACCCCAAGGCAGAACGACGCAGTTTGGGTGATCGTAGATCGATTAACCAAGTCTGCGCACTTTATCCCTTTCCGAGTGGGCCAGTCTACGGAAGCTTTGGCGAGGAAATATCTGGAGGTAAAATTTCGTTTCTACTTTTACTCCTATTTTGATTTCCTTTTTTGAAATAGTCGTGATGTAGACCGTGTACATGCAGGAGATTGTACGCTTACATGGAGTCCCCGTGAGCATTGTGTCTGACCGAGACACGAGGTTCACATCTCAGTTCTGGAAGAGTCTGCAGGAGAATTTGGGTATGAGTCTTAGTTTCAGTACGGCGTACCACCCATAGACTGATGGCCAATCCGAGAGGACTATTCAGATACTGGAGGAAATGATGCGAGCTTGTACGCTCGATTTGAAGGGATCTTGGGAGGACCATCTACACTTGATGGAGTTCTTGTATAACAACAGTTACTAGGCGAGCATTGGCATGGCGCCGTTCGTTGCCTTATATGGAAGGAAATGTCGATCGCCACTGAGCTGGGATGACATCGGAGATCGGGAGCTGTTGGGTCCAGAGATGATAGTGGAAGCTGTTGATGTCGTGGGAGACATCAGGGAGAAGCTTAGAGTTGCACAGGATCGCTTCAAGCATTGGGCAGATGCCAAGAGGAGACCCTTGGAGTTTCAGCCTGGAGATCACGTCTTCCTGAAGATTTCTCCGAACCGCGGAGTTATTCGTTTTGGGAAGAAGGGAAAGCTGAGTCCGAGGTATATTGGGCCATTCGATGTGCTTGAGCGTGTGAGAGCAGTGGCCTACCGCCTTGCTCTGCCACCGTCTTTGGAGGGAGTTCACGACGTGTTCCACGTATCTCAACTACGTCGGTACGTCAGTGATCCGTCGCCTACGGTTGATTTCTCAAAGATTACGGTACGCCTGGACCTGACATATGACCAGCAGCCTGTGCAGATCTTGGACTGTCGACAGAAGCAGTTGAGGAATAAGATAGTCGACCTGGTGAGAGTGATGTGGCGTCACGGGTCACCTGGAGAGTCCACTTGGGAGCGTGAGGATGATATGAGAGAGCGCTTCCCGCATCTTTTTCCCAGCGATGCTTGATGTTGATTCCGAGGACGGAATCGTTTCTAAGTTGGGGAGGATGTAACAGTCGGTTTCAGATCGTACTTTCTTTGTGCACGTGCTCTTCATCATGCACGTGTTTATTTTAGACTCTTTTTGATTTTGAATATTATTGTGTGATATGTCATTGTGATCGTCTCTGAGGGTATTAGATTGGGGAACTAATTTGAAACGACATTTCTCGAGTCGTTCTCCCGCGATCCTATCTTATTTGATGTGACGTCGCGACTTTTCTATTTTGACGCGAGACGTAACTATTTTTAGTTTCGTCTCTCGACGTCGAAATTTAGATCCGTCTGCTTGGTTCTCTTTCTTTCGTCGCCCCGAACACCCCAATATTTATTTTACAATTTTTGGACTTAATTTGACCTATTTTCCATATTTTTGAAAATTTTAAACAATTTTAAAACCTATTTTTATAAGTGTTTTAATTATGATAAAATTCCTATATTTTTTTTAATAACGTATTAAAGAATTTTTTGACCAAATTTCAGAATTTTTGGCCGCACACAACTTGCGTGAGGGAGAGGAGAGTGAATTTGTTTTAAATAAATTATTTTAAATATTTTAAATATTTTTCTTAAAACCCAAACCCAAACCCTAACTCTTTTCTATTTATATAAACCCTAGGCTAGGTTATTTTCGCAGCCACACAAACCCTAGCCGTCAAAAACACCATCCCAAAGTTCGTCGCAACGTTGCGACAGCCGCCCAGTGCACGACCGACGGCCGCCCCCGCTTTTCCCCGTGCCCGACCGGAGCCCGCTCCCGCATCGCCCGCTTGCAGCGCTCCGCTGCAAGCCCCCCCGTTGTCGCCCACACCGACCGAGAGCCGCTCCGCTCCACTTCGTTGCAACGTTGCAACGTTGCAACCCGCAGCGCCCCGCTCCGACCGAGAGATCCGCTCGGTCTGACCGAGGGAATCCCTCACACCGCACGAGACCCCGCCTCCACTGCGCTGCAACACGCCCGACCGAGAGTTTCTCTCGGTCTGACCGAGAGAAACCCCCGCACCGACGGTGTCCGACCGACGGCCGTTCGTCGCAACTTTGAATCTCCCACACCAACTCCTGTGGTGGGCCCCCCAAGTTCTCCAGCGGTGTTGTGGGTCCCCTGTTGACCCCTAGCACTGCTGTGGGCCCCACTTGAGAGTGCTACTTCGTGGATTTGCTGTCTACGACGTTGCGACACATGGTAGGCCTTCGTCGCAAGTTCAAGCTTTTGGGGAATCGTCCGAGGACCAGATCTGAAGCTGAGGAGTTCTCCGTTCAGAGACGACTTCCATTCTATGGCAAAATCCGATTCAAGTTGGTTCCCCGAAACTCGTAGAAACCCCCACAATAGCTGATTGAACCCTAAACTAAAAATCGTCAACTTGAACTAAAATTTATTTTCCAGCACCAGTAAAACGTTGTACGAACATAGAAAATCGACGAATGGACTCTATTGACTGTGCACATAAGATTAGATCGTCGATTAGGCTGAAACATCGAAAAAGTGACTTTTGACGAATAGGATAGTCCCGATAACCTAGAAACGAACCCTAATAGGATTTGATGAAATTGAGACCTGACACCGTCGCCGTGGCGATATTTCAGACGGACTTCCGCGGACGAGACGCTTGGACGAGATGCTTCGAGAGGACGACACACTCGCCATCACAGACAAGTGTATCCACTTGCACTTTTGGCCATGCTTAGGCCTTAGTTGGTTAGAATTGTTAACTGTGAACAAAAAGAACCGGACGTGAAATGATAACGTCCGGGACGACTCCTGACGGCTCAGACTTGACGACGAAGTCTGAGCCCGACAACAACAACTTTTGACATCATAGGGCTATCATGTGTGTGCGTGTGTGTGGACACCCTAGAATAACCCTTCCCATCTTGTCACGTCCCGTCCCGTCTTGCACAGCCCGCTGGGCAATAGGGCACTCTTCGAGTGATCCCTTGTACTGATTCACAGCCTACGGGCAATAGGGCACTCTCCAAGTTAGAGAGAGTGATCCCTTGTACTGATACACAGCTCGAGGGCAATAGGGCACTCTCCAAGTTAGAGAGAGTGATCCCTTGTACTGATTCTCAGCCTGCGGGCAATAGGGCACTCGCCAAGCTAGAGCGATTGATCCCATGTACTGTTTGTCTTGTCTTGTCTTCCTTGGGTTTTGGGGTTGGGTTGACCATGCGCACGGCAAGAGGGTCTGATCCCCCTCGAACCGTAAGGCGTGAACACTTTCGTGTCTCACTTGTCTTGTCTCGTCTTGTCCCGTCACGTCCCGACTTGTCATGACACCTGTAGGTTAGTCCCGTAGTTGGTAGCACACGCTACGACTACTACTTGCTGCGCTTTACCTTCCTGCTGCGTTACTTCTGTTTGTTACTCAGTTATAACCCCAGCATGCTAATCAACCAGTAAAACGTTGTCTAAAAGTTGATACACTTGTAGTTTGGTCTAACCCTTTTTGTAGACCTTACCTGACGTACAGTTCCTTCTTTTGGTGCTGTACGTCAGGTGTTGAGCCAGAGTACGTCGACGAGGCAGACTTACCAGCAGAGGGAGAGCCGGAGGACGTTGATCCGGAGTACGATCCAGAGGAGGACCAGAGTTAGAGGCCTCTAGTTGCTGATCCAGAGTTCTGTTCCAGTTTAGTTGGGTGCGTAGCACCTTTTGTTTTCTTGACTAGGTTAGGTGCTTGCACCGTTAGTTTCTTTTCTGCAGTTGTAGCCCTTCGGGCATTTTAGACTCTCAGTACTTTGGATGTTATTTGGAATAAAATCAAATGATATCTCTTTTCAGTACTTTTGTTGCTCCGTACTAACTTGCAGGGACTTGTTTCCTTCGTTTTGGAATACTACATACTCTTATTGGGTCTGGGCTCTCTGCCCCGTCCTAAGCGAGCCTTAGTCACGCTTCGCCTCCGTCTTTTAGGGAAGCGGGGCGTGACAGGTGTGGAGGCCGAATTAGTGAGTAGACCATTAGAAAACAATGAATTGGCAAACAAGTGAAAAATAATCAGTGGGAAGGCCACTGAAAAAAATTTAAGAATAGGTAGGTCATGAAAAATACAGAAAAGCCCAGGCCGAAATAATGTAAGAAGCCCAAATGTTTATTAGAGTAAGATAGTAGAGTTTGTAACAGAAGGAATAAGTGTTGGTATTACAAATTAATAATCACAGAATCTAATTGTAATAATTAGAGTGGTGACAGATAGTAACTAAGATAAAGGAAATTGCATGAGAATTAGCAACTTTGTGGCCTAGAAAGTAGCAAAGGTGCTATTAATTTAATATAAAAGTCAAATACATCTTCAGGACATTAATACCATCATAGCAAGTGATATAATGCCATCAATATACAAGTAATACTATCTGCTATGAAGTGGACAAGAAAATACTAGTTGATTAGAAATCCAAGGCAAAGTCCACAGAACATTATCCATACATAGAACAAATAGACAACAAAAAACCAATTAACAGAGAACAGAACATTAAAAGCAAATGACCAGTATCAACCAAACACCACCAACGTAAAAAAATAATTGAGTGAGAATGGACGGCGGGTCTGTCAATGTGGGAAAGAAAGGACAGGGCCTTGGGAAATAAAATGAGGGGATGGTGCGTTGGAAAACGAAGAAAGGAGATGCCTAAGTGAATTTTAAGGGAATTAAATAAGGAAGAGAATAATTCAGTTATTGGAAGTTGGGGAAGTTTTTGAGAACGTGAATATTTCCAATCGGCAGTAGCAGTTTGAAAGTAGACGTTTGAAAGTAGCCGTTTGAAAAACCGAAATAATATAAATTTAAAAATGAAGTGATGGGTTTCGTTGGAAAGAAAAAATAGCTGGAAATAATTGTTAACTGAAAATAAGCAGGAAGACGAAACAGTTACCGAAAAATGAAAAAAAAAATCGACAATTGGCGACCAATAATGGTGAATTGGTCGACCAATTGTAAAAACAGCCAAAAAATTTTTGAAAAAATTTGAGAAAAATTCTAAAAATAAAAATAAGAATGTGTCATAAGACCGATTCACTAATAATCCCCAAATTTCGTCGAAGCTTAATAAAAGTTTCTTCTTTTAACGGTTTAGTCAAAATATCAGCAGTCTGATGTTCAGTAGCTATAAATTTAAGAACAATATCTCCTTTCTGAACATAATCATCTAAAAATGATGATGTACATCAATATGTTTTGTATGAGAATGATGCACAGGATTTTTAGAAAGGTTAATTGCACTAGTATTATCACACATAATAGGGCAAGTAGAGCAATCAATACCATAGTCTGAAATAGTTTGTTGCATCCATAAGATTTGGGCACATGCTAATCTGGCGGCAATATATTCTGCATCGGTTGTAGATAATGAAACAGAGTTTTGCTTTTTGCTAAACCAAGAAACTAAAGAATGACCTAAAAAGTGGCATGTACCACTGGTACTTTTACGATCTGATTTGCAACCAGCAATGTCTGCATCACTATACGATAATAAATCAAATGTGCTTGACTTGGGATAAAATAAACCAAAATCAGAAGTGTGCTTAACATATCTAATAATCGTTTTTACGGCAGTTAGATCTGAAACTTTAGGATCTGCCTGAAAACGTGCACATAAACATACTGAAAACATATTGTCTGGTCTACTAGCAGTTAGATAAAGTAGAGAGCCAATCATACCTCTGTAAAGACGTTGATCAACACTCTTACCATTTAAATCTTTGTCGAGAGAAGTAGATGTACTCATTGGAGTACGTTTTTCTGCAGAACTTTCTAAACCAAAACGCTTGATGAGTTCCTTAGAATACTTGCTTTGGTGAATGAAGATTCCTTCCTTCAATTGTTTGATTTGAGGACCGAGAAAGTAATTGAGTTCACCCATGTGACTCATATCAAATTCTTTCTGCATAATCTTAGAGAAATCTTGACAAAGAGATTCATTAGTAGAACCAAAAATAATATCATCAACATATATTTGAATAATGATTATGTCAGATTTAATGTTCTTAATAAATAACGTCGAATCTAATTTACCAATTGAATAACCAGAATTTAAAAGATAGCTTTTAAGTCTTTCATACCAAGCACGAGGTGCTTGTTTGAGACCATATAAAGCTTTCTTCAATTTGAAAACATGATTTTCTAAATTTTCATGAATAAAACCAGGAGGTTGTTCAACATAAACTTCCTCTTTGAGAAAACCATTTAAAAAAGCACTTTTGACATCCATTTGAAATAATTTAAAATCTTTAAAACATGCAAATGATACATTCTAATAGACTCAAGACGTGCAACTGGTGCATATGTTTCATCATAATCAATACCTTCTTCTTGATTATAACTTTGTGCAACCAATCGTGCCTTGTTCCTAATTACCTGACCAGATTCATCCAATTTATTTTTGAATACCCACTTGGTACCAATAATTGAATGATCTGTTGGTCTGGGAACTAATTCCCAAACATCATTTCGTTGAAATTGATTAAGTTCTTCCTGCATAGCGATAATCCATGAACTGTCTTCACAAGCATCCTTGATATTCTTTGGTTCAATGGTTGAAAGGAAAGCACAATGTGTCATTTGTTCTATTTGACGACGAGTTCTAACTCCATCTGTAATATCTCCAATGATTAACTCTGATGGATGATTTGGAACTTGTGCAAATGCCTTAGGAAGATCTGTATTATCTGAAATAGACTCAACCGAAGGTTTAGTAGCATCAATTTCATCAAGTTTAATAATATCTAAAGAATTAGATAAAGGTAATATATTCTCTTCATCTTCTATGATGGGAGAATTAGATGAGGGGTTCTCATCAAATGTAACATGTAGTGATTCTTCAACTGTTGAAGTTTTTTTGTTATATACTATGTAGGCTTTGCTACGTGTTGAGTATCCAACAAAAATACCTTCATCAGATTTTGAATCAAACTTATCAAGTGCATCCTTAGTATTAAGAATGAAACATTTACATCCAAACACTTTAAAATATGATACACGAGGAATACGATTAAAGAATAATTCAAAACAAGTTTTATTAAGCAATGGCCTTATAAGAACTTTATTCATAATGTAACAAGCAGTTGCGACAGCTTCAGCCCAAAAATATTTTGGTAATTTACTATCACAAAGCATTGTTCTTGCACATTCTTGTAAAGTTCTATTTTTCCTTTCTACTACTCCATTCTGAGGAGGAGCACGAGGAAAAGAGAAATTGTGAGTAATGCCATTTTCATTATAAAAATTGGTAAAAGATTCATTTTCAAATTCTCCTCCATGATCACTACGAATAGTGATAATGTTAGAAGATTTGATCTTTTGTATCTTTTTACTAAATATTGAAAATTCTTCAAACGCATCATTCTTGTTTTGTAAGAATATAACCCAAGTATATCTTGAATAATCATCAACAATGACAAATGCATATCTACTTTTATTCAAAGAAGCTACTCTTGAAGGACCAAACAAATCTAAGTGTAAGAGTTATAATGGTCTCTTTGTTGAGATAATGTCCTTTGATTTAAAAGAAGATTTGTGCATTTTTCCTTGTTGACAAGCATCACAAAATTATTTGTGTTTGAAAGAAATATTTGGCATTCCATTTACTAACTTGTGTTTTGAAATATGTGCTAGGTTTTTGAAATTAGTGTGTCCAAAACGTTTATGCCATAAAAGTGTATCATCAGATGTAATCATTAAACAGTGATTATGAATGATAACAGACATGCATAAGATATAAATGTTATTCTTACGCTTACCACGGAACAAAACAGATAACATATCAGAATCATAAATAATGCAATCATTTTGTTCAAAAACTATTTTGTAATTTTTATCGCATAACTGACTAATGGAAAGTAAATTATGTTTCAAACCGCAACCAGGAGAATATTCTCAATGATAGGCTGATTTGTATTGCCAACAGTTCCAGTACCTATAATTTTGCCTTTGTTGTTGTCACCAAATGTAACTGTGCCTCCATCTTTATATTTAACGGTTGAAAGCAAATTGACATTTCCCGTCATATGTTTTGAACATCCACTATCCAAAATCCATCTTTCCTTTTTAGGTACCTGAAAGATAAAACATTAAGCATTGGTACCCTTTGTTTGAGGGTCCTTGGGATTAGATTTTTGGAAGCCAAACCCAAGTGAAATTTGGCTTTTTGATGTAATCACAAGAATGAACTATAGCATGTATATAATGAGAAATATAACCATTTCTACCTTTTAAGCAAGAATCCTTAGGAACCCATATACTAATCGTAGTAGGTTTCCTAGGAGATGGTTTTGAAATGTTAGTAACATTTCTTTGTGAAGAAGAAGTAGAAATGTTTACTTTCTTTGTGTATATGAATGCGTGATTCTTCTTTTGAGGTTTAACAAAAATTGTTTTTCCACAAGAAGAATAAGTGTCACAAGACTTGGGTGCATCCTTATGAGAATATCCCAGTCCTTGTCTATGATTTGCTGGATATTGAATTTTTAGCAAATCATCGAGATTTGTCTTTCCTTTGTTAAATTTATTAACATTGGATGACATCTCATCATATTTCATCTTTAGTGATGAGATACTTTTATCCATTTCGGATATTTGTGTGTGTAATTCTAGATTCTTAGTTTTGAGAATATCATTCTCTTTACTAAGATCTAAAATTTGAGAAGATGAATTCTTAACATGTATAGAATTTGGTGTAGTGCTTTTAGAAGAAGATAATTCTTAATATTTAATAAGGAGATTGTCATTATTCTGTTTCAAAGATTTATGTTGACTATTTAATTTTTTGAAACGAGAATAGAGATCTTTCAATGTATCTAATAATTCTTCATTATTAAAAGGACTTACCTCATCTTCATTATCTTGTGCCATAAAGCACATATTAGCACTTTCATCCTGGTCATCTTCATCATTTGAAGATTCATCCCAAGTTGCTGCAAATGCTTTCTTCATCTTGTCAAACTTCCTTTCTCTTCTGGATTGATCGATGTTGTTGGAAGTTTTGAACTTTGCCTTGAGAAGTGGACAATCTTTCTTCATATGTCATGGCCTATTACAATTGAAGCAAAGAGAAGAATCAGTATTTTTAGATTTATTATTATACTTACCTTTTTGAAAGAACTTTCTGAAGTTCTTGGCAAAGAATGCCATGTCATCATCTGAATCTTCATTATCTGATGTTGTGTTGAAGGAGAGTACTTTCTTCTTTTGATCGGATTCCTCTTTTGCATCTTGTAATGTGACTTCATGTGCCATTAAGTTACCAATTAGATCTTCCATGGATAATTTGGAAAGATCATTGGCTTCTTCAAGAGCAGTGATCTTTGGGCGCCATTCTGGGGAGAGTACCTTAAGAATCTTGCGTACCTGATGAAGAGAAGAGTAAAATTTTCCAAGAGCCTTAAGAGAATTAATAATATTAGTGAACCTGGTGTTCATTTCTCCAATCGTCTCTTTGTCTTGCATCTTGAACAACTCATACTTATTAACCAAAGAGGCAATCTTAGTTTCCTTTACTTTATTGATTCCTTCATGAGTTACCTCGAGTATGTGCCAAATATCCTTTGCACTTTTGGCCTGAGATACTCGATTAAACTCATGTTTATCCATGGCACAAAATAAAGCATTCATGGCTTTTGAGTTGTTTGTCTTTGCAGCTTTGTCGTTGGTGGACCAATCAGCAACAGGAGTTGTTGGCTTAGTGTATCATGTCTCTACGATGTCCCATATCTCATAATGCATACTTTGGAGATGAATCTCCATTTGTATTTTCCAATATGAGTAGTTAGAACCATCAAATAGAGGAGGACGAACCTGAGAGTGCCCTTCAGGATGTTGATTTATTTGTAGTTGTGTGGAATGGTGTTCATGTTTGATGATGCGGAACTTCCTACCATATTAACCTTGCTTTGATACCAAATGTAATTTTAGCCTGTATGGATCAATACACTAGAGGGGGGTGAATAGTGTATATAATAAAAATGTTGCAAATAAAACGTTACTAATATTTGCAAAGATGGCACAGAAATAAAATGACAAGGATAGAAAATTAAACCAATCGCAAACACAGAGATTTATCCTGGTTCGGATCCTCTTGATCCTACTCCAGTCCTCTACTCCCAGTAAAGATTTTCAATCCACTATAATCACTTGCCCCGCAAGTACAAACTTACAAAAATGGCGACACTCCCTGTGTCCCAAACTTTGTACAATCTCTAAACAGAGATTCAAACCTGTTAAATAAGAAATAGAAAAACACTTATAGCCTTGTTATGAATTTCAGAGAATGAATTCAAGGATGGTGTTTTAGAAGATGAACTTCAAGATGTATAAGATATGTAATGAAGAGCAATACTTGAAGTTCTCTGGTTCATAAAAGAAGAGATAGATCAATCGATTTCTTCTTGCAATTATGAACACAAACAACTTTCCAAAATGATGTTAAAAATCCAGGTTCTTCCGTTCTTAAACGAAGAAAGAAATCTAATGATTTCTTCTTACAAATAAGAAAAGAACAATTAATGGCCTGAAGCTTTAGAAAATGAAAGACTTGATTTCAACAAATAAGAGAGTAAATAAGAGGAAAGTGAGTGAAGAGAAAGAGAGGGTCTACCCCTCTATTTATAGTATTTAGGGACGGTTGGGGACTGTAGTTAACGTTGGAAAACGGGCAAGAACCGTCCCTGAAAATTTGGGATCAAAACGGCTAGTTTTGAAATTGGTCGACCAAAATTTAGAGAGAGAATTTTGACCGTTGGAAGGCAGTTCTAGAATCTGCACGGTTATGGGAGTTAGCATATGTAATCCCATAGTAAAATTCGAAGGTTTAAAATTGGTCGACCAAAATGGGGTTATTGGTTGCCAATTTTCAAAGTTGCGAATTTTCGAATTTGGGAAGTGTAGATCTCTGAGTAATGGAACCTAGATGACTAAGACATATTATCACAAGGCTTTGTGACTCTAATAAAGTAAATTTTACATTGAATACATAAAGCCGTAGATAGGACATCATCTGCAACGGAATCTGAGAAGCTTCTTTGTAGGGGATCCTTAAGTGATTATATATCTAAGTCGTGGATGTAGTTGGCTTTGCCTTTCCAGCTTCATGAACTATCATATATCCGTGTGAATACGCATGAAGATATCTGATTGTGTGGAACTCAGCATGTACTTGTATCTGCATACATTAGAGTTAGTAGCACTGTATGTGTTTGTCATATCAAAACCATATGTGAATAGAAATATGGAATTATGAAATTCCAACACGTTCGTGCACGGGGTCCGTGCGGCTCGAGTGAAGGGAGATGTGATTCGGGCAATGGGGGAGAAGCTCGGGCTATGAAAACGAAATTTGGGAATTATTTGGGAATTTTGGGAAATGCACCGCGCGATTTCGAATGTATAGGGTTAGTCACTCGGTCGAGTGACGCAAATACTCGGCCGAGTGGCTCAGTTTAAATTTTTTCGAAAATTTTTCCTTAAAGTAGCAACTTGGGCGAGTGTCTCTTACCACTCGGGCAAGTACACAAAGGTCATTCGGCCGAGTGGCAAGGCCACTCAGTGCTTTTCAAGTGCTAAAAATGTCTGAATTACTCAGGCGAGTGACTAAGTCACTCGGACGAGTGGCATATAAATTACAGAGAGGGGTTTTCAGAATCTTCTCTGATCAGTACCCTATTCGCCAAGTAGGGTCTTCACTCGGCCGAATGATGAAGTCACTCGGCCGAGTGGGCTGTCAATTTCAGCTCCGAATCTCTGTCTTTGCTCCACTTTCTGTTTTTCTTCTCCCCATCAGTTTCTTCCTTCTCCTGAAGCTTGAGCGCATTCCCGGAGTGCTCTCCTTTTCCATGGTGCTCCTCCATTCAAATGGTTTCTTGTTCTCCATCTCCTGTCATGAAAAATAGAGCCCGTTGTCAGGATTTTCATCGACTCTTGACTCTAAACACTAACAAAGATCTAAAAAAAATAAAAGGATAAATTCAATCTAAAAATAAGATGAAATCGTCGGGTTTCCCCTGACAAGCGCTCGTTTAAGGTCTTGAGCTCGACCCCTTAAGATACGCTTTAATGCTCGATGTTCAGCGCATGTGAGATGCATGCGTCAAACTTGCCGGGAAGGCCACTTGGATTTATTTGTTGATGTTCATTGGCGTTCCTCGGCTCTCCTTCATCATGGGTAGTAGTGGGGGATGAGTCCCCCAAGCTTGAGCTTTTAACGTCCATTTTCTTTGTCGGCGACGATAATTTCTTGTCCGGTGGGGATTTCTTCATGTTCTTTGCTGAAGAGAGCTTGCATAGCTCTCTAATCTTTATGACATCAGTGTCGTCTTTCTCACCGTCCGTACAAGGATCCGGCGGGTCTCCCATCATCTCGCCATCTTTAGAAGATTGGCCCTATTCAAGGCCATCATCGTGCTTGGCTCCAATGGCGAATGTCATGGCTCGTCAATCACCTCGTCGAGAAGGTCCACATAGTCCACGTCCTCTCGCCAAGGCATATACTTCATCGCCTTTGGGATGTGGAGCTCAACTTCAATATTTTCAACGTTTAAGGACAAGGTCCCCTCCCTCACATAAACAATCACGTCGGCGGTGGCCAAGAAGGGGCGTCCAAGAATTAGCGACGTATCGCCCTCCTCCTTAACATCCATCACCACAAAGTCGCACGGTAAGCAAATTCCACCCGGTACTTGAAGTGGTATGTCTTTCGCAATCCCAACCGGCCTTGTGATCCGACCATCCACGAGTTGTATCTTCATGTCCGCCGGTTTTAGGTCGGTCCCCGTACTTAATTTCTTTAACATTGTGATGGGCATGAGGCTCACGCTTGCTCCCAAATCTACCAAAGCTTTTTGAAGTGGGACTCCTCCAAGCGTGCAAGGAATTCGGAAACTACCTGGATCTTTAAACTTTGTCGGCACTTTCTCCTTTCGAGTAAACCATGTACCTTTCTCGGCGAGCATGATCCTTTCATTTCGCTTCTTTCCCGCAATCAAGTCTTTTAGAAATTTAGCATAGGACGGGATTTCGACAAGTGCATCCAAGAAGGGAATATTCAAGCTCACATCTCACAAATACTCCAGAAATTTGACGAGCCGCTTCTCAATCTTTGCCTTTACCAACCGTTGTGGGAAGGCTACCAGTGGCATATAGGTGCGCTCCTTTTGTGGCTTATCAATTACAGATTTTTCACCGTCTTTCGGCTCTTTTGGGCACACCTCTTCATTGACCGGCTCCTTGTCATCCAAAATTTCTTCCCCTGGCTCCTTAGTTTGAATCATGGCGGGGGTAGTGTCCTTCCTGCCCCTGTAGTTACCGCCACAACTGCATTGATGTGGCCGGTATTGCTCTGTGGGTTTTGTTCCGGTTGAGCCGGCAATTGTTGAGTGTTCTTATTGAGCAATGCTAGTTGCTCTGCTAATTGTGCCACGACGGTGTTGAGGGAGTCTTGTTGGGCCGTCAATCTTGCAATGATCTTTTTTATTCGGCCATGAACTCTTCCACCCTTGCTTCATGTTACAACCTTGGCGGTGCTTGTGGTGGATTGGGTGCGCTCCATCCTTGATTGTACCCCGGTGGTCTATAGGGCCCCACTTGTTGCCTCGGTGGAAAGTTTTGTTGTTGGGGTTCTCTCGGTTGATATTGTGGTTGTTGTGGAGGCCAGGCTTGTGGTTGTTGCGGTGGCGGATTCAAGGCTCCATCATTATTAGCGTATGAAAATCCTGGGTGATTTCTCGTAGCCAGATTTGCCCAATAACCGGTGCTTCCCGCAACATATTGAACTTGCTCTATAGCTCCCTCTCCTTGCTCTCCTCCAACAAACATAACTTGAGCTTGGTCTTGCCAATCGCTCAAGCTTCCTCCCGGTGTAGAAATGGTGGGGGCTCTATGCGGTTCACTAATCAACTTCTCTAATCTCTCTACGACCTTGTGAAGAGAATCAAACTTTGTAGAGAGCTCTGCTACGGCCTTTGCCTCATAAATGCTTGCCGGCTTCAAGGATGATGAAGAATGTCCCCTCTCGTCGGTCCATTGTTGGTTATTCGAGGCCATCTCCTCAACCAAGGCTGTAGCATCATCCGGTGTCTTTGACAAAATAGCGCCATTGGCGATTGCATCAATTATTTTTTTTGTGCTTGGTTGCAATCCGTTATAAAATCTATGCACAAGATCCCATGCCTCAATACTATAATGGGGACATTGGTGTTGTAGATCCTTGAAATTCTCTCATGCCTCATACAGAGTTTCCTGAGGTACTTGCTTGAAGGACATGAGCACACTTCTTATCTTGATAGTCTTGGATGGTGGGTAGAATTTGTAAACAAATGCGCTCGCCAAGTCATCCTAAGTAGTAAAGCTTCCCTCAGCTTGCGTCCACAACCAATATAATGCCTTGTCTCGGAGAGTAAACAGGAAGAGGCGTAGTCGAATAGCGTCAACCGGCACGTCTGGCATCTGGAAGGTGGCGCACTTGGACAAGAACAATTGAAGATGGTAGTGTGGATTTTCTTGTGAGTTCCCATGAAATGGGTCTTGTTGCTTCAGTCCGGTTTTAAGCTCGAATTTCTTGTCGGCTGCCAACTCCGGCATGACTATGGAAGAGGTGGTAGAAGTGGCCTTAGGCCGTAGCCTATCTCAGATGGAGACAAGCCTATCCATATGTGCCGCTAACTCCTCTCGCGTTTCTGGTCGGGCCATATGATCTTCCTCTACGGAAAATCTCCTCTCGGCTCTAAGTCTCCTTGTCGTACGCTCGATCTCGGGATCAAATAATATATCTTATTGGTGTGGCTTCGATCTCGTGTACATGCACAGAAAAAGAGAGTCGCGATAGAATTGTTAGCAAAATAGAGGAATAAAAAGTAAAAATAATAATAATAAAAAGAAGTAACTAAGTAAAGAAAATAAAATACAGTCCTTGATGTGTCCATATTTTACATCATTTTCATATCATATTTCCATCGCATTGCATATCATCTCCGCGTCCAAATCCCACATTTTACTGCGATTTTGGAATTTCTGACGATATTTCGAGTTTCGTAGTATATTTTGAGTTTTCAGGGATTTTGGAGCAATTTGGACCCCCGCCTGGGTATGGACACATCCGACTTGCTCATGAGTCCGTTGGCGGGGCTCTGGAGGAGTTCGCCGTGTTCTCGGAGCTGTTGGAGGAGAGAAGGATGAGAAGAAGGAGAAAGAGAGCAGACAAAGCGACATGCAACATCAGCACAGAGCATTCCCAGAAAATGGTCGGCCCGAGCAGCTTACTGCTCGGGCCGAGCCATAACATGCTGCAGATACGGCTGACTCGGGCCGAGCAGATCATCTGCTCCGCCAGAAAGCACGCCCCGAGTAGTCCCCGAGCACACCCCGAGTAGCCGACTGAGCCATCCATTCTGAACCTGAGCAGCATGCGACCCAGGCCGAACCACTGACCGAGTAGCTCCGACTTGGGCCGAGTCACCTACTCGGTCGACACTTCCTGGGGCATTTTTGGAAGATTTGTTGAACGCACGATGTGCGCAATTTTGGGCAGCTGAAGCTCGTGACTGCGGGCTCGGCGTGAGAGAGTGCTATTCTGAGTTTTGTTTTGGGAAATTTTGAGAGAGCTCCGGATCGATTTTTGTACGGATTTTTTGGGATCAATTTTTGTAGTAGACTTACGGATCTATTTAGAAGATTTGTGATTCGTTTTTTGTTTGTTCTTGTGGTAAGTAATCTTTAGCCCTAATTTCTCTTATTGCAAGAAATGTTTTCCTATGTGAAATTGATGTTTTTGTGCGCTCCGGTTATCATGAGTGAGTAGATCTATTCTAGGGCTGATGGGTGAACCCTAGGATTTTAGGGGGAAAATGTAGATCCGGATCCCAATGTTGAATTGGGGATTTAGGGTTGTAGTCCGGTAGATCCTACCGAATCCGTAGATAACCTGTACTGAGATCATGCCCACGGCCTGTGGAATCGATGTGCTTAAGGGGTATCTAGGGATTCGAATAGGGAAATCAACGGATCCAATCAAGGCACGTGACCATGCCCGGCTCGTGCCCTAAAGGGATCTGTTGACGAACTATAATGCTACGTTGAGGCTACAGCCATTACGTCAACGAGAGCCGCCGGAATACCCCACAATTCTAACCCACGAAAGTGGTACGAATTGGGAGAATTAATTCCCTAACCCCAATGCAATGAGGGGATCCTATTTAACATCAACCCCCAACGATCCTAGCGGCGATCCCTAAAGCCCTAGTTCCTTTTATTATATTATACAACAATAACTATCAACCCAATTCATTCTCACTCCGACCGCTATATTACTTCTAGACTTAGAAACAGACTGAGATTACCACAGACACTATCACCGTCCATGTGGGATCCGACTATCCTTTATAGTATAACTCGACACCGTCCGCTTGCGGATTGAACCCGAAGTCGTAGACTAGGAGCCATATCACGCCTGGCGATCGTGACACCGCCAGGTGGGTCCTAGGTGTAGATTGCGGGCGCGTCAAGTTTTTGGCGCCGTTGCCGGGGATGGCAATAGTGTTTTTATCTCAGTTTGTTTTTATATTGAGAAGTTTGCTAGCACTCTTACCATCCCTTATCTACCCATCATTTTTATTCTCTTTATTTATTGCGATGCTACTGACGGTGTTTTTCTGAGCTTTGTTGGTGCATGAACACCCGTCACAAGGGGACTTCCAGAGAATTATTGTTCGATCCTGAGATCGAAAAGACAGCCAAAGCCTTGAGAGCTTCTAGCAGAAGTTCATCTCCATCAGCTCAGATGGGAGAGAATCCTCCTCCTCCTCGACACACTGGGTCCATCAGGGACCACATGAAACCGACCTTTGGAAATAATTCCTCGGTTCTTAGACCGCGGCTGACGACAGAAACCTGTAAGCTTAAGACGGGGTTAATAAATCTGATGCAGCAGGATCCCTTCCATGGGCATCCCCACAAGAACCCCAACCATCACATTGACTCCTTCTTGGCCAAGTGCGACACATTCAAGGCGAAGGAAGTCAGTGATTACACAGTGAAGCTGTGACTGTTCCCGTTCACCTTGAGGGACAAGGCCTCCTACTGGCTCCGAGCTCACCCTCCCAACCACTTCACTACGTGGGAGAAGCTCGCACTCGCATTCGTGGATAAGTTTTATCCACCATCGAAGACGGTCCGGATCCGTGGGGCCATATCCAATTTCAAGCAACTCCCCCAGGAGTCGCTTTACGAGGCGTGGGAGAGGTTTAAAGACCTCCAACATCAGTGCCCCCACCACGGAATCCAGCCTTGGGATTTAGTGCAGAGCTTCTACAACAGGCTCCAACCTAGCACTAAAATGATTATTGATGCTACGGTGAAGGGCTCCTTATTGGATAAGTCTCCTGAGGAGACTATTGATCTTTTGGAGCACATGGCTGCCAACACTCAGCAGTGGGGTGTTGAGAGGACCGTGATCACCCGGACCCCTGAGGTCAAGGCTGCTAGTCACCTAGACTCCCACATAGCGAACTTGTGCAAGCAGGTGGCCCGTATTGAGCAGCGCCTGGACTCCCTCCCAGCAGCACCCAGCACATCCTACCATCCTGTTGAGGAGTACGTAGATCCGGGGTATATCTCCACTGAGGGTCATTATGAGGGTGTTGAGACATCCGAGACTGTTCAGTACGTCCAGGGAGAAGGACAGAATCAGTGGCAGCATCCGGCTGCCAGGAATCACCCAGGTTTCTCATATGGGAATCCAAGCGGAGGGCTGCAACCTCCGCAGTTTCAGAGGCCACCTCCTCCCCAGCAGCAGCAACAGCAGCAGAGCCAACAGTAAGGCGGCTTTAGGCCAGCTGGGCCCTATAGGCCGCCGGGATATCAGTACAACCGGCCACCTCAGCAAAATTTTGCGCTGACTCCTCCAAAGTCAAATCTTGAATCTACGTTGGAGACTTTTATGAGCGGCCAGATTCGGTTCAACCAAGATACATCAAACTAGTTTAAGAGTATCAACTCTTCACTCGACGAGCTGAGAGGGCAGATGTCCCAGTTGCTGAAGAACCAAGGGAGACTACCCTCCCAACCGGAGACCAACCCCAGAGCTCAAGCTAACGCCGTGGTTTCAGTGACCACGCGAGGAGGACGGGTGACCGTCCCAGTTACGTTCCTGGCACTTAGCAAAGAGAGGACCACCATTGAGGAAGTTGCTGATGACAGTGCCAGAGTTGAGTCCACTGAAGGGCCTATCGCTATTGAAGAGAAGACGGATACACCTCCCGTCGTGCCTGCTATTATGCCTCCACACGCTGATGCATCCAAAGGCAAAGCCTCTAGGCCTCCTCCTCTGTACCCTCAGAGGCTCGCCCAAGCCAAGTTGGAGAAAAAGTACTCCAAGTTTATGGAGTTACTGAAGGGGATTCAACTGAATATCCCATTCATTGATGCCATCACTGAGATCCCGGTTTATGCTAAATTTCTAAAGGATCTCATTACGGGGAAGCGAAGGCCGGAAGAAATCAAGCTGTTGGAGGATTCCACCTCCATTATCAAGAACCACCTCCCTCGGAAGCTGCCGGATCCGGGGAGTTTCACCGTGCCATGCTCCATCGGAGGAATGCCAATCAGCAGAGCGCTAATTGATCTAGGGGCTAGCATCAGCCTGATGCCCCTTTCTATCTTTAGAAGACTCCAGACATGAAGCGAGCTGGAACCTACTAGCATGTCAATCCAGCTCGCTGATCACTCTATCACCTACCCGGTAGGGATAGCGAGGGACGTCATCCTCCAGATACCTCCAGGACTATGCGTCCCAGTTGATTCGTCATCATGGACATGCCAGAGGGAGGAAGCTCTCAACTAATACTCGGCCACCTCTTCATGGAGACGGCCGGGGTTCTAATAGACGTCCGAGAAGGGACCCTTTCCCTCAATGTGGGAAATATTGAAGCTGAGTTTTGGCTACAAAATCCGATGAAGGAGCATGCCCACGTGGAAGGAGCTAGTTATCTGGAGTTTCTGGAAGAGGAAGTGATTGAAGACTTTTCTACTAAAGGGGTCATGAAGGACCCGGTCAAAGCAAGCATCGACGACGACGGCGACCCAACCTACAACAAAGCGGTCGCCGCGTACATCCAAGTATTGGATGAGGAGTTTCAATGCCGTCAAACAAATCATCTAACATCGGAGGTCACATCTTTCATGGAGGAGAGTGTTGGAGTAAGCGGAAGTCAAATGCCACCGAATTGCACCACCCAAAAGGACTACGCGTGACCACCGCGTGCACCAAGCGAGAATTGATATATCATCGGGAGTCGAGCTCATGACTGAAAACGAGCGCTTATTGGGAGGCAACCCAGTTCCGTAGATTTTGAAATTTTTTCCCCATTTTCTTATTTTTCTATTTTTATTTCGTGTTTTTAGGAAAAATCAAAAAAATTATAAAAATTTTGACGAGTCTATGTTTCGTGTAGGACGGAACATCGGGGGCATGCGCATGGACATTATAAACGGAAGAAAGCCGTAGGAAGATAACGAAGTTGAAGATTTGAGAAGGAAATGAAAGGGAAATCAGGCAAAAGGAGCTACAGGAAACTCGGACCGAGCAGCTCCTCTGCTCGGTGGAGTCGAGCAGACACGGATACGACCGCTCGGCCCGAGCACATCTATACTCGGTCGAGTTTTACAGGCTGAAGAATTTGATGAAAAACATCACTCTGCCAACCCGGGCAGAGCACTATTGACCCGGCCCGAGTAGGATATGACTCGCACCGAGCACAATCCTACTCAGTCGAGTACTACAGGGAGCCCAAGTTGGAGCAAAAACGTCACTCTGTTGACCCGGGCGGAGGATTACTGGCTCGGCCCGAGCATCAACGACTCAGAGGGAGTATTTCGTTTAAAACTTTTATGCCAACCCGAGCCGAGCTGTACATATACTCGGCCCGAGTCAAGGCAATTCTATTTAAATTTTTATCTCCCCGACCCGGTCGAGCAGCTCGGCTGCTCGGGCCGAGTCATTCTAGAAGCTAAACCGCCGCTCCCGTTCCTTTAATCCTGCGGTTTAAAATTTTTTACCCACAACGAAAAATTTTCTCCCTCCCCCCCTGTAATTCCCCCCGAGCCCCTCTCTCCTAACCTACTCGTTCAATCACCCCGGCCGCCTTCCCCCCGTCTCCGCCGCCGGCTCCGTCATCTTCGTCGCCTCTCACCGGTAAACCCCCTCCCCCCTCTCTCTCCTCTCCTTCCCCCTTCTCTCCCCCGCCTCCCCTTCTTCCCCCCCCCCCCCACGCCGCCCTACGCTACGGCCGCTGCCGTCGACAGCGTCACCGTCTTCAACCCCCCTCATCAGAACCCCCCCTCTCCCCCCCCGCTCCATCTCCTGTTATCGCCCACCCCCCCCCCCCCCCCCCCCCCCGTCGACCGAACCCCCCTCCCATCACAATTTCCGCCCCATCGACTGCGCCGCCATCTGCACCCTCCCCCATCTTCGCCCCGAAACCCCCTCCTTCTTCACGCCTCTGGCCACCAAAACCCGACCACCGAACCGAAACCCCCCCAAAACCCAACCGCCGTCGATTCGAATCCCCCCTGAGCGGTGCCCTAGGTCACGAACCGAGCACCTAGGTGCTCGGTCTCAACCTAGCCCCGAGTCATGCCTTACAGCACGACTCGTTCCGCTACCCACCCCTAGTCGATCGGCTTGTTCCCCCAATATTAGCCCCAAGTCGATTAACTCGTTCATCAATCCGACCCGAGCCCCCATCGCCTGAGTGGACAACTCGGGCCGAGCATCAGTCTGCTCGACCCGAGTCACAGTTAATTATAATTTTTCTAAATTCTATTCGACTATCTGACGTTTTGATGGTTTCATTTGGCAGGTTCTCTGTTCTTACGGCAGTTGCAGTAGCATGTATCAGCTTGGGGGATCTTTTGCACGTACGCATCACTCGCATACTCGGTACACCCTTTCCTCTCTCTATTTTTCGTACCGTATTATCATTCTGCTCACGCCACCATGGTTCGCACATGCAGATCGATCACGCCCCCGCTCACGGGAAGAGACCGTCTTCTGGTGCGTCCTCCTCCCGTCCGTTGCGGCGTGCACACACCACTTCCACCACCACACCCCCTGTCACATCCACCATCCCTGCCATTGTCATCACTACCACCTCTACCGTCCCCTCTACCAGTGCTCCCATCCCATCATCTCACATCCCCTCCACCACCTCTGTCGCATCGCTACCACCCTCCTCACCTCCTAGCGATGACCCCACCGTGCACATCCCTACCCACGGCATCACTTTCCGTGATAGAGCACACAGATTGCGCTATGCTAGGCTACACCAGTGCCGTCTTATCCCCACCGTCTTCGTTCACATTCCAGCCCTTACATCCCTAGGCATTCTCCAGGGTGTCCACCACCTTTACCAGGCGATCGGTTTCGACCGATTCCTGGGAATTCACGCCCCCATATACACCCGCCTAGCCCTTGAGGGTCTTAGCTCCCTCACTATCACCGACGCAGGTGACGGCATTACTTTTCGACTCCTGGATCACGATTACACAATCACTTTCGCTATGATCCGGGACTATTTGCACTTTCCTGCCGTCCCTGACCCTAGGGAAGCTTTTTCCCCTACCCACGACCTAGACGACTTTCACGCTCGCACCTTTTGGCAGCGTATTTCTGGACTGCCTGAGTACCGCCCTAGCCGTGCGAAGGCATCGTGCATTGTGCACCCATGCCTTCGCTACGCTCAGAGGCACCTAGCGTGCACACTATTTTATAGACCTGAGGTTGGGACTATGTCCCTCCCCGAGCTTACCCACCTTTGTGGTATGACCCGACCTCGTACACTCCACCCGGATGGCTCCGTGAGACCATTCATGCTGTCTGACGCTGCTTCCTGGCTGTGTCAGAGACTCTACCAGACAGCCACCTCTTACCATGCCACAGATATTTGCTGCGATGGTTTCTTTACCATCTTCGCTAGGATGTTAGGTATCCCCCTCCCCGATGACTTGCACCGCCCTCCTGGCCCGACACGCCTTACCACTGGCGTGCTCGAGCACATGTAGATTCTCCGCCCCTACGGTGCTCGTCACTGGCGTTACCTTGTCGGCACGGGCCATGACACCCATATGATCCTTCCTGCCCCTCACCTAACGCATATTCCTGCTGTCCAGCTTGACTGGCTAATTCCTCATGTTTTCCTACTCCCTCCCATTCCCGACCTTGAGCCCCCTGGAGTACCGGTCGAGGCTGCCACCGATGACCCCGGCCACCACTCCTCTGATTTCGAGCTCCTCGATATATCCGCCTTGGTTACCGGTCTCCTTGTTCCTCCCGCTCACACATCTTCAAGATCTGTCGATCCCACCCTCGTATCTGCTGTTTCTACGATCGTTGAGTCGTCGGGGACTGTCCTCACTTCCTGCCCTGACACTCATATCACTTCTGCTGATGTCTCTGTGCCTGAGGGCACAGATCTACCTTTTTCTGACGACGTTGTAGATTTGGATGCTCCCTCACTCGACCTTATCCCTACCCTCCCTCCTCTCTCAGAGCTTATAGCTTCAGCTCCTCTGACTACCACCTCCTTTTCTTCCCCTTCGACTGTTTTCACTGAGTCTGTCTCGACGTCTATCCACACTTCTGTGTCGACGATAGCTCCTTCTTCCACCACCACCGATATTCTGACGAGTTCACCCTCGCCCACATTCCATGCTCGTCCCGGTGCCTCGGCTGCATCGGTCCGCTTATCACGAGTAGTGACCTATCGACATGCCACCTGTACCCACCCCGAGCCTCGATCCTCAGATTCTCGCTTGACCGCTCTCGAGGAGTTGACCTCCTGCCTACAGCGGGATTTCGACGACTTTCGCCACGAGTCTAGGACACACAATTCTAGGGTAGAGTCGGACAGCACCTCCATTATCGACTTGTTGAGACATCGTGGCACACCTAAAGTGATACTTGCTCACCCTCCCCCGCCTAGGCCGTCTACTGTGGCTGACCCTGCACAGCTCAGTTCTTCACTCTCACATGCTTCTGCAGAGCCTGTTTCTACCACCCTTGAGCAGTCAGCCACAGTCGATCCCCTCACAGCCATGGTCCAGTACACTTCAGATCCTTCCTCCTCCACCATAGACCTCTCCTACAGCCCTCCCCACGTGTCCCAGCCACCAGAATCGCCATCCACCGCCCCGGGTCCACAGCAGAGGGACCCATCACCACCCCCAAAGGGTGGTGCTTCTGCTTGATATATTCCTATCCAGTTTTTGCCTCCCCCATATTTTTAGTGCACATCTGTCTTTGCAGGGCCCTGCTTTACCACAGCTTGGGGGAGGACCCACTCATGCATTATTCCACATTGCATTGCATCATGTCACATTTTTATTTTTTATTTCCTTTTTTCCTTTCTTCGCAAAGTTTTTATCTTATCTTCCCACCCATCCCACCCCTTTAGCCTTACCTCCCGCTCACGAGCGATTACTTAGCAGTGAGGACACTACTAGGTTTAGCTTGGGGGATGAGCGCTACCGCTTTATTTTTATTTTTATTTTTATTTTTAATTTCTCTACATTTTCTTCTCTTATTTTCAGTTTTTATTTCACTTTTTCGCCACTTTACCGCCCCATTTTATTTTTCTCATTTTGCATCATATCTTCTTCTTTTCCCCATGCATGCATCTCCTTTTTATCTACTTCCACTTTTTCTCTGTTCCTTTTTATTTTTGCTGAGGATGGTCTAAATGATGATATCTCTCTAGACTTTTTTAGTTTTTAGCGATGCTTATCACTTTGGATTAATTTCAGCTTTATTGTCTATATGCATGTATTTCTTTTGATGATCTATCTGATTTAATACCTGATATGAATTGAAATCAATTGCATGAATTAGTATCTAGTATGATTTATGTTGGGAAACACACCCAGGTTCACGCATCACTGAACACTTGGAGCACCGGTTTTTATTATCTTATTCACTTCTGTTTGCATGCCTGTTGACACTGTGATTATTACCGCATGCTATTTTCAGTATTCATTTAGAGAAGTGAAATACCCATGCTATATATGAGTTTAGTTAGATTTTTATTTTATCGAACTGATGTGCACCATCTTATGAGTGAACCGAGTGTCCCATTATCTTCCTTCTCCACATATCTATTTTTTTTCTCTACATATCAGTTGGTTACACCCCAATAGATACTTTACCGCATCTCACCCCCCATGTATAAAAATAAAAAGTATAGCTTCTTATTCAAAAAAAGAAAAAAAAGAAGAAAAATGAATAAATACCGTTTTGTGCTACTTCATTAAGAAGCTATATCGCGTTCTGGGAAGAAAAATTAAATTCCATATCATTTTCATTGATGCGACGCCTCAAGCTAAGCTTGGGGGGTAAACCAACTGATCATATGAGTGAGCTTGACATTAGAGTGGAGACGGTGCATGTCGGGGAGATTTAATAAAACCCAAACTTTACGATTTACTTTAGTTTTGGGGATCTTTCATGTATCGATTTGAATATCTGAATGGCATGATCTTTCTATTCTCTATTGCATGTTGCGTGAATCTTTTGTGCTCCTTGTGTATCTATGATTGAAAGGGCGTTGTCAACTATTTTATACTAGACTCAAGGGATTGCATGAGATTGATAGGATTTGACGGTGTTATTTCAGTAGATCCCTATTCTTTGCCTGCATTACATGACATATGATATATAAAGCTTGAAGTTGCCAATAGCATGCATGTTTAGCACTCAGAGCATCGTGATAGACTTTTTAGGCCTGAGATCTGACCGATCATCCTTAGCACTTTTCTGGTATTTCTCTCTTTTTGTTTTCACTTCTTTTTGTTTTCATTTTCCTATTTTCATTTTGTTTTCCTCCCGGCGTACCGATTATTCGTCTTCCTCGAGGACGAGTAAGAGGTAAGCTTGGGGAATTTTGATGTGTCCATATTTTACATCATTTTCATATCATATTTCCATCGCATTGCATATCATCTCGGTGTCCAAACCCCACATTTTACTGCGATTTTGGTATTTCTGACGATATTTCGAGTTTTGTAGTATATTTTGAGTTTTCAGGGATTTTGGAGCGATTTGGACCCCCGACTGGGTATGGACACATCCGACTTGCTCATGAGCCCGTTGGCGGGGCTCTAGAGGAGTTCGCCGTGTTCTCGGAGCTGTTGGAGGAGAGAATGAGGAGAAGAAGGAGAAAGAGAGCAGACAGAGAGACAGGCAACAGCAGCACAGAGCATTCCCAGAAAATGCTCAGCCCGAGCAGCTTACTGCTCAGGCCGAGCCATGACATGCTGCAGATACAGCTGACTCGGGCTGAGCAGCTCATCAGCTCGGCCAGAAAGCATGCCTCGAGTAGTCCCTGAGCACACCCCGAGCAGCCGACCGAGCCATCCATTCTGAACCCGAGCAGCATGCGACCCGGGCCGAACCACTGACCGAGTAGCTCCGACTCGGGCCGAGTCACCTACTCGGCCGGCTCTTCCTTGGGCATTTTTGGAAGATTTGTTGAACGCGCGATGTGCACGATTTTGGGCAGCTGAAGCTCGCGACTGCGGGCTCGGCGTGAGAGAGTGATATTCTGAGTTTTGTTTTGGGAAATTTTGAGAGAGCTCCGGATCGATTTTTGTACGGATTTTTTGTGATCAATTTTTGTAGTAGACTTCTGGATCTATTTAGAAGATTTGTGATTCGTTCTTTGTTCGTTCTTGTGGTAAGTAATCTTTAGCCCTAATTTCTCTTATTGCAAGAAATGTTTTCCTACGTGAAATTGATGTTTTTGTGTGCTCCGGTTATCATGAGTGAGTAAATCTACTCTAGGGCTGATGGGTGAACCCTAGGATTTTAGGAGGAAAATGTAGATCTGGATCCCAATGTTGAATTGGGGATTTAGGGTTGTATTCCGATAGATCCTAACGAATCCGTAGAGAACCCGTACTGAGATCGTGCCCACGATCTGTAGAATCGATGTGCTTAAGGGGTATCTAGGGATTCGAATAGGGAAATCAACGGATCCAATCAAGGCACGTGACCATGCCCGGCTCGTGCCCTGAAGGGATCCGTTGACGAACTATAATGCTACGTTGACGGCTACCGCCATTGCATCAACGAGAGTCGCTGGAATACCCCGCAATTCTAACCCATGAGAGTGGCACGAATTGGGGGAATTAATTCCCTAAACCCAATGCAATGAGGGGATCCTATCTAACATCAACCCCCAATGATCCTAGCGGCGATCCCAAAAGCCCTAGTTCCTTTTATTATATTACACATCAACAACTATCAACCCAATTCATTCTCACTCCGACCGCTACATTACTTCTAGACTTAGAAACAGACTGAGATTACCACGGACACTATCACTGTCCCTGTAGGATCCGACTATCTTTTATACTATAACTCGACACCGTCCGCTTACGGATTGAACCCGAAGTCGTAGCCTAGGAGACATATTGTAGGAGAATGATGCCCTCCAGGCTATTTATCTCTGTGTGAATAGCACAAACGTCTTGTTCGAAATAACACTAAGCTGTTTGGTAATGATTTACCTAAGTTATATTATAATATAGTTAACATTAGATATCAACTTAGGTAAAGTCTTGAGACTTTATACAAGGTCAAGCAGATATCGAGATGAGTATCTCGATCATTGAGAAATGTTTGACCGTCTGTAGCATAAGTCTAAAAGGGTTCGTGGTCGTAGATGTTTCGAGACAAGGATTTCGAAACATCAGATAAACCATTGTGTCTTAGTCTTCACCGTAAAGCGGTGGCGATGATCTCATGATCGTTCGACTTGGCGAAGTCGGAGACAAGACACAGGTGCTCATTAGAGAATGAGTTCACTGAACGATCCACAAGAGTTATCATATGGTTACGTTGACCAATCTGTCAATGATAACTCTTAGTGATGATAGGCTAGTTGGTCTTTTGACTTGAGGTCATTTGACGAACCTGTGCGTGAACGGTGCCACTTAGATCAACTGACCTAGCTTCGAGGCAAGGCCTGTCGAAAGATCTTTTGATTGGGTGTCACTTGAAACGTACGAGGCAAGTAATGACCAAGAGATGATTTGTCTCTCCCGGTCAATGGGAGTTAGTGTCGTAGAATTAGTTCGGTCTTTAGTATAATCTCTGATCAGAGTATATTGGAAGAAGTCCAACATTAATTGACTAAAGATCGATAGAAACTAACCGGAGTCAAGTTATTGTGGTTGACGGTTTAACCGTACCCTAGACTTGATCTACACGACATAGTTTAGACGAAGAGACTATAACTGCAGAACTCATCACAGACACTGTCAGGGTGGTCCCGACCATTCTCATATTGATGAGCTAACCACATTATGATGATGCTGAAACAGGGACGACAGCCACTGCTCTTGGTCTTTCTCGTATATGGCTTCGAGCCCAACCTGTAGAGGGTCAGGCCATAGGGTCACACAAAGAGTGTGACCTTCGTCTAGTAATAGGTACAAATTAGTTAGGGAGAATATTTTACATTTTGATGCAAGGGATGGAATAATTACATTTGATGCAATATGATAATTTAAGCCTAGATAGGGGACTAATTTGCATTTGATGCAAAAGAGATTAAATGTGTTTTAAATTGTTTAAAACAATATTTAATAAAATAAATGCAATGAAAAGTTCACGGGTAAGACGGGAATGTCCCGGTCTACGCCCAGATTCGAACGGCGTCTAAATCGGACGTCAAATGCCCAACTTATGCCCAAAACAGCCAAATGGCTCAGTCTGGGTCAGACCAGGTTGACCCAGGCCAGACATGGTCTGGCCTGGGCACCTGGCCCACCAGGCTGGGTGCCAGGCCACTGGGCCTGGGCCCGCGCCCAGGCCCAGGCGCCTGGCCCAGGCGCCCGCCTGGGCGCCAGGCGCCAGTCGCCTGTGCGCCCGCGCCCAGGCCTAGCCGCCTGTGCACAGGCCTGGGCATGGGTGCCCAGTCAACAGCTTTTGAAGCTGTAGGGCCCACTTGCTGGGCCCCACCAATGGGGGCAGAACCCTAGGTTTACTGGGCAGTTTTGACGGCTGATTTTAGTCGAAAATCAAGCCTTGGGCTGATCTTTGGACGTTCAATTGAGGGGTCTAACGAACTCCGATTGACGAACGGTTTTTTCTTATGCGTTCACGGTTGAACACCCTTCAAATTGAAAGGTTGTATCAATCATGAAGCTTAACAGTGATTGAGTTAAAATTCACGGAAGTTTGCACTTTGTGAAGTGCAAACTAACTTGATTTTAATTAACCCAATTAATAGTCCCACATCGGATTTTGAGTGAAGGGGAGTAGTCAACCGCCTATATAAATAGGGGTCTGCTCTCCTCCTTAAAACTCGTCCAAAGCTCTAGATCTGAGCGGCTCTCGTAAATGTTGGAGCACGCTCGGATCTAAGCTTAAATTAATATTTACTCTATCTCCCTTAATTTCTGCCTTACTCTTGTGGGCTCTAGCAAAGCCGCAAAGGAGTTCGGATTCAGATCCAAAATCTAGGCGGAGGTTTCACTCACGTGAAACTTTCTTCGGCGCGTGATTGGCTCGGCGACTCGGGATTGATCACCTCGGGATGCGGAGCGGTTCGAGAAGCGGTTCGGGGAGCGGTTCAAGGAGTGGCTCGACGTGGGACAGGAGCAGCTCGAAAGACGGTGCGGAACATCTCGCCTGCACCAGGGTTGAGATTCCGGGTATGTGTTTAAGCATTAGTTTAATTTAATCGCAGTAGGTTAGATCCTTCTTGGGATGGTCAGATCTATCCCAAGTTGGCATAGATCTTGGCTAAGGGTTTTGGACCTTAGGGCTAAGTTAATTAGATTAACTTATTCTTCTGCTGCATATTCTTTTAATGTCTATATTCCGTCGGACTTAGGACGGGAATAGAATTTTTGTGCCCTAAGGGTCCCAGAAAACCCTTCAGTGGTATCGGAGCTCGGTCTGTGTAACGATCTAGCCTGCGATTATTATTAAACTTTAGAATGCTTTTAAAAAATTCTTTATAAAATGTTTTAAAGATATGAGATGTTTTAAAATATTTTAGATGCCCTTTTAAAATGTTTTAAAACTTATGCGATATTTTTAAAAAAGAAATTTAAAAGGATTTTAGATGTGTAAATTTTTATATGATAAAATTTTAAACATGAAAATTTAAAATGGTGTTTTAAATTTATTTGATAAATTTAAAATTGATTTTAAGGCTTTAAAACTTTATGCGATAAGTTTAAAATTATTTAGATGTTTAAATATTTTATATGATAAAATGTTTTAAGCATGAAAATTTTTAAAATGATGTTTTAAATTTATAAGATATTTTTAAAACTGATTTTAAAAGTTTAAAATTGTTTATATGATAAACTTTAGTCTATTTAATTGTTAAATAGTTGTACACATTTTTTTATGCGATAAAATTAGTGTAGCTTTATTTTAATGGCTAGTTCATCTTGTCCCTTATTTGGTACCACAAGACAACCTTTTAGGTTAGCCATTAAGAAATGATTAAAATTTATTAATTGGATTTTAATGACATGCTATGTTTTAATAAAACATTAACAACCCTTCAAGACCTAATTCCTGATTAGGGTAGTCCTTTTAATGGAATTTTAATTCTAATTGTTATAATTTATTCTCATTAAAGGACTTCGCTTTTAGCGTTGTTAATAAAATTTATTAAAATCCTAATAACGATTAGGATAGCATGTGAACCTTATAGTTGATAAGGACTTAATAAAAGTTATTAAACAAATCCTAAAATTTTGAATTTAAGGATGCAACTAGTTGATAAGATTAATTAGTTGTTAATAAAAGTTGTTTAGTCTATGGCACACATATAAAAATGACAAGCTTCATTCAATGGACCATGATCTAGTCAATGTGCTTGGCTAAGAGTTCTGGATCACCCTTTAAGGGATAGTGATCCTGGCTTAGTCAATTCCCTGGCTGTGTTCCGCTGGACCGCAATGTCGCGAATCATGATTGTATGACACCCTGGACTATATCTAAGTCAAATATGTTAATAATCTTTTTCAAGATTATCCGTAGCCCGCCTTGTTTTAGGGGTTGGCAACTATAGGACCTGTGTTATAGTTGTTGAGCTACACTCAAGCTGAACATGGCAACCTTATAGAAACCAACTCCTTTAATACATAAGATGAAATCTTGACTAGACCCAAACCGTCGTATTAACATGCACCGGCGTAAATTAAATCAAAGATGTAGTCTGACTAGATGTAGTCTAAGTCCTGACCCAAACCGACGTGTCGTGAATACACCGAGCGGCGGGGCAAGTCAGGCTAGACACGAAAACAAGGGTCCGACTAGACTAGACATTGTGATTTGGATGAGCACACTCATGATCACAAATGGCTAGGGGTAAAAACCAATTAAGAGGGTCATATCTGATATGATCCATGAAGAGTCATCTTCCGATCGCAGAGTCAAGCAACTTGTTGAGCTACACTCAAGGTTGTTAGGCTCAGGGCGATTGGACCTCTTACCCATTAATTTTAATTCGATTAAATCGTTCGTTATTAAGATTTGAAACTATCGTAAAAATAGTGGGAGGATATGGATAGATTAAAGCCATTCTACCTATATTTAATATTGAACATATGTTAAACTAGGGCAATACTATGTTTACCGAAGGAATCAAAATATAATATTTTAATGGAATTAGTTAATTGGTCGAATAGGTTGATTAATGGAATATCAAGTTAAAATATAATTGATAGAATTAAACTATATTCTCGTTGACATTAAAATGACCTTCTAAAGAACAAACTTAAGAAATATGATTTCATTAAGTTCTGGGTCCAACAAACAAATTCAAGTTACATGACACTCGTCTCTATATGAGGCAGCTTGAACATATAGGATATTCGAAGTATGTTTCTCCCTACAAGTTGTCGAGCTACCCTCAAGGTTGTATGGACAAACAATTTTGATCCGCAAAGTTCGAGAATTCGATCAAACTGTTTGAGTCGAATACGAGTGCATAAGCGGTGCAAGACTATGTATCACAACCGGGTCTTGAGACAAGCAACTTCTTGAGCTACACTCAAGATTGTGACTCCCAGGCGTTTGGATACATGAGATGGTTGCACAGCTATTTATTTATGTTGGGCTATTTATATCTAAATGTGATTTAGAAAAGGAAGAAGGCACCCCGGAAAGTCAATCGAGTTAAATAGTTTAATTTATCATTAGTAAAGGCATAAGTAGGAGGAAATGAAAATGTGACATATTCTGATGTCACGATTTCATAATTATTGTTATACAAAAAGTTAACACATTTTAACGAATGTCGTCACATTGCTTTTGAAGCAATGAGTAATATGTATAATGATAATATATGTATTAAATGTTAATATATAAATACACAAGATAGTAGCAAACTTATATGGCAAAATAGACTAGGCCGCATCGAGAGACTAAGCTTCACAAGTCACATAAAGAGGGGTCTGACCTCTCGTATTATGAAGTCTACGGACACTTGTGAGTCTTACCCTCTTAGATATAATGGCCGAAACCCATCTGTAAGACAGTGGGAGAATGAGTTGTCGAACTCAGTCTAGTACATACTGATGTACTCGAGTCTAGATTGACCAAAATAAGTTATTCGTATATTTTATTAAGACATGTGTTCTTGATGAAACACAAGTCTGATAAACTAAAGAACGAAATGACTAAAGTATTTAAACTGATTCGATCAGATCGAATGGTCAAATACTTAGCTATATTAAATCTTGCGTAATTAAAAGAAAATATGATTTTCTCTCAGGTCAAGTCTGTTAACACATCCGTGTGTTAAAATGTATGAATCACACTAAGTTAGACTTGGTGCGATCCATAGCCAGTGACTCTAAGCTAAGTCCTCCCTCTGGGTTAAGTCCCAAATAGTAATTCCTAGGTTTTGATAATGTTCTATGAGGACATTATCAATAAGATATTCATTAAATCAATCATTATGAAGTTGTATAATTACTCGAATTTCGTGAGACGAAGAGTCGAGTTAAACATCATAACTGATGATGACTAAGTCAACTTCTAGGATAAAATTCGGAGTAGTAACTCCGATTTAAAACTTGATGTAATCAGAAAAGGTCCGGTGCGTAAATAAATTTTGGAATTTAGTTAACGTGCACAAGGAAAATGTTTCCTCATTTTCTGCAAGTAAATCTTTAAGTTGAAAGGTTGGTGCAGAAAGGAAAATAGTGAAGTACAATCATGTTTGGTCGAGAACGGCTTTTCATCCTAATTCCTGTAAACGGTTTAGAATGAAACTGTTTTTCACCAGCAGATGTGTACAGATCTACTCAGACCAAACTCGATGTAAACGCTTAAGTTGACCATGAAAATTGGAGCATTCACTTATACGTTCATTTTTCTAAATATGATTTAGACAAACCAACTTATATGAATTAGCTAGACAGTTTTCAAGGTCAGTGGGAGCGTATAAATCACATGCGAGGCATCAAAGGGATGGAACATTTATTTTGACAAAGTAATCAAAGAGTTTGATACTTTATCAGAAATAGATATGAGCCATTTAAAATGACCCGATAACAAATTTGAAAATTATTATCGTAAGGTACGATGAATTGGATAAGATCCAAGTAAATAAAAATATTATGGATTCCAAAAAACCAAGTGAATTATTTGAATGAGATTCAAATGATTGGTCTAACATGAACATAGAAACCCCTTAAGTCTATAGTGTAGACAGTTTTAGCAGATCCACTCACGAAGGCTCTACCACATGAAGTCGGGAAAACTTATGTGTAAAAATGGTATAAGATACCGAGATAAATGGGCCTAAGTGCAAGTGGGAGATGTAGGAGAATGATGCCCTCCAGGCTATTTATCTCTGTGTGAATAGCACAAACGTCTTGTTTGAAATAACAGTAAGCTGTTTGGTAATGATTTATCTAAGTTATATTATAATGTAGTTAACATTAGCTATCAACTTAGGTAAAGTCCTGAGACTTTATGCAAGGTCAAACAGATATCGAGATGAGTATCTCGATCATGGAGAAATGTTTGACCATCTGTAGCATAAGTCTAAAAGGGTTCGTGATCGTAGATGTGATCTCGATCATGGAGAAATGTTTGACCATCTGTAGCATAAGTCTAAAAGGGTTCGTGATCGTAGATGTTTCGAGACAAGGATATCGAAACATCGGATAGACCATTGTGTCTTAGTCTTCACCGTTAAGCGGTGGCGATGATCTCATAATCGTTCGACTTGGCGAAGTCAGAGACAAGACACAGGTGCTCATTAGAGAATGAGTTCACTGAACGATCCACAAGAGTTATCATATAGTTACGTTGACCAATCTGTCAATGATAACTCTTAGTGATGGTAGGCTAGTTGGTCTTTTGACTTGAGGTCATTTGACGAACCTGTGCGTGAACGGTGCCACTTAGATCAACTGACCTAGCTTCGAGGCAAGGCCTGTCGAAAGATCTTTTGATTGGGTGTCACTTGAAACGTACGAGGCGAGTAATGACCAAAAGAGGATTCGTCTCTCTCGGTCAATGGGAGTTAGGGTCGTAGAGTTAGTTCGGTCTTTAGTATAATCTCTTATCAGAGTATGTTGGAAGAAGTCCAACATTAATTGACTAAAGATCGATAGTCAAGTTATTGGGGTTGACAGTTTAACCGTACCATAGACTTGATCTACACGACATAGTTTAGACGAAGAGACTATAACTGTAGAACTCATCACAGACACGGTAAGGGTGGTCCCGACAATTCTCATGTTGATGAGCTAACCACATTATGATGATGCTGAAACAGGGACGACCATTGCTCGTGGTCTTTGTCGTATAGGGCTTCGAGCCCAACCTGTAGTAGGGTCAGGCCGTCAGGTCACACAAAGAGTGCGACCTTCGTCTAGTAATAGGTAGAAATTAGTTAGGGAGAATATTTTACATTTTGATGCAAGGAATGGAATAATTGCATTTGATGCAACATGATAATTTAAGCCTAGATAGTGGACTAATTTGCATTTGATGCAAAAGAGATTAAATGTGTTTTAAATTGTTTAAAACAATATTTAAAAAAATAAACACAAGGAAAAGTTCACGGGTAAGACAGGAATGTCCCGGTCTACGCCCAGATTCGAACGGCGTCCAAATCAGACGTCAAATGCCCAAATTATGCCCAAAACAGCCAAATGGCTCAGTCTGGGTCAGACCAGATTGACCCAGGCCAGACCAGGGTTTGGCCTGGGCACCTAGCCCACCAGGCTGGGCGCCAGGCCACTGGGCCTGGGACCGCGCCGAGGCCCAGGCACCTGGGCGCCTGCCCAAGCACCCAGGGCGGGCGCCCTGGGCCCGCCAGGGCCCAGGCGCCCTGGGCGCCTGGCTTGGGCGTCCGGCCCAGACGCCCGCCTGGGCGCTAGGCGCCTGGCGCCTGGGCGCCCAGTCAGCAGCTTTTGAAGCTGTGGGGCCCACTTGCTGGGCCCTACCAATGGGTGCAGAACCCTAGGTTTACTGGGCAGTTTTGACGGCTGATTTTAGTCAAAAATCAAGCCTTGGGCTGATCTTTGGACGTTCAATTGAGGGGTCAAACGAACTCCGATTGACAAACGGTTTTTTCCTATGCGTTCACCGTTGAACACCCTTCGAATTGATAGGTTGTATCAATCATGAAGCTTAAGTTTGCACTTTGTGAAGTGCAAACTAACTTGATTTTAATTAACCCAATTAATAGTCCCACATCGGATTTTGAGTGAAGGGGAGCAGTCAGCCGCCTATATAAATAGGGGTCTGCTCTCCTCCTCAAAACTCGTCCCAAGCTCTAGATCTGAGCGGCTCTCGTAAATGTTGGAGCACGCTCGGATCTAAGCTTAAATTAATATTTATTCTATCTCCCTAAATTTCTGCCTTACTCTTGCGGGCTCTAGCAAAGCCGTAAAGGAGTTCGGATTCAGATCCGAAATCTAGGCGGATGTTTCACTCGCGTGAAACTATCTTCGGCACGTGGTTGGCTCGGCAACACGGGATTGATCGCCTCGGGATGCAGAGCGGTTCAAGGAGTGGTTCGGGGAGCGGTTCAAGGAGCGGCTCGGCGTGTGACAGGAGCAGCTCGAAAGACGGTGCGGAACATCTCGCCTGCTCTAGGGTTGAGATTCTGGGTATGTGTTTAAGCATTAGTTTAATTTAATCACATTAGGTTAGATCCTTTTTGGGATGGTCAGATCCATCCCAAGTTGGCATAGATCTTGGCTAAGGGTCTTGGACCTTAGGGCTAAGTTAATTAGATTAACTTATTCTTCCGCTGCATATTCTTTTTATGTCTATATTCCGTCCGACTTAGGACGGGAATAGAATTTTTGTGCCCTAAGGGTCCTAGAAAACCCTTCACATATCACGCCCGGCGATCGTGACACCACCAGGTGGGTCCTAGGTGTAGATTGCGGGCGCGTCAGTCCCCTCCCTGGCAACGGCACCAAAAACTTGATCACTCCCTGATATACACCCGGAAAACAACTGTAATTTTACCGCAAGCGCACGACGTAGTGGCGACAGGGTATCGAACTCAAGGAGGACAATTGACGGTACTTTATTTTGATCACCTAGCTATTGATGGAATAATGGGATGGTTTTGATAATAGTGTCACAATCGTTCAAATAGCAAATGGAATTCAATATAATAAAGCATCTAGTGATAGGAAATCCCCACTACGGATCGTCTCTCATCCTTGTGGATCATGAATCTCAATGTTGCAAGGCTTGAATTGAGGTGAACTAGTCGTAACTGAATGTAGAACCAAGCTCACGCTCTCACGCTATTACCGGTCTATAGCAACCTATATTAGGGCCCACTCTCGTGCAAACACTAACCTACGCCACTAGCATGAAGATCGACATCATCATCCAATCGCACCTCGAGCCCACTCTCGTGCAAACTCGAGCTAAGATCTACGTTATGATAGTTCGTATTCGTCTAATCTCGTGCAAACGAATATTAGTATAGATTTATAATAAAAATCCTAGTTTTGATCCAATCTCTTGCAAGCAAATTCTAGAGAATCTCGATTATAAACCTAAGTCAAATATCTAGGCCTTCCCATCAATTGGGATCCAATCTCTTGCAAATCCCAATCGATGGAAATTCCTAGCTACTCGCAGTAAATCAATCACAACCTAACCTTTCTTCAATCCTCGCAACAATTCAATTCATTCATCACAATTCAAAGATCGGATCCATAGGGTTCATCCCCATGCCCTAGAACGATGAAACCACTCACAATTCATCATAGGAATCTCGGAAATAAAGCAATAGATCATGGCACAATTCATAGCTAAGAGAGAACAATTCATAAAAATAAGAGTTTTTAAAGAGAAAGATCAATTGCGCGTCTATGATCTCCAGCTGAGATTTACAAAAAGAATAGCCGTCAAAAAAACATTCAAGTCTCTCCAAACTAGGAATAAAACTAGGTTTAAATACAAGTCAAACTCATCCAGAAATTCCTGATAGAATTGCCCCTGCGTAGCACAAAAAACCTAATTTGCGTAGCAGTCAGACAATGCCACTCGGCCGAGTGGACCATGTCACTCGCCCGAGTGACAGACCCAATAAAAAACAGAGAATCTGGGAAAATTGGGGGTCTGTCGCTCTGTCTGACTCGGGCGAGTGGTCTTCTTCACGTGGCCGAATGAGCAATCCTGCTCGGCTGAGTGGGTCTTCTCCAAATTTCCAGTAAGTTGGCCGCTTCTCGGAAGAAAATCCCTGTACCACTCGGGCGAGTGGTATTCTCCATTGGCCGAGTGAACTTTCGTTCTCAGCTGAGTGAACTATGAAAATCGGCAGTCTGTATCCGTTTCACTCGGCCGAACTCACTCCTTCACTCGACCGAGTGAACTATCTCATCGGCCGAGTGAGCTGCTTCTGGGCTCTTTTCTTCTCCTCGTCGATTCTATCGGATTTCTTCCTCTTCCGCTCATCCTCTAGCATTGCTAACTCCTCAAATAAGCTGTGGGCGATGCTCAAAAAGTCCCTTGATCTCATTTTTGCTCTAGATCGCTCCATATCTCCTAAAATATGACAAAAACAAGAAATAGTGAAAAGCAACGTGATATCGTCGAATAATCGTGGAAAACACAATATGGGCGATTGAAATGACATGAAAACATGCAGAAAAAAGGTGTACAATAAGGAGCGATCAAAGAGCCATGGCCACAGGAGGACGACGCCAAGCTACTTACAGACCCACCTTCGGGTGGTAACTGATTCAGTGTGTTCTTTCCATATCTCTTTAGTATTAGTATATATAGTAATAAATAAATTTGCATCGTTCCCTTCAAACATTGAGGACTATGTTCACTTTAAGTTGGAGAGAGGAAGTGTTTGCATTTAAAAAAAGTTTGCATATATAGTTTGCTTTTTTTAGCGGGTAAAAGTAAAACTTTATATATACTAAGAAAAAATACAAAACTTCACCACTAGTAGAACCCATCAGAAAAAGGGAGAGGGGGGAGAGTGTTTGGATTTATCCGGACCCCCAGAGCTCGGATCTGTGTCCGTCCTAAGTCAGACGGACCACAGGGGCACAAAAGCGCAGCGGAAAACGAAAATCAAAATTTTCTATACTAGCTAAACTATTTAGCTAGGCTCTGAGGGAGCCAGAAGCTAGCCCGATCTATGCCAACTTGGGGTGGATCTGACCACCCCAAGAGGGATCTACTCTAAAGCGACTAATTTAAATCTACACTAAAATTACTTAACCACATACCCGGAATCTTGGCCTTGGAGCAGGCAAGATGTACCTCACCGTCTTCAGAAGCTCCTCGTAGCCGAGCCGCCTTGACTCGATCCGCCTGAGCCACCTCACACCCTCGCACCTCGACTTTCACCTCCGAGCCGATCACATGCGGTAGAAAGTTTCACTTGAGAAGAACCCGCGTCTTAGACGTCCGGATCAAAATCCAAACCCCCTTCGTAGTCTTGCTAGGACTACTCCGGAGAATAGGAAGAGAGAGAGAGAGAGAATAATTTAGTCGTCGATCGAGCTTGCTCTAAAAGTCGGGAGCTACTCGATCGATGACTTGGTGTGTGTTTTTCAACGAAGAGAGTGCACCCCTATTTATATACGGAGTCGGCACTCACTCTCTTGTTGCGAGCAATGTGGGACTATTGCTAATGGGAGAAAAAATCAATTAAGCCAATTTGACTTAATTTCTAGTTTAAGTGATCTTTTCATAAAAGCAAACTTTAACTAATTAATTCTCTTTGCTCATTAAACTTTAGACACTAAACAAGCTATTAATTCGAAGGGCTTTGAATGGTGAACGCGTAGGAACCAACGGCGACGAATTTCGACTTCGTTTGACCCATCAAACAATTGCTCAAAGTTGGGCAAATTATCGAAATTCGTAGCCGTCATTTGGGGTTTCAAAAAATAATAAATGACTTAAGTTGCGGGCGCGCCCGCTAAGCTTAGCGGGCGCGCCCGTCCAAGGGGACAAAGGCGGGCCACACGCCCACTGGGCAACGGGCGTGTGCCCGCTGCATGCAGCAGGCGCTGGCTCGCTGTGCAGCGGGCCACGCCCGCTACTACAGCAGGTGCCCGCCCGCTGCAACCTGTGGGCTACACCCGTTTGCCTTTGCCTATGGGCTTATTAGCCCAGTAAGTCTAACCCACTTTGCCTTGGACTGTTTTCGCGTTTCTGGGCTCGTTTGAGCTCTGATTTGGACACGGTTTGAACTTGTGTTTAGACCGGGACGATCCCGTCATCCAGGTAACCCTTTCCAATATATTTGTTCCTATTAAATTTGTCGTAACCAATTTACGACACGTTTAATCATAGTTTGCATCAAATGCAACGTTTGTCCCTATTGCTATTGCGACTAACTTTCACAACAAGCTTTGTGAAAATATCATCAAATGATATTTCTCTCTATTCTATCTTCCTATTACTAAGACACGAACACTACTCGGTGAGAGACCCTACAGCCTGACCTTACTACTGGTTGGGGCTCGGAACACCTAGACGACGGTCACTACAAGCAGTAGCTGTCGTCCCTGTTTCAGAATCACCATAACATGATCGATCCTTTGACAAAAGCATCATTGGGTTTACATTGGCTATGTTAGTGACGAACTCCGTTAGCTGTAGTCCCTTCGTCAAGACTGTGTTCTTGTTGGCCTAGGGTATGGTTTACTGTCAACCCTATTAGACAACATTGGTCAGTATACTGCGGTCTTTGTTGTATACATGTTGTACTTCTTACAACGTACCCCGACCGAGGATTAACATAAAGACCGTACTGAGCCTATAACACTAACTTCCCTTTAACGGAAGTGACGAATCCCATCTTAGTCATCTACTCGCCTCGAGAGCTTCGGGTGCAGCTCAACCAAAGATCTTTCAACAGGCCTAGCCTCGAAGCTAGATCATGGGTCTAAGCTACACCGTTCACTCACAGGTTTGTACAACTGACTTCAGGTCTTAAGGACCAGCTAACCTATCATCACCCTAGAGTTATTAAAGACAGTTCAGTTAAAGTTGACCATTTAATAACTCTAATGTGGTCGTTCAGTGAACTCATTCTCCAATGAGCACCTGTGTCTTGTCTCTGACTTCACCAAGTCGAATGACTATGAGATCATCATTACCCTAAGGTAAGACTAAGACACAATGGTCTATCCGATGTGTCGATATCCAGTTCTCGACACATCTATGACCACGAACCGTTTATGACTTACGTTTCTATTCGGTCACTTACTTACTCATAATCGAGATCTCATCTAGATACGTAAGGACCTAACTATAAGTCTATGGATATTATCTAAGTATATTAATACGAACGATTTATACTTAGAGTAATAGTTACCATATACTGTATGAACAAGACGTATACTTATGGATAAATGCCTTATGGGCATATATTCTCCTACATCTCCCACTTGCACTTAGGCTATTTATCTCGGTATCTCATACCGTTATAGCATATCAGTCACATTGACATTTATATGACAAACCTAAGGGTGGATTTTACTAACGAGTATCTACAACGTATTTTAATGGATTACTTAATACATCTCTTGATCACACAGGGTTGATTCTTTGGAAAAATGATCTGGATCAATTTTTCCTATCTTTGTACAGCTAACAGTTAGCTTATACAATCTAGATGTAGGGTCTAACATTATAATCTATGAGTCAGTCTCAGCTCATTCCACTTTTCTTGTGTCAATATGTCAAGTACATACATGACACCCTGAGTCTCTATATATTCGATTAAATCAAAACAATTTTGATTCAATGTTTTATATAGATGATATATAAGTTGGAAATCCTTTTTATTTAGTCCGAAAGACCGGAACTAAGTGTACGAGCTAGCTCCCACTGACTTTGAGAATTACCTGGTTAAATACTTCAATATTATATCTAAATCATATTTAGATTATATATACGAAGATATAACCATTTGATAAGTGCTTTAGATGGAATGCACTAGTGTCAGGTTCGGTTTGACGAATGAGTCAAGTCAAGATCGGTTTAAGGAATCTTGACATTGACTCGCTCAATCAAAACGTCCTACACTGTACTTTTCCATTAACCAACATTTAATATTAACTCTTTAATAATTAAAAGCGGTTTATAAAGAATTAATCTTAATATGCGTATAATTGTGATCGCACACAATTTATACGCCCCTGGAACCTATACTTAACTACCAATTGACTATAACATTAAGTCAGCTCAAAAATCAACATTTTCCGAAGCTTCGCATCATCATTCGAGAATTTTTCGCAACCATCTCAGAAAGCCACAATCACAGAAAATTTAAGCCAATCAAATTTCAACTCAACAAAAACGCAATTTCCGAGACATTCATTAAAACAACGGATTCATTAAGATGAACCGTAATTTGTTTATCCCATAAACTTTGAGTGCAGAATACTCAATCATTGTTTTAAACTTTCAAGAAATGATACAATTTATTTAACTAATATTAGTATCATCTCCTTCTTGATCATGTCTGTTGAAGTCGTTGAACGGCCCTAGCAGCAACGATTGCTCAGATTGCCGACCGTCCTCTGCACTTCTCCCAATCTCCGCTTCATATCAGCCACATGTATACATTACACAGATGTCTTTTAGTATCTCATACTATATGATTGGAAATAATTACGTTTTATTGAATTGAATTTGTACCTGAGGTGGAGGCATCCGTATGCCCCTTCTTCTTCTCTGAAAGATAGATCTTACAGTTCCTCTTCCAGTGACCAATCTTGTGGCAATGGAAGCACTCAGATTTCGATGGGGCCCCTTTAGTCTTTTTCTTCCCTTTCTTTGCCTTCGGAGGTTGCGGGACCTGCCTCTTCTTACCCTTGCCTTTCGGCTGGTCAGAAGAAGCAGAGCCAACAACCAATGCAGTCGGCTTTTTCTCAATCTCCTCAAATTGCCTAAGCATATTGAGGGGACCAGGAAGATCCGTTTCAAGACTGTTCATTATAAAACCAGTGATGAAAGGCTTAAAATCGGGAGTCAAAGACTTTAGGATAACGTCTATGGACATCTCATTGTCCAAGACAAATCCTAACTGGGTGGCGTCCTCTACGTACCCGATCATTTTGATAACATGATCCTGTACGGGCCTGCCCCTATCTTGGTGCCCCAGAGGTTGCTGGTGGCTTCGAACTTGGCAGCTCAAGATCGCTTGCTGTATAACTCTTGTGCATTGAGAAGCATACTTTGAACATCCATATGTTCATGCTTCCTCTGTAGCTCGTTACTCATCAAAGCCAGAGTAATGCACCTGGCCTTCTCTGCATCCCTCTGGTACAGCTTGTAGGCTTCCTTTTCCTCGAAGGTCGAATCTTCATCGGGCTTATCCGGAGCGTCCTCAAACAGTACGTATCCTATCCCGACTAGGGAAAGGACCAACTTAATGTTCCTAAGACAGTCTTCGTAGTTCGTTCCATCGAGTATGTTCTTCTCAACCATATATCTAAGACCCGAATCCATTCTGTATTTTATAGATACTTTAGTCAGTATATGTTCGTAGTATAGTTTTAATGGTTTTTATAAAATTATATTCTCCCACTAAATTTATTAAAGCTATAAGAATAACATTTGTGAGAGAGGTATCCGACTACCCTGAGTCTGACAACCTTGAGTGTGTCTCAACAAGTTTTCCGACTCTGCAGTCGGTAGACGAACTCGTCGTCAATCATATCTATTATGATTCCCTATCGATTTTTACCCCTAGTCATTTGTAATCATGAGTGTTCTCAACCGGATCACAATGGCTAGCCTAGTCGGACCCTTGTTTTCGTGTCTATCCTTGCTTGCCCCGCCACTCAGTGTATGCACGACACGTTGGTTTGGGTCAGGACTTAGACTACATTCTTGGTTAGACTTACGCCGATGCTCTAAGGATGAGACAACGGGTTCAGTCAGGTCAAGATGTCAATCAAGAAATTGGTTTCTATAAGATTGACATATCACGGCTTGAGTGTAGCTCAACAGTCGTAACATGTTTCTTACAGTTGCCAACTCCTAAAACAAGGAGGGCTACGATTTATCTTGAACAAGATTATTATCGTATTGACTTAGGTATAGTCGATGGACTTACACAGTCATGAATCGACTCCTTGCGGTCCAACGGACGTGGCCAGAGAATTGACTAAGCCAGGACCACTTGTTACCTAGTCTAGCTAGGTTGGTCCAGCAAACTTAGCCAAGCCCATTGACCTACATCATGATCCATTGAAGGAGTTTTATCAATTTATGTTTGTCCAAACAACTAAATGGCTTTTACTTAAGAAAAACTAGTTAATCCTTATCAACTAGTAGATCCTAAAATTCGAAATTTTATGGATTGGTTGAACAATTTTTATTAAGTCCTTATCAACTATAAGGTTTATTCGTTCAACGTGCTACCCCAATCTAATTAGGATTTTATAAAACAATTCAACATTTGTCTTTTATGAAAATCATCAATTAAACGTTTTAATGAAATGATTTACAATCAAAGGGACTAACCTAATCTGGTATTAGGTTTTGATGTTGTTTTGTTTTATCAAACATAACATGTCACTTGTTAATTAAAAATTTCATCTCATAAAATTTTAAACATTTAATGGCTAACCTAATAAGGTTTATGAATACATTATTCAATATGTCCATTAAAAAATGAAACAACTAATTTATCCGCATAAATGAAAGTTTCATATTTGTGACATATAACGAGTATTTGCAAGTTTAAAATTATCTATATAATAAAAACACGCAAATCTAAAATTTAACAATTAAATTCTAAGATAAAATTTTTAAAGCTTCAAAAAATTTTATCACATAAAACTAGGTATAAAATTATCAAATAATTCTAAAACCTAGGCTTTAAAAATTTCAATCAATTATTTCTAAAATTAAAATATCGCATAAATAATTTTAGAACCTTATATGTAATTTTAAAAGAAACAAATTATCTTTTCATCTCATGAAAAATAAAATAGTTCTACGATTTACATATCTACTAAAGCAATTTTAAACACCTTTTAAAACATTAGAAATTGATTTAAAAGCTTTCAAACAAAGTTTTTAAAATTTCTAATCTTTATGTAACTTAAGAAAAATTAGATTTCAAAAATAAAATATTTCTTAAAATTACATAAACATTTAAATGCTCGAAATTTATATCTCATAAAATTTTGTAAAGCATTTGAATATTCGAGATTCATTTAAAATTATCGCATAAAATTAAATCATCTCAAAAAAGAATTTCCGTGTTGTAAAAACAATTTTTAAAACACAAAAACAATTTTAAACTAATTTAACAAAAAGCTAAAATAGTTTTATATGTTTAAAATTAAGCAATTTAAAAAGATTTAAAAGTCGCTATAATAGATTTATAGCATAACCGTGGCTCTGATACCACTGTTGGGATTTATCCGGACCCCCAAAGCTCGGATCTGTGTCTGTCCTAAGTCGGACGGACCACAGGGGCACAAAAGCGCAGCGGAAAACGAAAATCAAAATTTTCTATACTAGTTAAACTATTTAGCTAGGCTCTGAGGGAGCCAGAACCTAGCCCGATCTATGCCAACTTGGGGTGGATCTGACCACCTCAAGAGGGATCTATTCTAAAGCGAATAATTTAAATCTACACTAAAATTACTTAACCACATACCCGGAATCTTGGCCCTGGAGCAGGCAAGATGTAGCTCACCGTCTTCAGAAGCTCCTCGTAGCCGAGCTGCCTTGACTCGATCCGCCTGAGCCGCCTCGCACCCTCGCACCGATCCGCCCGACCCGACTTTCGCCTCCGAGCCGATCACACGCGGTAGAAAGTTTCACTTGAGAAGAACCCGCGTCTTAGACGTCCGGATCAAAATCCAAACCCCCTTCGTAGTTTTGCTAGGACTACTCCAGAGAATAGGAAGAGAGAGAGAGAGAGAATAATTTAGTCGCCGATCGAGCTTGCTCTAAAAGTCGGGAGCTACTCAATCGATGACTTAGTGTGTGTTTTTCAACGAAGAGAGTGCACCCCTATTTATATAGGGAGTCGGCACTCACTCTCTCGTTGCGAGCAATGTGGGACTATTGCTAATGGGAGAAAAAAATCAATTAAGCCAATTTGGCTTAATTTCTAGTTTAAGTGAGCTTTTCATAAAAGCAAACTTTAACTAATTAATTCTCTTTGCTCATTAAACTTTAGACACCAAACAAGCTATCAATTCGAAGGGCTTCTGATGGGCCTCTGGCCCAGCCGCAGCCCCTGCGGGTTTACACCCGCAGGCCCCGCCCGCAACCCCTCTTGGCCCCGAGTCCCCCTAGTCCTAGGATTGCCCAATCCCCCTAGTCCTAGAATTGCCGAATCCCCCTAGTCCTAGGATTGCCTAATCCCCCTAGTCCTAGGATTGCCCTAGTCTCTATTATAAATAGGGGGGAGTCTCTCTTGTATGCCTATGCTAATTTGATGTTTGTTATTTGAGAGACTCTTAGGGTAAACGAGTGCGGACGTCCTCTGGGCGTCTTGGGAGGAGGGTGCACCTCTTTTGTGCCCAATTATCTTTCTATTTGCTTTTGTTTTCTCTAATAAAAATTCCATCTTGTTAGTTCCTAACAATTTGGTATCAGAGCACGTGACGATCCATGGCGGCTTCAACAAGATCGCAAGACAAATTTGAGGCGTTGGAGGCGAAATTCACGGGCGAAATTGATGCAATCAAAAAGTCCTTGGCGGGAAACGACGAATCCATGGCGAAATTAACTACATCCATCTCCCAATTGGCGTCAAATCAAGCAAAGCACGACGATCAATTCGCACAATTGATGGGAGCCCTAAATCAATTGGCGACAAACTCCAAAGGCGATAGGAGCCCTAATCCAATGCAAAAGACGGCACCTTTGAAGAAGGAGAAGGAGAAGGAGGAGACTTTCCCCCAAAAGCAACCCTATTACGTGGAGGAGATGGACGAGGAAGATGACGGGGAGCCATAGAGGGAGGACTACCGCGAGGATATACGGCAGAAGGCGCAAGAGAGCCAAAGGAGGGGCGGGGGGCCTACCCGCCCCCTCGAAGATAGCCACGTCCAAGATGAAGACCGGCCGAACCCCCCATGCATCTAGGGGGTCGGCCGGTAAGAGAAACAGGCGGGGGACCCTCCCCCGCCTCCGCCAGGCCACGGCAGGGGCGGCCAAGCACTGTCGTGGCTCGGCAGGGCCCGGTGACCCCACCGGGCCTCCGGCAGGGCCCGCCGGCCCTGCCAGAGGCTCGGCAGGGCCTGCCGCCCCTCCTAGGGCCCCGGAGGGGCCCGCCTGTGTGCAACGAAGGACCAGAGGCCCCCTGGCAGCCGCCAGGGGGCAGCGGCACCTCCAGCTGGGGCTGCCAGGGGCGGGAATGTTGGGGTTTTGGCGGACCCCCAGAGCTCGGATCCGTATCCGTCCTAAGTCGGACGGACCACGGAGGCACAAAAGCGCAGCGGAAAAAACCAGAAATCAAAATTTCTACACTAGCTAAACTATTTAGCTAGGCTCTGGGGAGCCAGAACCTAGCCCGATCTATGTCGACTTGGAGTGGGTCTGACCACCCCAAGAAGGATCTACACTAAAGCGACTAATTAAAAATTACACTGGAAAACGCTTAACCACATACCCGGAATCTTGGCCCTGGAGCAGGCAAGATGTACCGCACCGTCTTGAGAAGCTCCTCGTAGCCGAGCCGCGTTGACCCGATCTGCCTGAGCCGCCTCGCACCCTCGCACCGATCCGCCCGAGCTGCTTTCGCCTCCGAACCGATCACACGCGGTAGAAAGTTTCACTTGAGAAGAAACCCGCGTCTAAGACGTCCGGATCAGATCCAAACCCCCTTCGTAGTCGTGCCAGGACTACTCCAGAGAATAGGAAAATAGAGAGAGAGAGAGATTTAGTCGCCGATCGAGCTTGCTCTAAAAATCTGGAGCTACTCGATCGTTGACTGGTGTGTGTTTCAACGAGGAGAGTGCACCCCTATTTATATAGGGAGTGAGCACTCATCCTCTCGTTGCGGGCAATGTGGGACAATCCCTATGAAGAGAAAATTCAATTAAGCCATTTGGCTTAATTTCAACTTTAAAGTTAGCCTTTCACAAAGCCAAACTTTAACTAATTAATTCTCCTCGTATACTAAACTTCAGACACCAAACAAGATATCAATCAGAAGAGCTTGGAATGGTGAACGCGTAGGAACTGACGGCGACGAATTTCGACTTCGTTTGACCCCTTAAACTATTGCTCAAAGTTTAGCAATTTCTCAAAATTCGTAGCCGTCATTAGGGGTTTCAAAACCCCTAATTTGACTTAAGTTGCGGGCGCGCCCGCTAGGCTTAGCGGGCGCGCCCGCCCAAGGGAGCAAGGGCGGGCCGCCCGCCCGCTGCTCCAGCGGGCGGGCGCCTGCTGCCGCAGCGGGCACGCGGGCAAGCAGCGGGCCGCACCCGCTTGCAGCGGGTGCTGGCCCGCTGCGTGCAGCGGGCCGTGCCCGCTGCATCAGCGGGCGCTGGCCCGCTGTTCAGCGGGCGCCCGCCCGCTGCAGCCAGCGGGCGTGCGCCCGTTGCAGCCAGCGGTCGGCGCCCGTTTTGCCTTTGCACATGGGCCTTTTGGCCCAGTGGGTCTAACCAACTTCTCCTTGAACTGTTTCTGCGTTTCTGGACTCGTTTGAGCTCCGATTTGGACGTGGTTTGAACCTGTGTTTAGACCGGGACGATCCCGTCATCCAGGTTACCCTTTCCAACAAGTTTGTTCCTACTAAATTCGTCGTAACTAATTTACAACACGTTTAGTCAAAGTTAGCATCTAATGCAACGTTGTGTCCCTATTGCTAATGCGACTAATATTCACAACCGCTTTGTGAATGTTTAATATCATCAAATGATATTTCTCTCTTTTCCATATTCCTATTACTAAGACACGAACACTACTCGGTGTGAGACCCTACAGCCTGACCTTACTACAGGTTGGAGCTCGAAACCCCTAGACGACGGTCACTACGAGCAGTAGCTGTCGTCCCTGTTTCAGAGTCATCATAACGTGATCGAACCTTGACAAAAGTATCAAAGGGTTTGCATTGGCTGTGTCAGTGATGAATTCCGTTAGCTAAAATCCCTTCGTCAAGACTGTGTTTATTGTTGGCCTAGGGTATGGTTTTCTGTCAACCCTATTAGACAACAATGGTCAGTATACGGCGGTCTTTATTGTATACACGTTGTACTACTTGCAACGTACCCCGGCCGAGGATTAACATAAAGACCGTACTGAGCCTATAACACTAACTTCCCTTTAATGGAAGTGACGAATCCCATCTTAGTAACTTACTCACCTTGGGAGCTTCAGGTGCAACCCAACCTAATATCTTTCATCAGGACTGGTCCTCGAAGCTAGATCATGGGTCTAAGCTATACCGTCCGCTCACAGGTTTGTACAGATGACTTCAGGTCTTAAGGATCAACTAACCTATCATCACCCTAGAGTTATTAAAGACAGATCATTAAAGTTAACCATTTAATAACTCTAACTTGGTCGTTCAGTGAACTCATTCCCCAATGAGCACCTGTGTCTCGTCTCCGACTTCACCAAGTCGAATGACTATGAGATCACCATTACCCTAAGGTAAGACGAAGACACAGTGATCTATCCGATGTCTCGATATCCAGTTCTCGACACATCTATGATCACGAACCGTTTAAGACTTACGTTTCTATTCAGTCGCTTACTTACTCATAATCGAGATCTCATCTAGATATGTAAGGACCTAACTATAAGTCTATGGATATTATCTAAGTATATTAATACAAATGATTTTATACTTAGAATAATACGTACCATATACGGTATGAACAAGACGTATACTCAAGATAAATTGCCTTATGGGCATATATCTTCCTACATCTCCCACTTGCACTTAGGCTATTTATCTCGGTATCTCATACCGTTATAGCATATCAGTCACTTTGACATTTGATATGGCAAACCTAAGAATGGTTCTACTAATAAGTATCTACAACGAATTTTAATGGATTGAAATTACATCTCTTGATCACACCGGGTTGATCCTTTGGAAAAATGATCTGGATCAATTTGCCTAACTTCGTATAGCTAACAGTTAGCTTATACGATTTAGATGTGGGGTCTAATATTTCCGTAAGTCAGTTCTAGCTCACTCCACTTTATTGTGTCAATATGTCAAGTACATATTTGACACCCTAAGTCTCTATACGATTAAATCAAAATAATTTTGACTTAATGATTTATATAGAAGATTCATTAAAGTGAAATATCCTTTTTACTTAGTCCGAAAAACGGAACTAAGTATATGAGCTCGCTCCCACTGACTTTAAGAATTACCTGGTTAAATTATTGCAACATAATATCTAAATCATATTGATATTTATGTGCAAAATTAACCATTTGGTAAGTGCCTCAGACAGAATGCACAAGTGTCAGGTTCGGTTTGACGAATGAGTCAAGTCAAGATCGTTTTAAGGAAACTTGACATTGATTCGTTCAATCAAAACGTCCTACACTGTATTTTATTCCTTTAACCACATTTGGCATTAACTCCTTTAATAACTAAATGCAGATAATCAAGAATTAATCTTGATATGCATATTATTGTGACCGCACACAATTTATACGCCCCCTGGAACCTACACTTAACTACTGATTGGCTTCTAGCATTTAGTCAGCTCCAAAATCAATATTATCGAAGCCATACACCATTATTCGAAAATATACGCAACCATCACAAAAAAGCCACATCCACAGAATTTAAGCCAATTCAATTTCAATTGCAACAAACGAGACATCCATTCCAAAACAACGGGTTCATTAAAAGAACCTTAATTTGTTTATCAAAAATAAACCTTGAGTGCAAAGCACTCATTCATTGTTTTCGATCCTTAAAGATGATACATTTTATTCAAATAAGAAAAATATCATCTCCATCACGATCATCGTCTCCAGAAGTCTTTGAGCGGTCCCAGCAGCAACTGTTGCTTTGATTGCCGACCGATCTCCGTACTTCTCCAATCTCCAGTTCTTATCAGCCACCTGTATACAGTACACAGATGTCTATAAGTGTCTCACACTATATGAATGGAAATAATTGCATTTAATTGAATTTTAATTTGTACCTGAGGTAGAGGCATCAGTATGCCCCTTCTTCTTCTCTGCAAGATAGATCTTGCAGTTCCTCTTCCAGTGGCCAATCTTGTGGCAATGGAAGCACTCAGATTTCGACGGGGCCCCTTTGTTCTTCTTCTTCCCATTCTTAGCCTTCGCAGGTTGTGGGACCTGCCTCTTCTTCCCTTTGCCTTTCGGCTGGTCGGAAGTAGCAGAGCCAACAACCAGTGCAGTCGGCTTCTTCTCAATCTCCTCAAATTGTCGGAGCATATTGAGGAGACCGGGAAGATCCGTCTCAAGGCTGTTCATTATAAAGCCAGTTATAAAGGGCTTGAACTCGGGAGTTAAAGACTTTAGGATAATGTCTGTGGACATCTCATTGTCCAGGACAAATCCTAACTGGGCGGCGTCCTCTACGTACCCGATCATCTTGATAACATGATCTTGTACGGGCCCTGTCGTCATCTTCGTGCCCCAGAGGTTGCTAGTAGCTTCGAACTTGGCAGCTCTGGATCGCTTGCCATACAACTCTTGTGCATTAAGGAGTATGCTCTGAACATCCATATGTTCATGCTTCCTTTGCAGTTCGTTGGTCATCGAAGCTAGAGTAAGGCATCTTGCCTTCTCTGCATCCCTCTGGTACAACTTGAAGGCTTCTTTCTCTTCGTGGGTCGAATCCTCATCGGGCTTATCCGGAGCGTCCTCGAACAATATGTATCCAATCCCAGCTAGGGAAAGGACCAACTTAATGTTCCTAAGCCAGTCTTTGTAGTTGGTTCCATCCAGCACGTTCTTTTCTACCATGTATTTTAGACCTGAATCCATTCTGCATTTTATAGATACTTTAGTTAGTATATGTTCGTAGTATAGTTTTAATGGTTTTAATAAAACTATATTCTCCCACTAAATTTATTTAAAGCCATAATAATAAACAATTTATTATAAAATAACATTTGTGAGAGAGGGATCCTACTACCCTGAGTCTGACAACCTTGAGTGTATCTCAACAAGTTGTCCGACTCTGCAGTCGGTAGACGAACTTGTCGTCAATCATATTATCTATGATTCCCTATCGATTTTTACCCCTAGTCATTTGTGATCATGAGTGTGCTCAACCGGATCACAATGGCTAGCCTAGTCGGACCCTTGTTTTCGTGTCTAGCCTGACTTGCCCCTTTGCTCGGTGTATGCACGACGCGCCGGTTTGGGTCAGGTCTTAGACTACATTCTTGGTTAGACTTACGCCGAAGCTCGAGGGATGAGTCAACGGTTTCAGTCAGGTTAAGATGTCAATCAAGAAATCGGTTTCTATAAGATTGACATGTCACGGCTTGAGTGTAGCTCAACAACCGGAACATGTTTCTTACAGTTGCCAACTCCTAAAACAAGGAGGGCTACGATTTATCTTGAACAAGATTATTATCGTATTGACTTAGGTATAGTCGATGGACTTACATAGTCATGAATCGACTCCTTGCGGTCCAGCGGACGCGGCCAAGGAATTGACTAAGCCTGGACCACTTGTTACCCAATCTAGCTAGGTTGGTCCAAAAACTTTAGCCAAGCACATTGACCGACATCATGATCCATTGAAGGAGTTGTCATCAATCTTATGTTTTCCAAACAACTAAATGGCTTTTAATTAAGAGAACTAGTTAATCCTTATCAACTAGTTGGTCCTAAAAATTCAAAAATTTTCAGATTGGTTGAACATCTTTTATTAAGTCCTTATCAACTATAAGGTTCTTCGTTCAACTTACTACCCCAATCTAATTAGGATTTTAATAAAACAATTCAACTTTGTCTTTTTATGAAAATCATTTAATTGAACGTTTTAATGAAATGATTTACAAAACAAAAGGACTACCCTAATCTGGTATTAGGTTCGATGTTGTTTTGTTTTATCAAACATATCATGTCACTATCATGTTTTAATGGCTAACCTAACAAGGTTTGTGAATACATTATTCAACATGAAATGAAGCAACTAACTTTATCCGCATAAAAGAAAGTTTCATTTTTAGTGACATATAAAATGTATTTGCAAGTTTAAAAAAAATTATCTATATAATATAAACATGCAAATCTAAATTTTAACACTTAAAATTAAAGATTAAAAAAAAATTTAAAGCCTTCATAAAAATTTTATCGCATAAAACTAGGTCGTACAAAATTATCTAATAATTTTAAACCTAGGCCTTTAAAATTTTTAATCTTATTTATAAAATTAAAATATCACATAATAATTTTAGAAACATCTATGTAATAAAAAGAAATTAATTTATGTTTCATCTCATGAAATAGAACATTTCTATTTCTTACATATTTTAAAATAATTTTAAAACTCTTTTAAAACTTTTAGAAATCTTTTTAGAAGCTTTCAAATAAAGTTTTAAAGATCTCTAACTTTTATGTAACTAAAGAAAAATTTTAGATTTCAAAAATAAAATTTTCTATAAGGTTTACATAAACTTTAAACACTCCTTTAAAAATTTTAATGTCTCATAAAAATTTTATAAAGTATTTAAAACAAAGGAGACTACTTTTAGATTTATCGCATAAAAATAATTTGTCCCAAAATTAAAATAAATTTCCGTGTTGCAAAATTAATTTTTGAAACACAAAAATATTTTCAAAACTAATTTAACATAAAGCTAAAAAGTTTTGCACATGAAAGCTAAGCATTTTTAACGATTAAAAAATCGATATAGTAGATCTATAGCATAACCGTGGCTCTGATACCACTGTTGGGGTTTTGGCGGACCCTCAGAGCTCGGATCCGTATCCGTCCTAAGTCGGACGGACCACGGAGGCACAAAAGCGCAGCGGAAAAAACCAGAAATCAAAATTTCTACACTAGCTAAACTATTTAGCTAGGCTCTGGGGAGCCAGAACTTAGCCCGATCTATGCCGACTTGGAGTGGGTCTGACCACCCCAAGAAGGATCTACACTAAAGCGACTAATTAAAAATTACACTGGAAAATGCTTAACCACATACCCGGAATCTTGGCCCTGGAGCAGGCAAGATGTACCGCACCGTCTTGAGAAGCTCCTCGTAGCCGAGCCGCGTTGACCCGATCTGCCTGAGCCGCCTCGCACCCTCGCACCGATCCGCCCGAGCTGCTTTCGCCTCCGAGCCGATCACATGCGGTAGAAAGTTTCACTTGAGAAGAAACCCGCGTCTTAGACGTCCGGATCAGATCCAAACCCCCTTCGTAGTCGTGCCAGGACTACTCCAGAGAATAGGAAAATAGAGAGAGAGATTTAGTCGCCGATCGAGCTTGCTCTAAAAATCTGGAGCTACTCGATCGTTGACTGGTGTGTGTTTCAACGAGGAGAGTGCACCCTTATTTATATAGGGAGTGAGCACTCATCCTCTCGTTGCGGTCAATGTGGGACAATCCCTATGAAGAGAAAATTCAATTAAGCCATTTGGCTTAATTTCAACTTTAAAGTTAGCCTTTCACAAAGCCAAACTTTAACTAATTAATTCTCCTCGTATACTAAACTTCAGACACCAAACAAGATATCAATCAGAAGAGCTTGGAATGGTGAACGCGTAGGAACTGACGGCGACGAATTTCGACTTCGTTTGACCCCTCAAACAATTGCTCAAAGTTTAGCAATTTCTCAAAATTCGTAGCCGTCATTAGGGGTTTCAAAAACCCTAATTTGACTTAAGTTGCGGGCGCGCCCGCTAGGCTTAGCGGGTGCGCCCGCCCAAGGGAGCAAGGGCGGGCCGCCCGCCCGCTGGGGCGCCCGCTGCAAGCAGCGGGCCGTGCCCGCTGCATCAGCGGGCTTAAAATTCGTAGCCGTCATTAGGGGTTTCAAAAACCCTAATTTGACTTAAGTTGCGAGCGCGCCCGCTAGGCTTAGCGGGTGCGCCCGCCCAAGGGAGCAAGGGCGGGCCGCCCGCCCGCTGGGGCGCCCGCTGCAAGCAGCGGGCCGTGCCCGCTGCATCAGCGGGCGCTGGCCCGCTGCATCAGCGGCCCGCTGCACACAGCGGGCCGCGCCCGCTGCACACAGCGGGCCGCGCCCGTTGCAGCCAGCGGGCGGCGCCCGTTTTGCCTTTGCACATGGGCCTTTTGGCCCAGTGGGTCTAACCCACTTCTCCTTGAACTGTTTCTGCGTTTCTGGACTCGTTTGAGCTCCGATTTGGACGCGGTTTGAACCTGTGTTTAGACCAGGACGATCCCATCATCCAGGTTACCCTTTCCAACAAGTTTGTTCCTACTAAATTCGTCGTAACTAATTTACAACACGTTTAGTCAAAGTTAGCATCTAATGCAACGTTGTGTCCCTATTGCTAATGCGACTAATATTCACAACCGCTTTGTGAATGTTTAATATCATCAAATGATATTTCTCTCTTTTCTATATTCCTATTACTAAGACACGAACACTACTCGGTGTGAGACCCTACAGCCTGACCTTACTACAGGTTGGAGCTCGAAACCCCTAGACGACGGTCACTACGAGCAGTAGCTGTCGTCCCTGTTTCAGAGTCATCATAACGTGATCGACCCTTGACAAAAGTATCAAAGGGTTTGCATTGGCTGTGTCAGTGATGAATTCCGTTAGCTAAAATCCCTTCGTCAAGACTGTGTTTATTGTTGGCCTAGGGTATGGTTTTCTGTCAACCCTATTAGACAACATTGGTCAGTATACGGCGGTCTTTATTGTATACACGTTGTACTACTTGCAACGTACCCCGGCCGAGGATTAACATAAAGACCGTACTGAGCCTATAACACTAACTTCCCTTTAATGGAAGTGACGAATCCCATCTTAGTCACTTACTCACCTTGGGAGCTTCAGGTGCAGCCCAACCTAAGATCTTTCATCAGGACTGGTCCTCGAAGCTAGATCATGGGGTCTAAGCTATACCGTCCGCTCACAGGTTTGTACAGATGACTTCAGGTCTTAAGGATCAACTAACCTATCATCACCCTAGAGTTATTAAAGACAGATCATTAAATTTAACCATTTAATAACTCTAACTTGGTCGTTCAGTGAACTCATTCCCCAATGAGCACATGTGTCTCGTCTCCGACTTCACCAAGTCGAATGACTATGAGATCACCATTACCCTAAGGTAAGACGAAGACACAGTGATCTATCCGATGTGTCGATATCCAGTTCTCGACACATCTATGATCACGAACCGTTTAAGACTTACGTTTCTATTCGGTCGCTTACTTACTCATAATCGAGATCTCATCTAGATATGTAAGGACCTAACTATAAGTCTATGGATATTATCTAAGTATATTAATACAAATGATTTTATACTTAGAATAATACGTACCATATACGGTATGAACAAGACGTATAATCAAGATAAATTGCCTTATGGGCATATATCTTCCTACAGGGAACCCCCCTGGCAGCCTCCAGAAGGGCGGGGAACACGTGGACAGCCCCCAGATGACTTTTTTGAGCCTCCCAGACAGCGGACAACGAACGAGGAGGGTTACGGGCAGTTTTCGGGAGACTATTTTGACCCTCCGGAGCGTCGACCAGCAGCGGAGGACCCTTACTACGGCAACGGACACGGGAGAGATTATTATTCTGACGATAGGGGTGGCAACGGAGCAGAATTCGACGACGACGCAGGTTGGGACGATTTTGAGGGGCGGCGTGGAGATCGTCGTGGAGACTATGGGGGCCACAGAGGGGTACCACCTAGGCGCTACGAGACACTGGACGAGAGACGTCGGCACTACCGTCCGCAGCACAGAGAGGAGGGGAGGCCCGAGCAGGGGCGTTTTGGAGGAGATTACCGTGTCCGGAAGCTGAAGATGCCGCTATTTTCTGGGGAGGACCCACACGCCTGGTTATTTACCGCAGAGAGATACTTCACGGCGCATCACATGACCGAGGCCCAGAAGCTGGAGGCGGCAGCGATCTGCATGGAGGGGCGTGCCTTGGGATGGTACCAATGGACGGAGAGGTGATAGCAGATCAGGAGCTGGGAGGAGCTGAAGGACATGGTGCTGGAGAAGTTTAGAGACCCTCGTCTGGGGAAACTACACGAGCAGCTGTACGCCCTTAGGCAGGAGGGGCCGGTGCGGGATTACATTGAGAGATTTGAGACACTGGCTGGGCGAGTCCATGGGGTGTCTGACGAGTCATTGGACGGTACTTTTCTTAAGGGACTGCGCCCCAGTCTGAGAGCAGCAGTGAGACCCTACAAGCCCAGGGGGATTTCAGAGGTCATAGAGATGGCCCAGATGGTGGAGGACGCACAGACTGAGGATAGGCGGGTCCGAGGCAGCTACAGCAGTCAGACTTCAAGAGGCACCCCATCTGGGGCTGGATGATCCGGTACCACCGCAGGGGTGGCCCAGACGAGCCGGGAGAAGACTGGGGAGAAGAGTAGCACGCCAGTGACTGGGGGGCAATTCAGACACATGACGGACGCAGAGATGAGGGAAAAGCGGCAGAAGGGTTTATGTTTCCGGTGCGATGAGCGGTTTTCGCCGGGCAACCAGTGCACGGGGCGCAAGCTCCAGGTGATCCTGTTGGAGGACGACGACGGCGGGTCTGATGTCGAGGAGGAGGCCGCTGAGGGAGAGGAGGAGCTGGAGGGCCAGCAGTTGGACGTGGCGGAGGTGTCCCTCAACTCCGTGGTAGGGTTAACACCAAACCATACCATGAAGCTGAGGGGAGAGGTCGGCGACCAGGAGGTGACTGTGCTGATTGATAGTGGGGCTACCCACAATTTCATTTCCAGGAGGGTGGTGACACAGCTTGGACTTCAGCTGACAGACTGCGGCAGCTTTAGTGTGATGATGGGGACGGGGAAGAAGGAGAGCAGCCGCGGAGTTTGTAGGCGGTTGGTGCTGACCATGCAGGGGATACAGATCATTGCAGACTTTTTACCCCTAGACCCGGGGAGCACAGACGTCATCCTCGGCATGACATGGCTACAGACCTTAGGTGAGATGACCATAAATTGGAAGCTGCTACGGATGGAGTTTCGGGAGGCGGGACGAGCAGTGATACTCCAGGGAGACCCTAGCCTCTGCAGAGTTTTGGTCTCTTTGAAGACCATGTTCATGACCATCCAGACAGAGGGAGGCGGATACCTAGTAGAGCTGTACTCTTTGACAGGTGAGGGAGGCGCAGAGGCCAGTACAGAGCAGCCCATCCCAGGAGAGGTTCAGCAGCTGATGGACCAGTTTGAGGAGATCTTCCAGGAGCCTCGGGGCCTTCCACCACCACGGGACCACGAGCACGCCATAGTTCTACGAGAGGGTGTCTCCCCGATTAGCGTGCGGCCCTACCGATACCCTCAACATCAGAAGGACGAGATAGAGAGGATGGTTTCCGAGATGGTGCAGGCAGGGATGATCCAGCCGAGCGTAAGCCCGTTCTCTAGCCCAGTGTTGCTAGTGAAGAAGAAGGATGGAAGTTGGCGGTTTTGCATGGACTACAGGGCGCTGAACAAGGAGACGGTCCCTGATAAATTCCCGATACCTGTGATTGATGAGCTCCTGGACGAGCTACACGGAGCAGCCTGGTTCAGCAAGCTAGATCTTAAGTCAGGCTATCACCAGATACGGATGCGACGGGAGGATGTGCCCAAGACAGCGTTAAGGACGCATGAGGGCCTCTACGAGTTCCTGGCCATGCCCTTTGGGTTGACCAACGCCCCGGCCACCTTTCAGGCTCTCATGAATAAGGTATTCCGTCCCTTTCTCAGACGATTCGTACTAGTCTTTTTCGACGATATTTTGGTGTACAGTCGTACTCTGGAGGAGCATTTGGACCACCTGCAGGTGGTTTTTCAGGAGCTGCAGTACCACCAGCTATATTTGAACAGAAAGAAGTGTCTATTCGGGCAGCCGCAGGTGGAGTATCTGGGACACATGGTCTCAACAGGAGGGGTAGCCGCCGATAGAGCGAAGATAGCGGCCATGCTGGACTGGCCGCGCCCTACTACTCTCAGAGGGCTACGGGGCTTCTTGGGCCTTACAGGTTACTACCGCAGATTCGTAGAGGGTTATGGGACGATCGCCTGGCCATTGACGGAGTTATTGAAGAAGGATCAGTTCCAATGGGGGGAGGAGGCGACGACAGCTTTTGAGGCCCTGAAAAGGGTAATGACCACTGTGCCAGTATTGGTGTTGCCCGACTTCACCAGACCATTCGTAGTAGAGGCGGACGCATCAGGACATGGGCTGGGAGTAGTACTGATGCAGGAGCAGCGTCCCATAGCTTACTACAGCCAGGTGCTGACCACGAGGGCCCGATTGCGATCGGTCTATGAGAAGGAGCTGATGGCGATAGTCTTGTCCATACAGAAGTGGAGACCATATTTATTGGGACGGAGCTTCATAGTGCGCACGGATCAACGGAGCTTAAAATACCTGTTAGACCAGCGGATGGTAGCAGAGGAACATCAGAAGTGGCTGCGAAAGCTGATGGGCTACAGGTTCGAGATCGAGTACCGCCCGGGATTGGAGAACAAGGCAACAGATGTGTTATCTCAGCGGGAGGAAGAGACGGAGTTAGCAGCCCTTACGGTGTCGATCCTAGAGGATTGGGGCCCACTGCAGCAGGAGGTGGAGCAGGACCCGGAGTTGGAGGTTATACGAGAGGCCCTTTTACAGGGATCGACTGAGTACCCGGGATATTCTTTGCAGGATGGGCGGCTACTTTACTGGGGGCGGCTGGTGATACCGAGGACTTCTACTTTTATACCGACCATCTTCCTGGAGTTCCACGGCAATGCTATAGGAGGACATTCTGGAGTCCTCAAGACCTACCAGCGGCTATCACGGGAGGTCTACTGGAAGGGACAGAAGAAGGATGTGGCAAGGATGGTGGCAGAGTGTGATGTGTGCTAGCGTCACAAATATCAGGCCATGTCCCCAGGAGGACTACTACAGCCGCTATCTTTACCCGACAGAGTTTGGGAGGACCTCTCTATGGACTTCATCGATGGATTGCCTAAGTCGGGCGGTTACAGCGTCATTTTTGTTGTGGTAGACCGCCTCAGTAAATATGCACATTTTATCCCGCTTAAGCATCCTTACAGCGCCGTTTCAGTGGTAGAGATTTTTGTGAGAGAGGTCATTCGTTTGCATGGTCTGCCAAAGTCCATAGTCTCGGATAGAGACAAGGTATTCCAGAGCAAGTTTTGGCAGGAGCTTTTTAGACTACAGGGGACGGCCTTGAAGCGGAGCACAGCTTATCATCCCCAGACTGACGGTCAAACAGAGGTAGTCAATAGGAGTGTGGAGACTTACCTATGATGCTTCATCTCGGAGAATCCTAAGGAGTGGGCACGTTGGCTGCCGTAGGCAGAATACTGGTACAATACTTCATATCACACAGCGGCGCAGACTACACCTTTCAGGATTTTGTATGGTAAGGATCCTCCGCACTTACTTCATTACGGTCATGAGACTACTCCGGTATCATATTTCGAGCAGTACTTGGCAGAGAGGGACTTGATTCTAGAGGAGCTGAAGCTCCACTTGGCGAGGGCTCAGCAGGTGATGAAGGCTCGGGCAGACTTACACCGTCGAGACGTGCACTTTGAGGTCGGTGATATGGTCTATCTAAAGCTAAGGCCCTACAGGCAGAGGTCGGTGGCTCATAGGAGGAATGAAAAGTTGGCGCCGAGGTATTTTGGACCTTTCGAGGTCGCGCCGAGAATAGGACCGGTGGCTTACAGATTGCGCCTACCCCCAGGATCTACCATTCACCCAGTCTTCCATGTCTCACAGTTGCGCCAGGCCATTGGCAACCACACCTCTTCCCCTACATTACCAGAGACCCTTACTGTGGATATGGAGGTGAGGATGGAGCCCGAGTTGCTAAAAGGGGTTCGGCAAAGTCATACAGGCGAGAGGCAGGTACTACTACAGTGGATGGGCTTACCAGAGCACGACAGCACATGGGAAGACATGGATGATATGGTGGCGCGCTTTCCAGACTTCCACCTTGAGGACAAGGTGGCTCTTTGGGGGGGAGTATTGATGGGCCTCTGGCCCAGCCACAGCCCCTACGGGTTTACACCCGCAGGCCCCGCCCACAACCCCTCTTGGCCCCGAGTCCCCCTAGTCCTAGGTTGCCCAATCCCCCTAGTCCTAGGATTGCCTAATCCCCCTAGTCCTAGGATTGCCCTAGTCTCTATTATAAATAGGGGGAGTCTCTCTTGTATGCCTATGCTAATTTGATGATTGTTATTTGATAGACTCTTAGGGTAAACGAGTGCGGGCGTCCTCTAGGCGTCTTGGGAGGAGGGCAAACCTCTTTTGTGCCCAATTATCTTTCTATTTGCTTTTGTTTTCTCTAATAAAAATTCCATCTTGTTAGTTCTTAACAGCTTCGAATGGTGAGCGCGTAGGAACCGACGGCGACGAATTTCGACTTCGTTTGACCCCTCAAACAATTGCTCAAAGTTGGGCAAATTATCAAAATTCGTAGCCATCATTTGGGGTTTCAAAAAACCGGAAATGACTTAAGTTGCGAGAGCGCCCGCTAAGCTTAGCGGGCGCGCCCGCCTAAGGGGACAAAGGCGGGCCGCACGCCCACTGCCGCAGTGGGCCAGCGCCCGCTGCACCAGCGGGCCAGCGCCCGCTTGCCTTTGCCTATGGGCTTATTAGCCCAGTAGGTCTAACCCACTTTGCCTTGGACTGTTTTCGCGTTTTCGGGCTCGTTTGAGCTCCGATTTGGACACGGTTTGAACCTGTGTTTAGACCGGGACGATCCCGTCATCTAGGTAACCCTTTCCAATATATTTGTTCCTACTAAATTTGTCGTAACCAATTTACGACACGTTTAATCATAGTTTGCATCAAATGCAACGTTTGTCCCTATTGATATTGCGACTAACTTTCACAACAAGCTTTGTGAAAATATCATCAAATGATATTTCTCTCTATTCTATCTTCCTATTACTAAGACACGAACACTACTCGGTGTGAGACCCTACAGCCTGACCTTACTACAGGTTGGGGCTCGGAACCCCTAGACGACGGTCACTACGAGCAGTAGCTGTCGTCCATATTTCAGAATCACCATAACGTGATCGACCCTTTGACAAAAGCATCATTGGGTTTACATTGGCTGTGTTAGTGACGAACTCCGTTAGTCGTAGTCCCTTCGTCAAGACTGTGTTCTTGTTGGCCTAGGGCATGGTTTACTGTCAACCCTATTAGACAACATTGGTCAGTATACGGCGGTCTTTGTTGTATACACGTTGTACTTCTTACAACGTACCCCGGCCGAGGATCAACATAAAGACCGTATTGAGCATGTAACACTAACTTCCCTTTAACGGAAGTGACAAATCCCATCTTAGTCATCTACTCGCCTTGAGAGCTTTGGGTGCTGCTCAACCTAAGATCTTTCAACAAGCCTAGCCTCGAAGCTAGATCATGGGTCTAAGCTACACCGTTCACTCACAGGTTTGTACAAATGACTTCAGGTCTTAAGGACCAGCTAACCTATCATCACCCTAGAGTTATTAAAGACAGTTCAGTTAAAGTTGACCATTTAATAACTCTAATGTGATCGTTCAGTGAACTCATTCTCCAATGAGCACCTGTGTCTTATCTCCGACTTCACCAAGTCGAATGACTATGAGATCGTCATTACCCTAAGGTAAGACTAAGACACAATGGTCTATCCGATGTGTCGATATCCAGTTCTTGACACATCTATGACCACGAACCGTTTAAGACTTACGTTTCTATTCGGTCACTTACTTACTCATAATCGAGATCTCATCTAGATACGTAAGGACCTAACTATAAGTCTATGGATATTATCTAAGTATATTATTACGAACGATTTATACTTAGAGTAATAGGTACCATATACTGTATGAACAAGACGTATACTTATGGATAAATGCCTTATGGGCATATATTCTCCTACAGAGAGGGCACAAGCGCCGTCACCCACTATAACCCCAACTCTAAATAGGCACAACTAGCGAGATAAAAGAAGTATGTACATAATATCAGCAAAAATCAAGGAACCAGGAAACCCCAATTGGAAAAAGGGGTAGATGCTGAAGGCTGATCCCTATCAATATCCCGCAGAGTAATACGGACATCAGCAGCAATTTCCTCGAATAGACTAACTTTATCCTTCCTTTTCCCTTCAAAAATCCTCCAGTTACGTTGTTTGTAGATATGCTAGACCATGCAAGCTAGGGCCATTCTAACTAAGATACCCACATAGTCTTTTTTATATAGCGAGCTAGGATAAGATTCACCATTTCACTTAATGTAGACGATGCTGCAGTAATTCTGAATTTAAGCAAGCTCCTGCAAAGGATATAATGAGTGTATGGGCATTCAAAGAATAAGTGATCAATACTCTCCACCGATCCATCTTCACAGAGAACACATGATTGAACAGGAGCAACACCACATTTATGAAGGGTATCTCTGGTGAGCAACTTACATGGAATGCCCTCAGGAGGGTAATCGCCATTTTGGGCACATGTTTACTAAACCACACAATGTTGTGATAAGGAAAAGGGTCTCTTCTGGTGCGGCAACCCTCCCAAGCTTCTCGAAAGGTACAAGAATATCCAGAAATCCACTCCCATGTATCACCATCGTGACCCAAATGAACCGAATCTAGTAGAGGCCGATAATTATCAAGTTCCCGATTTTGAATCCAATCAGAACCCGACCAATAATCCATGACCAATTTGTTATCAGATCCAGGAGGAACGTCATACATGAGGGAAAGAGTGCCACAGGGTAATCAGTTATCATACCAAAAGGAAGTGGATGCGCCGTCATTGACAATGCGTCTAATAAGCTTCTGAGATTTACAACGACATTGGAGAAGGAATTTCCAAGTGCCTGACTGGGTGGGTTTGGGCTTTGTGCAAAAAAAACCCATGTCTGGGCTTGTTAGAACTCCTCATGTAATTGGCCCAGAGACTGTCAGAAGATAGATATTTCCATGTTAAGCGGACCACTGCTGCATCATTTAGATTAGATAGCAGCCTTAGCCCCACCCCACCTTCTTCTTTGGGAGCGCACAAATCCTGCCAGGCCCAAAAGTGTAGATTGCCCCCAAATAAATTTCCTACATGCAGAACTGATTGTTCGAATAACCGATTGGGGAATGCGGTAAGCCTACATCCAGAACGCCACCATACCATAAATAACAGTACGAACTAACTCAATCCTTCCTGCAACAGAGAGAAGGGAAGATGACCATCCCTGCATTCTTTTCATACACTTGTCAATCAATCTAGCGAACATAGATGCTTTTGGATAATTTGAAGACAATGGGAGACCCAAATAAATAGCAAGATAGGAGGCTAGTCTAACTCCCAGAATGTTAGCCAGACTACTGAGATTGCGGGTGCCCTTGCTAAAGATTGCGGAACTTTTATCCCAATTTACTTGCAACCCTGTAAATAATTTGAAACTACAACGGAGATCCTGGAGCCCTTTCAAGGATTGTGGATTACCACGGCAGAAAACCAAGAGATATATAGTTGCGGGTGCCCTTTCAAGGATTGTGGATTACCACGGCAGAAAACCGAGATATATATATATATATATATATATATATATATATATATATATATATATATATATATCTCTCTCTCTCTCTCTCTCTCTCTCTCTCTCTCTCTCTCTCTCAAAAACGAAAAAAACAAAGAATAAAAACAGAGTGTTGTGTTTTCACAAAAACCATCTATATATCCCTTTGAAGTGGAAATTCCATCGTATTTAATTGAACACCTATATTCATTATTGTAAAATAGATTAAGAATGTTTTACCCCTACGTAGAATTTTAAATTATCATGACTTCCATGTAAATTAGTGCATGTATCCGCAATTGTAATCTCACGAAACTATTGCTTGGTTTAGGCAATTTCATGTCACGTATGCGTTTATGAATTGGTAATTATGTGAAGAAGGCTATAAATTCTAGGATAATGGCCAACCACATACAGGCTTGTTGATTACTAAGTGATGGAGAATCTTACTTAAACATGTCTCATGTCAAAAAAAGCAAAAAATAGTGAATAAAATGTACCGTTCTTCCAGCTTCTATTTAGTAGACGGGTCCTCGTGCCTCAGGAAGCATGGGGATTCGTGCCGAAAAATGAAGATGGAGGAGTGCATAATAATCTTTAGACATTCCGAGTTATTAAGTCTGAGGGGTTTTCAAAACCTAATGCCCTAAAACCGTCTGGTTTGGGAGTCATTGACCTAACGCTCGTTACATGGATTGCTCTAAAATGTTATTAAAAAGGAAAAAAGACAAAAAGAAAAAAGAGATGGGATATTTTGAGTGGATTCAAGATCATGATCTTATGATTTGGATGTTGTGATGGCCTAATCCTATGAAATTTACAACCTAGGACATGTGATTACCTATTTGATTAAACAATTGCATTTGTGCGATACTGAATATGTGTGGATTGAGATAAAATTGTGAATCTTTGCATTAGTCCATAAAAACACATGATAGTTATTGAACTTTGTTGGGTAAAATTATTCTTAATTCATTTTAAGCTTATTGAAGTGAATATGAGGGTATGACATATTTTTGGAATATTCGCTTATTTTGCTAAGTGACTAACAAAAAGCTAGTTGGAGGTGTGATTCTGAGAGAATATTACATTTTAACCCCTCATTTAGACCGTATTTTTGTAATATCATTTAATAATAGATGATATCACTTGTTTATATGTAAAATACAACTTTATGGCCTAATTTTGACTCAATTTTATTTTTCAGGTGAAGCTTGCAATTTTCCAAATTCAACGGCTATTTTTCCATATTTTTCGGAGATCGGAGCAAATTTCAATGAATTAAAAGGCCCAATAAAGACGTTGTAAAAAGAGAAAAAACAAATAACAATAATAATAATATGAACGGAGCCCGCTTCAAAAGCGCGGGCTGCCGCCTGCTCAATCAAAGCGGGCGGGCCCGCTCAGCTGAGTGGCCACCGCCCGCTTTGAACGAGCGGGCAGCCGCCCGCTTTGAATGAACGGGCGGCCGCCCGCCCCTATTGACCCGCGCACGCATCCATTTGAACAAGCAGGCTTGCCAGCCCGCCTTTCTTAAAGATACCCGCAGCCCGGATTTGACCACGCGGGTTGCGCCCGCCTTTGCAGAAGAAACCCCCAGACCCGTTTGCCTATAAATAATGGTTTTTGGCTCATAACTTGAGCATCCAACCTCCAAATTGAGTGATTTTCATTTCGTTTCGAAGCTGAGAACATCCTCTTTCTATTCCAGAGAAGTTTTCTCAGCTCAAGGAGAAGTTTGGAGGTGTTTGGGCTTCAAAAGTGGTGAAAAACTCCCTTTCTTTCCTCGTTTTTATTATTTTTGTATTAAGTTTTGTAAGTAAACGATGTTTGTATTAATGAAAATTGTCGTTTTTGTTATTATTCTTGGCTAAGGTACTGTGGGTATGTTGTGTGGAAGTTAGTGTTGCTAGGATCTTGCTTTCATGTCTCCATAATTTGTACAATTATCGAAACCGTTAAAAACATTGATTTCTTCATTTTTTTTTTGAAATATGCACAATCCGTATAGGAATCTGCTTAAGATGACATCCCGTGAGGCATCGTCTAAGTGCATCAATCCGTAGAGAAGCCTAAGGAGGGTGATAAACCGCGAGGTTCATCTTTTATATTTTATTATTCAAAGAAATGAATTATTTTTACGATTATCTTTTTAATTGAAAATCATCGTTTTTAAAGCTTTATCATATGTTCCTCATACCTTGGCATGGATGCGGGATTGAGAATCTATGGCAAATGAATAGCATAACCTACTGCAAACACTAACGAAATCACAACACATACACAACTTTTACCTCACGTAAAACCCAATCAAAAATCGCCTTCGAAGGGCGGTTTATCTCTCATCAAATAACTTTTCTCGTTTAATTTTAAATTGTGAAACTTGCAGGCTACTTTGTCCCTGAGGAATACGATCCTTGACTCACCAGGTTTACTACTTGACCGACTTCCAATACTTGGGAATATCCGTGCATCTTTTTGAACCAGTCACCCAGCGCCACCCCAATGCATACACAACCCCATTTTTCAGCCTTTTTTTGTTTTATTTTTTTGGTTTTGTCTTTCTTCAACCCCACTAGGCTTGGACCAAAACTAATGTGGCCGGGACTTTCCTGAATCCTTGGATTGATATTGTTCTATGCTTTTATTAGAAAATATGCTCGTAAACATTTTACGACATATTTAATTCCTTTTGTATCATATACAATAATCCCACATCATTATTCTAAAGCTTATATCGCAAACTATTTGATACATAATAATTTCCCATACATCGTACGTATTATCTCCTTTATCCTTCCTATTACTTGACGAAGATCCCACTCTATGTAAGACCCTATAGCCTGACCCTACTACCAGTAGGGCTCGAAACCCCAGCCGACATTGACCATGACCAGCAGATGACATCCATGTTTCAGTATCATCATTATGTAGTTAGCCCATTGACATAAGTATTGCCTGACCACCTTGACTGTGTCCATGATAAATGCCGCAGGTTTAGTCTCTTCGTCATAATTATGTCGCTTAATCAAGCCTAGGGTATGGTCAACTATCAACCATAATAGCTCGAAACTAGTTAGTCTCCATCGATCTTTAGTCTAATAATATTGGACTTCTTCCACTATACTTTGACCAAAGTTTTCACTAAGGACCGAACTAACTCATACGACATTAACTCCCCATAAACGGGAGAGACGAATTCTTTCTTGGTCATTACTTTTCTTGCATGCTTCAAGTTTCACCTAACTAAAGACCTTTCGACATGCCTTGCCTCGAAGCTAGATCAGTGATCTAAGTGACACCGTTCACGTACATGTTTGTACAATGACCTCAAGTCTAAGGACCACCTTGCCTATCATCACTGAGAGTTATCATTGATAGATGAGTTTATGTTAACCATGTGATAACTCTTGTTGGGTCGTCCAATGAACTCATTCTCCAATGAGCACCTGTTTCTCGTCCCCGACTATGCCAAGTCGAACGACTATGAGATCATCATCACCACTACTAGGTGAAGAAAAAGACACAATGGTATATCTGATTTGTCGATATCATATTCTGGACACATCTATGACCACGAAAATTTTTAGACTTAAGCTACTATCGGTCAGACACTTCTCATAATCGAGATATTCATCTAGATACATGCATGACCTTGCTCTAAGTCTAAGGAAATCACCTAAGTATTTAAATGAAGACATAATATAAAATACTTAGACAATTGATACCAAAAAGCATACTTTCATTTCAAACAAGATGTTTGTACATATACATAGAGATAAATTACCTCAAGGGCACACACGTCTCTCAACAGGATTGTCCTTGTAGAGCGTAGCTCGTAAAGGAGCAGACCGCAGGTGTAACCGCTAGGGTCGTCCATATGGAGCATAGCTGTTAAGGAGTCAACCTAGCAGAGGTCATCCTTGTGGAGCGTAGCTATTAGGGAGCTGACCTCGGGGGTTACCGCTAGGGTCGTCTGTGTAGAGTGTGACTACGGGTGTAACCACTAGGGTCATCCTTATAGAGTAGCTCGCTAAGGAGAAGACCACGGGTGTAACCGCTGGTTAATCCTTATAGCGTGTAGCTTGTTAAGGAGCAGAACTCGGGTAGTCCCCCTAAAACTTGTGCGGCTTTTTGCTCGTGCATTATTTGAGACACCTTGATCGAGATCATCCGCCACACATGCCCCTTGGAGGGAGGTGTTTCTACTGATGAGACGTTGGATATACTTCATCGGGTCAAATCCAGGACCATCTTGTGTAAAGCTTGAACTGACTATCCCAGATATCATGGCTCATGGAGCTCCCGAAGGGTTTTGGCAGATGTAATGACCACATTTCGACCGTGCGTATTCTAGCGCGTATTTTCGTATAGGTCTGCGTATATTAGCATTCGATTTTTACTATCGTTTTCCTTAGTCCTAACACATGACCGGACCCCGTATTCTCGACCCTTCCGACGTCACGATCGTCCTGGGATTTTTCTTTTATTTTTCGGACACCGTTGGACCTACCCGCTTTTATGCCAATTATTTAATATTTTTATATCCCTAAGTTTTGAAACTCAAACTTGATAAGTTTTAATAAAATCAAAAAAACAAATCTTAACCTATTTCTCCCACTAAATCTTAACCGTACCCCCACTTGTTGCAACTGCCCCCCACTTCCCAAGTATCCTCACACATCCCTCTCTCTTACTCAAAATAAACCTAGGGTAACTCAAAACCAAAAGCCAGCCGCCACAAGTTTTCTTCCCTCTCCACAAAAACATGCATGCCCCCCTATAAAAATCTAACCCTAACTTCATCTCTCCAACCTATAACACTGACGACCCCATCTTCCAAAGCCCGGCGACCACCAACCGCCGGCCGCCCTCTTCTCCGAGCCGTCGCGTCCCCAAACGCTGGCCGCTCCTCTCGCTGCCGTCCCTCGGCCGCACTCACCGTCGAAAACCCCCTGTCGAGCTTCTGCATGAGATCCTCCAGCCATGCCCCGCTCTAGTCCGACCGCCTCAGCCCTTCCAAAGCTGTCGCCCCGTTTCCGATCGCTTCCCCATACCTGCCGGCTTCTCCTCGCCGCAGAAAGCTTGCAGTCCCGCCGCCCCGTCCTCTTTCTGGCGACATTCAGCCCTTCAGTATGCCTCTCTTCAATGTGTGCCTCTACTACCACCAGTAGCCGCCTCCTCAAGCCTTCCCCCGACGGCCAGAACCACCTCACCAGCCATCCTTTCCTCCAAGCCACGAGCTCACCTCCCTCTCTCCCTGTCAGCTCTCCTCTCAGACCAACTCCCACGCCGCCGGTAACCGACCCGAGTTGTCACAAGCAGCAGCTGTCGTTACCCATCGCCGCTGTGCCACCGCCCGAGCTCGTTGTCCCTCTTGCTTGCGCCTTTCCACAGTCACGACCACCGCCTGAACTCGTCGCTGCTGACCACCGTCGCCGCAACCGACCATCGTTCACCGTCCCATTTGCGAGCACACGTAAGGAAATGTAACAAACTGTGAGTGATTGTTATGAACAGTGCATTGTATATAAAAGCAGCATATTATATTACCCATACTTTATTTAGGTATATACATTAAATAATAGTTAGTGTAAATTGAGTCATCTCATAGTATAATATAAGCCAAAATACCATATGGAAACATGTTTTCACCGTTTTGTATTATTTTTAAGATAAATCTCTTGTTTAGAAATGTACTGATCTAATTCATTCTGATTTTAACCAATTACCATTAATGAACAAGTATGCATATCACAATCCCTTTCCATACTCAGATATTGCGTATTATGAAACAAGGATATTGCGTATTATGAAATCAGGACTGAATACTTCTAAAGCATGATGATGCATACTCGTCAACTTTTGTCAGTCATTACCCTCTGTTACCATTTATCAAGTCTAAAAGCTTTAAATAAATGAAATAGCTTGTTCTAGCGTGAGTTTTATATATAAAGAAATCAATATTTGTGTTATAAAGGTCATTATCTATCGACATTATATTATATACGTATATATTATATATTATATAAGCAGTAAGTATATATCTTGCATACCTAAGTTGTAATTATATATAAACAGAAGTATAACATGTGTGCAGTATGCTAGTATACTTAAGATGTGATATTAATTAGTAGGCTAAAACCTTAAGCCTGATGTTGTAATCTGATAACGCAGATAAATCACATCTCTCATCGCGACCACCTGGACACCCGAAATCGTCATAATAGGTAAGCACGAATTTATACAAATTATTGGAGCATTAATGTTTAAGTGCATCTCTCTCTCTCTCTCTCTCTCTCTCTCTCTCTCTCTCTCTCTCTCTCTCTCTCTCTCTCTCTCTCTCTCTCTCTCTCTCTCTCTCTCTCTCTCTCTCTCTGTGGACCCCTAATAAGTAACTTGATAATGCCATGTGAATGACACGAAATACTAAAACAGACTTGATTGATGTATTGCAGTGCACAACCTGCGGGTAATAGGACACTCTCCAAGCCAGAGAGAGTGATCATTTGTACGGATACACAACATGGCGGGAATAAGGCACTCACCTAGCAGAGTGAGTGATCCTTTAACCTAGCAGGGAATAAGGTACCATCATAGCAGAGAGGGTGATTCTTTGTCCACATAAGCTAGCAGCGAATAAGGCACTCTCCAAGATAGAGAGAGTGATCCTTTGTCCAGAATTGTCTTGTGCACTTGGGTTGGGGTAAGGTTGAGCATGCACACGGTTTAGAGGGTTTGATCCCCCTTAAACCGTAAGGCGTGAACCCTCTTGACACACACCGTCTTGTCTTGTCTTGTCTTGTAGCTGGTAGCACACGCTACGTCCATTGTCATGCCATGTTTACTTTCTTGTACCGTCTTTTATTTCTCTACCATGTCTATATAAAATTTCCATACTCATTACTTCACATTTAAAATGTTTAGAACTGCCATGCTAGAAGTACCTTACTTTCCCTTGCTTGAGTTGCCATGTTTAATGATGCTGACACCTCATATAAAATCTATAATGCTTCATAACTTATTATTATTTGCATACCTTACCTTGGGCCTTCTTACTTTTACTTGCAGACCCTTGCTGACATACATTCATGTTTTTGGAATGTATATCAGATCACGAGACAGGTTGCTAGGAGGACTTATTGGAGATGCCTGACTTAGAGAGCTAGGTGTTCGCTGTAGACGCTGAGTTACTCCCAGTGGAGGACCAGAGAGTAGAGTGTTGCTACACACCTAGTTTTGCTTTAGTACCATGTTTTAGGGTTTACTTTCTCCTTTGTAGTTCTTTGGCCATGCTGAGGTCCTGATGTATTATTTCATGTACAAACTCTGGATGTGGCTTAAATTTAATGAAAGGTTATATTTATTGTTCTGAAATGCTTGCAAGAACATGTACAAGTGTTATCACAGATGCTTAGTGGGCTCGAGCTTCACAGCTCCAGACCATGCAGACTTTCGTCTCGTTCTCACTTCTGTCGTTTTGGGAAGCGGGGCGTGACAGTAGTCTCTTAGGGCTCAGATCTATGCTTGTTCTACATCGAACGGACAACAGAGGTGAAAACATACACAGCAGAAAAACATGAACATGCTAAACATTTTAGTGAACCCTAAGGCGAGCCAAAACCTCGCCAAGATCTATGCCGACTTGGGGTGAATCTGACCACCCCAAGAGGGATCTAGCCTACTACGACATTATTAAAATTATTCTAAAAAGATACTAACTAACATACCCGGAATCTTGCCCTTGTGACACGCAAGATGTACCGCAACACCTTCTTTCGCTCCTCGTAGCCGAGCCGCCTTGCTTCTTCGAACCGATCTACCCGAGCCGCCTCCGAGCCGATCACTTCCCGAAGAAAGTTTCACTTGAATAGACCCGCGTCAAAGACGTCTTGATCCGATCCAAACCTCCTCGTAGTCTTGCTAGGACCCGACAGGAGGATAGGAAGGAAAAGAGGAGAGGAATATTTAAATTCACGATCAAGCGTGCTCAAAAATCTGGAGCTTCTCGAATCGATCAGTTGGTGTGTTTTTCAACGAAGAGAGGGTACCCATATTTATATAGGGAGTCGGCTCCTCCCTTTTCGTTACGAACAATGTGGGAGAAACTTAAATAAATGGGACTTTAATTGAGTTAATGAAGGTAGTATGCCTTTCACAAAGGCCAACTTCAACCAATTAATTCTCCCTCACTATTGAGCTTTATAAACGATACAAAGTAATCATTTCAAATAGCTTCAAATGGTGAACGTGTAGGAATGAATGTCGATGAATTCCAGCTTCGTTTGACCCCTCAAACAATTGCTCAAAGATGGGTAAAAAGTCATTCATCGTAGCCGTCATTTTGGGTTTCAAAAAACCCTAGGAAATAAGTCAAATGGGGAGGGCAACCCGCGGTCGCGCCCGTTAGGCAGGCGGGCGCACCTGCTTGCATTGCGGGCTGGAGCCCGTAATGGATTGCGGGTGCGCCCGCTAGGCAGGCGGCCGCACCTGCTTCCATTGCGGGCTGGCGCCCGCTGGGCCGCAGCGGGCGACAGGCCCGCTAAGCGGTCCGGCCCTGCTAGCGCATTGGGCGACTTCCGCCAAAGTTAGCGAGTCTACCCAACCAATTAGCAGGCAGGCCCTGCTATTCTTGCGGGTTGTGCCCTCTTATCTATAATGGTCTGACCCATTAAGCCCCTTTTTACTGTTTCTGTGTTTCTGGGCTCGTTTGAGCTCCGTTTTTGAAGCGGTTTGAACCTGCGGTTAGACCGAGACGATCCCGTAATCCAGGTAACCTTTCCAACGCGTTTATTCCATTAAATATTGTCGTAAATAATTCACAAAACATTTAATCTAGTTTGCATCACATGCAAAAAATTTCCTCTATTAAACTTGAACCCACAATAAACTTGTGGGCTTAAATATTCCATTTCATCGAATGAATTCCTCTTAACAGTCTTTCTATTACTAAGACATGGATACTACTTGGTGTGATACCCTACAACCTGACCCTACTACAGGTTGGAGCTCGAAACCCCTAGACGACGGTAACCATGAGCAGTAGGCGTCGTCCCTGTTTCATGAATCATAATTACGTAATCGACCCAATAACGAACGTGTCGTTGGGATCACTTTGACTGTGTCAGTGATGAATTCTACAGTTTTAGTCCCTTCATCAAGACTGTCTCTGCATGGCCTAGGGTATGGTTTACCGTCAACCCCACTAGCCAGCATCGATCAGTATACAGCGGTCTTTGTTGTATTCATATTGTACATCCGACAACGTACCCCGACCGAGGATTAACACAAAGACCGTACTGATCCAGTGACACTAACTTCCCTTTAATGGAAGAGACGAATCCCATCTTAGTCATCTACTTCCCTCTTGAGCTTCAGGTGTCACCCAACCTAAGATCTTTCAGCAGGCCGAGCCTCGAAGCTAGATCATATATCTAAGTAACACTATCCATTCACAGGTTCATACTGATGACTTCAGGTCTTAAGGACCAACTTGCCTATCATCACACTAGAGTTATTATTGACAGTCTAGTTAAATCTTAACCATTTAATAACTCTAAGTTGGTCGTTCAGTGAACTCATTCTCTAATGAGCACCTATGTCTCGTCTTCGACCTTGCCAAGTCGAATGACTATGAGATCATCATTACCCTAAGGTAAGACAAAGACACAATGGTCTAACCGATGTGTCGATATCCTATTCTCGACACATCTATGACCATGAACCGTTTAAGAATTGAGTTTCTAATCGGTCACTAACTGCTCATAATCGAGATCTACATCTAGATACGTAATGACCTGACTATAAGTCTAAGGAAATTATCTAAGTATATGATTCGTAGAATTCAAACTTAGGATAATTAATACCATATAATAATTAGAACGAGATGATTGTCTTAGGATAAATGCCTCAAGGGCATACATCTTCCTACAACTCCATCATGAGAGATTGGAAATTGATCATTGTGGGAATGACAGGGGCTTACGAGGGTGCACCACTTGTCCCACATAGGCTGAATTTCATGCACACCGTTGGGTTCATCTCTTGCTTTCTTCTTGCCCTTCGACATTAGAGAGGACGAAGAATATACAGAAGAATATGTTGACAAGATGTTGAAAAAGCACTCACTAGGGGGACTATTCAGCCGATGCGTCGTATTGGCTCAATATCGCATCTGTTATTTGCGGATGACTTACTACTATTTTGCCGCGCTTCCTTCAAATCTATGGATGGCCTGAAATCCTTGCTGGAGGACTTCAATAATTTCACAGGACTTGTAATCAACTGGGAGAAAAGTGTTGGTGTGTTTAGTAAAGGGGTTAAAAATCGAGGTACTCTTGCAAATCATATTGGTGTGAGACAGGCAACAAGTTTTACCTCCTACTTGGGTCTTCCCCTATCAACTAAATATCCTAAGACATGTATGTACAATAGACTTCTTGATAAGTGCAGAGGAAGGCTCAGTGGTTGGACTTCTTCTATGTTGTCCATTGCGGGGCGGATTGAGCTGGTGAGAAGTGTGATTTACGGTATGGTATCCTTCTGGTCCCAGGTATATAAAATACCGTTAACTGTTATTCGATCTCTTACCACGATGTGTAGAAGATTCATTTGGGGGTCATCTAATGTTTAGGCTTGGCATGATTGTTGCAAGCCGAAGTCTGAGGGGGGGTTGGGCTGAGGCTATTCTCTGAGCTAAATTTGGCTTCAGGCATCAAACTTACTTGGAGATTGCTTCAGGCTAGAGGGTTATGGCCTGAGTATATGAGGGACAAATATGCGGAAGTTGGTTCTTTCTATGCAACTGAAGGTACGCCATCTCAGTCGGGTACCTGGAAGTTCCTTCTAAAGTGCAGAAAACTTTCACAGAAGATGATTGTGAGACAGGTGAAGGATGGAATGGATACCCTTTTTGGCATGATAGTTGGCTGCCTTGTGGGCCCCTTAAAAACCTCTGTGATATTCCAGAGGGAGCTAGCAACTTAAGAGTGCGGGATTACTGGAATGGCCAAAGTGGAGTGAGGATGCTTCAATTCATGAAATTAAACATATGTTTCAGCACATCACTCTGGGGGCGGGTCCAGATCAATGGGAGTGGAAAGCTGCGCCTGAGTTCCGTTTCAAAGATGCCTGGGAGGGTGCAAGATTAAAAGGTCCAGTTTTTCCCTTTGTTAAACTTATTTGGTATTCAAATTGTATCCCGAAATGGTCACTTTGCCTGCTTCGTGCCTTCAAAGGGAAGCTACTTACGAGAGATATCATCGCTAAGTGGGGAGTTAATACGGCAACTAGCTGTGTACTGTGCGAGGATGGTGTGGAATCATTGACTCACCTATTTTTTGAATGCCCGTACACCAAGTACATTTTGTGCAGGCTGATGCTAAAGCTGGGTAGAACCGGCCCTATTGACTCTTTGGAAGAGGTAGGGAAATACTTTACAATGCATTTTGGGAAAAAAGGTACCTTGGGACAACTTGCCAAATCAGCACTGGCGGCAAGTGTATGGCACATCTGGCGGGAGCGTAATAGGCGTATTTTCCACAACACTCAGAGACTAAAGACCTTGCTTTTTGAGGATATTGCAGCTGATGTAAGAATTGCTTTACGTAACCTTGAAGATCCTGAAGAGGATGTCGCCGATGCACTGGATAACTTTGACATTTGGGATAATGGGTAAAATAGGGCCTGAAATTGTACTTGGGATTGAGAGGGGTATTCTGGTTGGTGTGATTGGCTTGTACCTAATCTCTTGTTAGGACCTAACTTTGAAGTAGAGGGTGACGACGCTTGTGTCCGCTCCCCTCTCTTCCTTAGTCGGGATCCTAGTTGTGTATTTGTACTTTATTTAATATAGATTTTTACCTTTCAAAAAAAAGATGTTGAAAAAGATGCTGGATTGTGAGCCTATGCAACGTATATTGTCACAAGGCCCTTCCTCTAGTACCAACTGTTGATGCCTAGAACTCGTAGAGCCAGGATCTGACTGGTGCAATGATTATTCACACAACGGAGAGCCCAGACAGAGTTTCACCGATCCAATCCACTTCTCCAATACCAGAGAGAGTGAGAGAGTGAGAGAGTGAAAGGAAGGTGTCAGAGGATCGGGGGATGGACCCCTGACTACCCTCCAATGCATATGTCAGGCGATGAAGAGGAAAGGTGTGTTGGGCGTAAGATATCACTATGTGTATTAAGGCATATGAATTGAGCGTATGAGTTAAGGCGTAAGTTCAATTGTTTTGAGTTAGTTTCGAGTTACTTCATTATGGAGATGATTTACTGCTTATATAGAGCTTGGAGGAGGTTATTCCATGTCATGTAGTTATGAGGATCGTGGACCTTCTGACATAAAAGACACCTATAGATATGGCCAAGCGGGATGAAGATCCGTAGATATTCTTGCATAACTGACACCCGCAGATAAGGCGAGTAAGCAGATAAAGTTAGGAGTGTTGGCTTGTAGATTCTCTGGTGCAACCTACACTTGTAGATAAGGCGGGCCGTTATTAATGCATTGAGTAGATATTGAATGCTATCGGTTGTTAAAGGTCTGGAGAGAATGTAGCATGTCCGCCTAAGATCGTGTCGCATTGATCAAGGAGACTAATTCTGCCAAGCGGACAGGCGCTTGGGCCATGAGATTGAAGAAGCCAATCTTGGGTAGCGAGGTGTAGTGTGTTGCTGGTAAAGAGCCGACCTCAAGTAGCGATGTAGTCCTTGTAGAGAGTTACCGTTGAGGAGCCAATCTCGTGGAGGTCGTCCTCATAGAGATGCGCTGTTGAAGGAGCCGACCTTAGGGAGGTCGTCCATGTAAAGCTGTTCCACGAAATGAGCCAACCTCGTGGAGGTCATCCTAGTAGAGCGATGCTGAGGCCAAGTCAGGTTGACCTATCAAGTCAAGAACAAGAGGTCATCGAGGGTGAGGGCAACCAGCGGTGGGTCCCATCTATCGAGCTCGGCTAGGTGTTGAGTTTTGGACTTCTCCCTACTTGGTTTTGATGATGAGCGAACATAAATACTTGTGACTAATCTCCTACTTGCAGTTAATCCATTACCTAAGCATATCATGAAGATCAATTAGCAATGGATATAACCCAAGGATCAATCAAAGCTCGTAAAGTCAATTGGATGATCGAAGATGAAGGTTGAAGCTCCTAAAAGACTTCAAGATCATTTTATAGAAAGAAGAGAGGCAAAAGAAGATGTAATCTTTTTATTCTCTTCTAGTATGTAGCTTTGTAGTAGAATTATATAAGAGCACACACAAATCTTTCATTCTGTCCTAAGAAATCATTAGAACTCATTTCTTAGGCCTCCAATTCATTATTCTCTAACATGTGCACTTAGGACTTTCAACAGGCGACTGCTGAACGTTTTACAGGCGTCTGTCTCCAAACAGTCGCCTGTGATTTGTTCTACGGTCGTCTGTTTTGCACATACTTTGACACTTGGTTTTTGGGCATTCTGCTTTAAACTCTTTTCAGGTGACTATTGTACAAAGTACATGTGCCTGTCCAGTTACCGGCGCATGTAACTTGTTAGTCAGTCGCCTATCTCACTCTTGCCCAAAGATCCCTAGTTTGTCATCTTTCAGTCAGACGACTCATGTTGCTTTCCCAGTCGCCTGCCCAAGGCACAGGCGCCTGTGAATGCGTCTACAGTCACATGTCGATCCCTTATCCTGACCCTTGGTGTTTGGCAAGTTACGCAAGTTTTGGCCAGACGACTAGTGTTGGTTTCACAGTCGCCTGCCCATAGAATATGGCGCCCTTGTGGCAATCTATTTGATTGTATCGAAAGGCCCATTGAATTGGGACAGGCGCTTGAGGTTACCACATCAGTCGCATGTCATGTCTTTCCAAATTTCCTGAGTTTTCACCACTTACACACTTAGGATGTCAGTCGCCTCTAGAAGGTTTCTCAGTCGCCTGTTGGTCTACAGGCGTCTGTCAGACTTCATCAGTCGACTGTCCTACGTGGTAAGTTACCGTTTGAATTCTCACCTACCCTTTGACACAGTATAGCAGGCAACTGTGAGTTCTTCATCAGTCGACTGTCTACCGCGTATTTTCTATACGTTGACCTTTTTCCAGATGGATTTCAAATGGGGTTTTGGGTATATTGCTTGAGGGGTTTAGATAACTTATAAAAGGGTCTCCTATTGTTCCGTTGGAGACTTCTTGAAACCCTTACGACTTCATTGATCTCATCTTTAAGCTCTCAAGCCCTCAATTCTTTCCAAGCCCTAGAATTTCATTCTCTCTTACTCTCCAACCTAGAATCAAAGTTGATATCCCCTAGGCATTTGGTGGTGACAAGAGAAAGGGCTTCACTCTCTTCTTGGAAGAGGCATCAACACACACACACACTTGCTCCTTCAAGTTCTCTTTCAAGGCATAGGTGTTTGCAAGTGTTTTTCATTTCGAATTTCATTATCTCGTATTTCAATTTCACTCTTGGTTTGTGAGAGTGGGTTTGCTTGATCCCAAGCTATGGAAATCAATGACATCGATTGTTGTTCGGTTACACTTGTAGGGTTGCTACAAGTGGGTTTAAAGGAAACCGCAAGTTAGAGTTCTAACTTGAGTATCCGGAGGTATCTGGGTGGAAGGGACGTAGAATTACCGGGAACAAGTCGGGATTGGAGTTGGGTAATCCGAACCCTTGAAACATCCTTTGTGTTAGCTTGTTTCATTTTGGGTTAATTTATATTTTTGCATTTATTATTGGTTATGGATTTAAATTGGTATAACTATCGTTTAAATTTTATAAACACTATTCAATCTCCCCTTCTAGTGTTTTCCTCATAGCCAGGGTCCTTACAATAGGCCCTACTGCTATCGGGCCCCAATCCAAAACATCATCTACAATTATCATCAAAATTACCAAATCTGTTAATCAAAATAGAAAAGGGGATACCTTGAACCATTGCAAAGAGGAACTTCTGTTGATCTAGACATAACCCCAACAACACCATTTCCTTCAATTAAAAAAGGGAAAAAAAGAATCAGAGACAAACAAAGACATAATTGTTGGAACTTGTAGAGAAAAGTGTAACCATGGCAAAGTCCCATGGTGCTATATTTATAATCTCATATGGTATATCAAGAGTCATGGAAGCCAAAGGTCCCCATTACTCCAATAAGTGGGGAGTAATGCAGGGATAAAGTAGTGGGGAGGCCAAAGGCCTCCCTCACTCACAACACTCCCCCTTATCCATCCATTACTTTGGTCTTAGCTTATAAAGCTAAGGGGGTGGATACTTCTGGATCCTGAGTAATCGTGTTTGCCTCGTTAAAACCTTAGTTGTAGAAAACCCATTGGGAAAAACCAACAGCTTAAGGAAAAAGAGTGCAATACACAAGTTACTCCTCCTCTTCCGTACAAGCTTCAGGCTTATAGGTCTTTTAGCTGTCTCATACCGATTCCTTTTACAAGTTTTACAAAAATACATCTCGGTAAAGATTTAGTAAAAAGATCAGCTAAGTTGTTGCGGGACTGGATCTGTTGAATCTTGACATCCACGTTCTTCTGTAGATCGTGCGTCCAGAAGAATTTGGGAGAAATGTGTTCCGTTCTGTCGCCTTTGATGTAACCCTTTTTGAGTGTGCTATGCATGCAGTATTGTCTTCAAACAAGACAGTGGGCTCAAGATCACCAGTCTTCAGGCCAGTGGCATCTAGGATATGTTGGACGACGGAGCGAAGCCAAAAACACTCTTTGCTCGCTTCATGGATCGCAATGAGTTCAATGAGTTCAGCGTGGTTGGATGATGTTGTTGTGGTTGTTTTCTTTACTGATCTCCATGAGATAGCAGTCCCTCTATACGTAAACACAAAACCGGTTTGTGATTTTGCTGTGTGAGTGTCACGACCCGCTTCCCTAAAATAGAGGCGAGACGTGAAAAGGTCCGCACGAGAGTGGAGCTGTGAAGCCCCAAACCCGATAAGCGTCAATAAAACATAAGCAGGTCCCTGTAACCACAACGGAACAACAATAATAACACAAGGAGAGACTGAAATAAAATCTCACATCTCATAATTTGTCCAACATGAAAATAAGTCCAACATCCAGAAAAGCCACCAGGCTAAAAGAAGAGTCTAAATGCCCAGAACAAGGCCAACAAAAACAACGACATAACAAAGTATAGGTGCTACGCACCGATAACAAAACAACTGTCAAAACAAAGTAAAACACAACGAAGACACTAGGACTGGTCCCCAGTGTCCACGTACTCCCCGCCAAACACAAGCTCGGGCTCGGCGTCAGCAAACACCTCGTCCTCAACAAGGTACTCAGGCTCGGGATCTAACATGTGTCACCCAAAAGAGTAAAGGGGCACATGTCAGCAAGTCTAAAAGACTTGGGCAAGGAAACTGAAAGTAAGGCAACTAGAAACCTAGCAGTTATAGTATGCATGACATGGCAGTTATAACATGAGTGCACAATTAAGACATGGCAAGACAATTTGTACAAGGGAACAATTATCGGGACAAGACAAGAGTAGCCAAGCTACTATCAATCTCAATCAATTCACTATTCACGTTTCACGTTGTTTTGTAGATGTTTACGCCCTTCAGCTGAATGGTACATCATTCACACCGATCGGCACTAAACACTACCCCACCCCAGAGTTTACGCCTTTCAACTGCAGTTGCTAATCAAGCAGACCCCCAGTTGACTGGCCGCTTAACCCTTACCCCATCCCACACGTAAACAAGCCAGGGTCCCTGCACATGAGCCCAGCAAGTGAGCCAGGGTTGCCCCGCACGGGAGCTTGTTTCTTAGTTCACATTTCAACATATCGAGCGTTGGGGTTAGCAACTCATTATGCTCGCTTCTGGTCACGAGCCAGGAAACACAAGTATTGTAGCGATGCTACGCAATCACGGGATCACCAAAAGAATGCAATGACATGACATTTAATTTGTGTACCGTTAATGGAAGTAAACATGTCATGGTAATTGTGCAACATGCTAAATGTCGGAACTAGCTTCGTTGTCAAACTAGTTCCCCAATTTGCGCCTAGGCGAGTATCATTTCGTCGCCTAGCCTCTTTTACGACTACAACAAGCAAAATGGCCTAAAACATGGCCTAAACCCTAAGTGGCAAGTTTCACTTGCCTAGCACCGGAAATGACGATCACGAAGGTTCGTCTCGCGGATGCTAATCTACGGGGGAAATCGCTGTTATGGCGAAACAAACATCAAACAACATGAAATTTCATTAGGGTTTCATAAAAATACAAATAGGATATAAAAACGTCAAGAGATCGATTTCTTACCGAGAGGAAGCGGAAGAAACACTCCGGAGAACCCTAGGATCAGATCTGGAAACAAATGGAGAAGTTTGGAGAGTTAGGGTTTTGGGGGGATTTTGGGGATTTGATGAGATTTTGGGGAATATGAGAGGTAGATAGAGTTGATGGAGGGTTTAGATGATGAATCTAGGGCTTGGGATGAAGAAATGAAGCTTGGAGGAAGATGGGGGCTCAATGGGGGAGATTTTAGGGTTTTGGGTCGTGAGGGAGGAAGAAGAAACGTTTGGGAGGGGTATAAATAGGTTAGGCTGGCGGCTGCCCAGAAATTAGGGTTTTAACACAGATTAGTCGGTCAAAGAGCAACCACTGACCGACTAGTTTGGCAACTAGTCGGTCGGTCGACCAACGCAGACCGACTAAGTGCAAACAGTAACTTCTGAACGAAAATAGGATTTAGAATTAGTCGGTCCATGAACAAATACTGACCGACTAGTTTAACATCTAGTCGGTCGATGAACGTTCTTAGACCGACTAAGAGCAAACAGTAACTGATACTAAAATTTAGATGATGTGTTAGTCGGTTAAAGAAGCATTGCCGACCGACTAGTTTGCAACCTAGTCGGTCAACCAACGTTCTTAGACCGACTAACGATAAACAGTAACTCCTGAGAAATTTAGAAAGCCAACTAGTCGGTCCAAGAAGGATTGCCGACCGACTGGATCGTCATCTAGTCGGTCGGTGCCCCTTCTTATACCGGCTAATGAGCACCAAAAGTTCTGATACGGAGCACGGGGCCCCGGGATCGATTTCTAAGACTCCTAGGCTTGATCTAATAGTAAGATACGACCGTTATGAAGCCCGTCACAAATGACATACTTCAAAATCGACGATCCTAAGGAAGAAACGAGAAAATACGACGAAACGATCGAAAATGAAAGCTACGGAGACGAAAACCACACATGAGGAGAAAATCCACCAAAACATATATTATATTATAATAAATCCAGATACATGAAAAGCAGTCGTTACATCCTCCCCAACTTAAGAAAAATTCCGTCCTCGGAATTTCCAAATACTCACGAGTCCGGAAACAAAAGCGGGAAACGCTCTCGCATCTCATCCTCATTCTCCCAAGTAGACTCTCCAGGTGAGCCGTGTCGCCACATCACCCTCACAAGATTGACAATCTTGTTCCGAAGCGATTTCTGATGCCTGTCCAGAATCTGCACTGGATGCTGGTCATACGTCATATCGGGGCGAACGGTAATCTCCGAAAAATCCACAGCATGAGAGGGATCGCTAATGTATCGACGAAGCTGTGACACATGGAAAACATTGTGAACTCCTTCCAAAGATGGCGGCAAGGCCAAGCGATAAGCTACCTCGCCAACCCTCTCCAAAACGTCAAACGGTCCAATGTATCGCGGGCTCAACTTCCCTCGCTTCCCAAAACGAATCACACCACGATTCGGGGAAATCTTCAAGAACACATGGTCGCCCGACTGAAATTCGAAAGGACGACGTTTAGCATCCGCCCAATGCTTAAAACGGTCCTGAGCAATCCTCAACCTCTCCCGAATATTCCTGACGATATCCACGGCCTCCACGATCATCTCAGGTCCCAACAGCTCCCGATCACCAACGTCATCCCAACTCAATGGTGATCGACATTTCCTCCCATAAAGAGCGGCGAAAGGCGCCATGCCAATACTCGCCTGGAAGCTGTTGTTGTAAGAGAACTCCACCAGACGTAGATGGTCCTCCCACGAACCCTTGAAATCCAACATGCACGCCCTCAGCATGTCTTCCAAAATCTGAATCGTCCTCTCGGACTGGCCATCCGTCTGCGGATGGTATGTTGTGCTGAAACTCAGACGCGTACCCAAGCTCTTCTGTAAACTCTGCCAGAACTGAGATGTGAACCTCGTGTCTCTGTCAGACACGATACTCACGGGGACTCCATGAAGTCGCACGACCTCCTGCACGATTCACGTTACATCACTATCCAAACTATGAAAAGGAAATAAAACGGAGAGTAAAGGAATTTTACCTCCATATATCTCCTCGCTAGCGCCTCAGTGGACTGTCCCACTCGGAATGGAATAAAGTGCGCGGATTTGGTCAATCGATCTACGATCACCCAAATCGCGTCATTCTGCTTCGGACTCCGAGGTAGTCCAGTCACGAAATCCATAGTGATGTGTTGCCACTTCCACTCCGGGATCGGAAGCAGTTGTAGAAACCCGGCCGTACGCTGATGCTCCGCCTTCACTTGCTGGCAAACCAAGCACTTGGCTACACTCCGAGCCACACTCCTCTTCATACCATGCCACCAATAATTCAGACGAAAATCCTGGTACATCTTGGTGCCACCAGGATGCACAGAATACGGCGAACTGTGTGCCTCCACCATCAACTCCTCTCTAATATCCCCAGCTGGCACACACAACCTGGCTCCAAATCTCAGCGAGCCATCCTCATGAATCAAAAAGTCAGTCCGCAGACCGGCTTCCACCTGCTCCTGAATCTTCACCAGCTTCGGATCCTCAGCCTGGCCAGCCTTAATCTGATCCACGATCGTCGACTGTACATGCACGTACATCAACGAAGAAGCCTCCCCAGGAAGAACAATCTCCATGCCAGACTCGCAAAAATCCTGCTGCAATCTCCACTGCGAAGTCAAAATCATCACCGCTGGAAGCCTACTCAAAGCATCCGGAACCACATTCACCTTGCCAGGGTGATACCGCAAATCAATCTCATAATCCGCCATAAGCTCCAACCATCGACGATGTCGCATGTTGAGCTCCTTCTGAGTGAAAATGTACTTCAAGCTTTTGTGATCGGTGAAAATCTTCACTTTCTCACTCAGCAGGAAGTGCCTCCAAATCTTAAGAGCAAACACAACGGCAGCCAACTCCAAATCATGCGTCGGGTAATTCTTCTCATAAACCTTAAGCTGACGAGACGCATACGCCACAACATGCCCATGCTGATGCAACACACAACCGAGACCCTTGCCAGAAGCATCGCAAAAGATCTCAAATCCACCGCTGCGATCAGGCACAACAAGAATAGGGGCAGTCGTCAACCTCTCCTTCAGAACACCAAAAGCACTCTCGCAATCACCCGACCAAACAAAAGCAACTTCCTTCCGCGTCAACCTGGTCATTGGCTCAGCAATACGAGAAAAGTCCTTAATGAATCGCCGATAATAACCAGCAAGTCAAAGGAAACTCCGAATCTCAGACGCAGACGACGGAACAGGCCACTCCCTGATGGCCCTAATCTTCTCGGGATCCACTGAAATACCATCTCCAGTCACCACATGCCCGAGAAAAGCAACTCTATCCAGCCAAAACTCGCACTTCGAAAACTTAGCATACAAACGATTCTTCCTCAAGATCTCCAACACCGTCCTTAAGTGCGAGGCATACTCTTCCTCCGACTTCGAATAGATCAGAATGTCGTCAATGAAGATAACGACAAACTTATCCAAAAAGTCGTAGAAAATCAGGTTCATCAGATTCATGAAAACTGCGGGCGCATTAGTTACGTCGAAGGGCATAACCACAAACTCATAGTGTCCATACTTCGTCCTGAACGCTGTCTTCGGAGCATCTCCCTTCTTCACCTTCAACTGATGGTAACCACTCCTCAAATCCAATTTAGAAAACACCCTCGAACCTCCAAGCTGATCAAAAATATCATCGATGCAAGGCAACGTGTATTTATTCTTAATGGTCACCGCATTCAACTCCTGATAGTCCACGCACATGCGACGCGAACCATCCTTCTTCTTTACCAGCAACACCGGTGCTCCCCACGGAGACACGCTAGGATTAATATAACCCTTTTGCAAAAGCTCATCCAACTGCTTCTGAATTGCTTCGCTCCTGGCTCAGAGCGAGGGGCATTCGGAAGAGCCCGGACAGCTCGAGCAAGTGGAGCATTCTGGACTTGCAGAAGCACGCCCTGCTGCACTTGCATCATCTGGAGCATCATCCGCATCATCTCCCCGTTGGTGGGTTCCCACTCAGGCTCCTCATCATGAGGGATCGCGCCACTACCCCCACCACGGGTGAAACGTCTTCCTGCCATCTAGTGACACAGAAAACGAATCAAATTAGACTCATAGCTTATGACTCGGACGTCGAACTTAATTTATTGGACATTCTAATATTATTATCGCTCTTCCGATAATCGCAGTTACAGAAGGACCTGCATGGGCCACCAACAAAACATGTCACGACCCGCTTCCCTAAAATGGAGGCGAGACGTGAAAAGGTCCGCACGAGAGTGGAGCTGTGAAGCCTCAAACCCGATAAGCGTCAATAAGACATAAGCAGGTCCCTGTAACCACAACGGAACAACAATAATAACACAAGGAGAGACTGAAATAAAATCTCACATCTCATAATTTGTCCAACATGAAAATAAGTCCAACATCCAGAAAAGCCACCATGCTAAAAGAAGAGTCTAAAGGCCCAGAACAAGGCCAACAAAAACAACGACATAACAAAGTATAGGTGCTACGCACCGATAACAAAACAACTGTCAAAACAAAGTAAAACACAACGAAGACACTAGGACTGGTCCCCAGTGTCCACGTACTCCCCGCCAAACACAAGCTCGGGCTCGGCGTCAGCAAACACCTCGTCCTCAACAAGGTACTCAGGCTCGGGATCTAACATGTGTCACCCAAAAGAGTAAAGGGGCACATGTCAGCAAGTCTAAAAGACTTGGGCAAGGAAACTGAAAGTAAGGCAACTAGAAACCTAGCAGTTATAGTATGCATGACATGGCAGTTATAACATGAGTGCACAATTAAGACATGGCAAGACAATTTGTACAAGGGAACAATTATCGGGACAAGACAAGAGTAGCCAAGCTACTATCAATCTCAATCAATTCACTATTCACGTTTCACGTTGTTTTGTAGATGTTTACGCCCTTCAGCTGAATGGTACATCATTCACACCGATCGGCACTAAACACTACCCCACCCCAGAGTTTACGCCTTTCAACTGCAGTTGCTGATCAAGCAGACCCCCAGTTGACTGGCCGCTTAACCCTTACCCCATCCCACACGTAAACAAACCAGGGTCCCTGCACATGAGCCCAGCAAGTGAGCCAGGGTTGCCCCGCACGGGAGCTTGTTTCTTAGTTCACATTTCAACATATCGAGCGTTGGGGTTAGCAACTCATTATGCTCGCTTCTGGTCACGAGCCAAGAAACACAAGTATTGTAGCGATGCTACGCAATCACGGGATCACCAAAAGAATGCAATGACATGACATTTAATTTGCGTACCGTTAATGGAAGTAAACATGTCATGGTAATTGTGCAACATGCTAAATGTCGGAACTAGCTTCGTTGTCAAACTAGTTCCCCAATTTGCGCCTAGGCGGGTATCGTTTCGTCGCCTAGCCTCTTTTATGCCTACAACAAGCAAAATGGCCTAAAACATGGCCTAAACCCTAAGTGGCAAGTTTCACTTGCCTAGCACCGGGAATGACGATCACGAAGGTTCGTCTCGCGGATGCTAATCTACGGGGGAAATCGCTGTTATGGGGAAACAAACATCAAACAACATGAAATTTCATTAGGGTTTCATAAAAATACAAATAGGATATAAAAACGTCAAGAGATCGATTTCTTACCGAGAGGAAGCGGAAGAAACACTCCGGAGAACCCTAGGATCAGATCTGGAAACAAATGGAGAAGTTTGGAGAGTTAGGGTTTTGGGGGGATTTTGGGGATTTGATGAGATTTTGGGGAATATGAGAGGTAGATAGAGTTGATGGAGGGTTTAGATGATGAATCTAGGGCTTGGGATGAAGAAATGAAGCTTGGAGGAAGATGGGGGCTCAATGGGGGAGATTTTAGGGTTTTGGGTCGTGAGGGAGGAAGAAGAAACGTTTGGGAGGGGTATAAATAGGTTAGGCTGGCGGCTGCCCAGAAATTAGGGTTTTAACACAGATTAGTCGGTCAAAGAGCAACCACTGACCGACTAGTTTGGCAACTAGTCGGTCGGTCGACCAACGCAGACCGACTAAGTGCAAACAGTAACTTCTGAACGAAAATAGGATTTAGAATTAGTCGGTCCATGAACAAATACTGACCGACTAGTTTAACATCTAGTCGGTCGATGAACGTTCTTAGACCGACTAAGAGCAAACAGTAACTGATACTAAAATTTAGATGATGTGTTAGTCGGTTAAAGAAGCATTGCCGACCGACTAGTTTGCAACCTAGTCGGTCAACCAACGTTCTTAGACCGACTAACGATAAACAGTAACTCCTGAGAAATTTAGAAAGCCAACTAGTCGGTCCAAGAAGGATTGCCGACCGACTAGATCGTCATCTAGTCGGTCGGTGCCCCTTCTTATACCGGCTAATGAGCACCAAAAGTTCCGATACGGAGCGCAGGACCCCGGGATCGATTCCTAAGACTCCTAGGCTTGATCTAATAGTAAGATACGACCGTTATGAAGCCCGTCACGAATGACATACTTCGAAATCGACGATCCTAAGGAAGAAACGAGAAAATACGACGAAACGATCGAAAATGAAAGCTACGGAGACGAAAACCACACATGAGGAGAAAATCCACCAAAACATATATTATATTATAATAAATCCAGATACATGAAAAGCAGTCATTACAGTGAGGATCAGATTGGTAACCTAAATCAGCATAACCAAGCAACTGGGATGAGGAACCTCTCTGGTAATATAGTCCCAGATCTATAGAACCCTAGAGGTAGTGTAGAAGATGCTTTACTCTGTTCCAGTGGCGCTTTGTAGGCGCAGCACTATGTTTGGCAAGTAGATTAAATGCGAACGCTATATCGGGACGCGTGCAGTTTGCCAGATATAGAAGTGTTCCAATGGCACTGAGGTAAGGTACTTCAAGACCCAGTAACTCCTCCCTCTCTTCCAGCAGTCGGAAGGGGATCCTTATAAATATCCAGTGATCTCACGACCATAGGAGTACTTAAAGGATGACAATGTTCCATTCTAAACTTGTTTAAAAGTTTTCTTGTATAATTTGATTGGTGTAACAGGATTCCACCTCGTAGGTGTTCATTCTGTAAGCTAAGACAATACCTTGTTTTGCTTAGGTCTTTCATTTCAAACGTATGCTTTAGGCTTTCAGATATCTCATTGATCTCTACTGGAGATCCTATGAGATTTAAGTCATCTACATGTACTGCAACGATGACAAATCCGGTTCCCGTTCTTTTGATAAAGATACACGGGTAGACTTCATTATTTTTGAATCCTTGTTGTGCAAGGAAAACACTTAGTCTGTTATACCATATCTTTCCTGATTGCTTTAGACCATATAATGATCTTTGAATCCTTACCGAGAAGACGTCCCGAGGTCTCTCTTTCATCTCTGTGGGATATACATTTCTTTACCTATATCGCCATATAGATATGCAGTCACAACGTTCATGAGCTGCATTTCTAGGCTTTCCATAGATGATAGGCTAAGCAAAAATCGGAAAGTGATCGCATCCATGACCGGAAAATATGTATCTTCATAATCAATCCCCGGTCTTTGGAAATAACCATGTGCTACAAGGCGTGCCTTGTAGCGTACGATCACATTTTCTTCATTTCTTTTTCTGATGATGACCCACTTATATCCCAAAGGTTTAACACCGACAGGTGTTTGGACTACTGGTCCAAAGACTTTGCGTTTCAAGAGTAAGTCCAGCTCTACTCTTATTGCCTCATCCCACTTTGGCCAATCATCTCTGCGTTTACATTCCGCTAGAGATCATGGTTCGACGTCATCGTCGTATTCAGCGATGTGAACGGAAATAGAGAACGCAAAATCGTCGTCGACGACTGTGCTATTTCTGTCCAGTACCTCTCCAGTACGTACGTAATTTAATGATGTTTCTCCTATTGTTTCCTCTGCAGGGGAAATAAGGAGAGAAAATGTCGCTGGTCTGAGCTCAGCATTCTGTGGAGGGATCATCTTATTATCACCATGAATCTTCCTCTTTCAATGAACTTTATCTTGTGAACCTGGCGGGCGTCCTCTTTTCAATTGAAGTGCAGCCAGTTCTGCTGCCGATGGATTGCATCCATCTTTGGGGATGTCAAGCCTAGGTGGCGTATTGGCAGCAGGGACGTGTGAACGAACAATCTTTTAGTTATCCATAAATTTATCTGGTAAAAGGTGTACTGTGTTCTGAATGTAAAGGATCTTTAGGATCTCATCTTCACACAGGTTAGTACGTGGATCATAAAGAGACAAAGACTTATTGTCCCAAGAAATGGTCTCTGAAGCGGCATGCTTCTTGGACTGTGTGCCCAGTCTTGGAAAAGTTTTCTCATCGAATTCACAGTCATTAAGACATGCCTTAAATGCGTCCCCCGTAAGAGGTTCCAGGTATCTAATAATAGAGGGTGAATCAAACCCAATATAGATACCACGACGACGCTGAGGACCCATTTTGGTCCTCTGAGGTGGTGCTATTGTGACATATACCGCACAACCAAATACTCTCAAATGAGAGATATCTGGGGTTGCACCATACGCTAGCTACATCTAGGATAATATATGGCCACCTGATGGCCTTATCCTAATCAGCGAAGCCGCATGCAATATAGCATGACCCAAAGCATACACAAGCAACTGGGATTGCAAGAGCAATGGACGTGCAATCCATTGGAGTCTCTTTATAAGAGACTTTGCTAATCCATTCTGGCTATGAACATAAGCTACAGGATGTTCAACTTCAATACCCGTTGCCCGGCAATAGTCTTTGAAGACTTGCGAAGTGAATTCACCCGCATTATCAAGACGTAATTTCTTAATATGATTATCGGGAAAATGAGCACGCAACCTACTTATTTGTGCCAATAGCTTTGGAAAAGCTAGGTTGCGAGTGGACAAAAGGCACACATAAGACCATTTTATGGATGCATCAATCAGTACCATGAAGTACCGAAATGGGCCACTTGCAGGGTGAATAGGCCCGCAAATGTCACCATGAATTCTCTCTAAGAAACCAGGAGACTCTAATCCCACTTTTAAGATGGATGGTCTCGTTATTAGTTTTCCTTGAAAACAAGCAGGACATGGAAATTCACCCTTTTGAAGAATCTTCATGTTCTTCAAATTATGTTCACGGAATTCAGAGATAATGCGACACATCATAGCTGATCCAGGATGACCAAGTCTATTGTACCAGAGTTGAAACTCTGGTAATGAAAGGCACTTCTAGTGCTCAGACATATTGGCTTCTACTGGTTGAATATACGTGTGATAGTGACCCGACGGGAGTCCCTTAAGTCATTCGTGGATGGACTTCTGACCATTTTCGTGACGAGTCACATACATATATTCAATGTTTTCTTCATCTCTAGTTTCTAAGTGATATCCGTTAAAATGAATATCTTTGAAACTTAAGAGATTTCTATTAGATTTTGGAGAGAATAATGCATTTTGTACTTTAAGTCTTGTGTTATTTGGGAGCAATATGATTGCTTCACCATATCCTTCGATTATGTTGGACAGTCCTGAAATAGTATTAACAGGACCTTCATATTTGTTTAAGCTATTAAAATAGCATGGATCGTGAAGGATAGTGTGCGTTGAGGCACTGTCCACTAGGTACTCATACTTCATCTATATAAGCAAAATGAAAGTTTATTTGAGTAAATGAAAAACTGACATTCAAATAAAAGTACTTTCAAAGCAAATTACAGTTGAAGCTACATAGATTTACATGCATAGATATAAAGATAGGGCTCAATCGAGCAGATCGTCATTCTCGAAGTCTTTTGCAGTGAACTTGGTTGGCGGATAAATAGCCGCCAAGTTTGTTTCAGGCAGAGACGTCTGGCTCGCCTGATACAGTTCCTGGAGGTGTCGAGGAGTGCGGCAGTTTCTAGACTAATGTCCAGTCATGCCACATCTATGGCATTTATTCTCCAAGTTCTTCTTAGGAATTGACACTGGATCAGTGTTCTTACGCTTCCATGTGAAGTTTCTCTTGCCTTTGTTGTTGTTGTTGGTCTGGGGTACTGCTCCTCGTGCTGGCTTCATTACAGCTTTCCCTTTGTTCTTTCTAGCCTTCTTCTTGTTTTTCCACTTCTGGGGAGAAACATGGTGGGCTTCTGGGATATGGGCAGTACCAGCAGGGCGCAAATTATTAGTGGCAAGCAGTAAATTTCTATTCTGCTCTGCCCTAAGAAGGCAAGAGATCAAATCAGAGAACTTCGTGAAGTTGCGTTCACGATACTGTTGCATGAGGATTGCATCTTTCTCGTGAAACGAGGTAAATGTCTTTTCCAACATGCGATGCTCAGTCACTTCTTCACCGCACAACTTTAGGCGTGAGGTGATAATATGAAGTGCAGAGTTATACTCAGCAACGGACTTATAGTCCTGAAGTCTGAGGTTTTCCCACTCATAACTGGCACGTGGTAATATTACATCAATTTGATGTTTATAACGTGCCTCCAGCACTTGCCACAACTCCAAAGGGTCTTCTACCGTTAAGTATTCGGCCTTTAAAGTCCGATCTATGTGTCTCCTGATATAGATAATGGCTTTCGTCTTATTTATGTCAGAGACAACGGTAGGAGAACTGCTAGATGGTTGTGCCACTTCAGGGGCACTGCTAGCAAGTGTCTCGGCCACTGCGGGGGCCAGAATCGAGTGAAGAAGTGCCATCGAACGCAAGTGGAACTCCAGGTCCACTCGCTAGCTAAGATAGTTCTTTCTCGCTGCATCAAGAACTTTGAAATCGACGCTTGCCAATTTTGTCATTTTTAATCTATGCAATTTAAATAAGCATGTATTAATAATTAAACATCATGCTTAAAAAATAGAAATAAATAAGAAAAAATGTGGGGATCGGCCAGATACCCAAAACATAAAATGTCCAAAGTCTATATAACAGCTCATAAAGAAGAAAAAGAAAAATACAAGTTGGAAACCCTATTTGGGTCCCAGATATATGCAATCTCCTCCATCATCATTGGTAGTAACACCGGTCTTTGGCATTATACATAAATTCCTCACTACAAATTTCTCTCAGAAAAGTAAAAGAAATTACAAAGAGAAGGAATATAATGAAAAGTGTATCTAAAAAATGGCCGATCCTTAAAAACGCATTTTGACTTATTTAAACATCCACGCAGTTATATATGCAACAGGCAAATAATAATAGTGCAGTATCACAGACATTACAAAAATCATCAAGCCCAACTATTGGATAAAATAGTTTAATTAAGTTAAAAGGATTAGTTGGACCACGAGGAAACGTCATTCATCTTTAGGTTAGGTAACTAAAGACAGAGCGGACTCAGGATCTGTTTAACCAATTTAACTTAAATAAATGTTTTATCCAATGCTTAAGAGATTTAATAATTGAAAAGTAGCAGATAAAATATCATAATCTGCAAGTCATATGGGCTAGAGGTGGGCAGCAGGCCCGATAGCAAAAATAATAATCATATTAATTTGCAATGTGATTTACTGGGCTTCTGGCCCAAATAAATAGACAAAATAAATTATTGTTCTAATTTGGGCTACAGGCCCATAAGCAAAATAAAATTCATTTTAATTTTCATTGTAATGAACTGGGCTTCAGGCCCAATAAATAGCCAAACTAATATAGTATTAAGATTTGGGCTGCAATATTCAAAATTTAATATAACATAAGCCCTAAATAACAAATTTTAGGGTATTAGTTAAAGAATGTGAAAAGTCCCCAAACCCTTTATTTTTCAGATAGTGTCCCTCTCCCATCCCTGTTTATGAAAAACAGCTCGCCCTTGTCAGGAAGGGGCTGCAGCTGGAAAAACCCCCATGTCCGAAAAAAGCCCAACGCACAGAGGACCCCCTCTTCCCCGTCTACGTTCTGCGTCACACAGAGCACCCCCTCCCCCCGTAGGGGGGGGCGTCACAAAGATCCCCCAGCGGGGGTCAACAGACAGCACCCCCTCCTGTCGGAGGGGGCTTCGCTCAGATCCCCCCGGTAGGGGGACGGACGGAGGTAGAGGCCCCCCCTTCCGGGTGGGGGGGACAGAAGCAGAGGCCTCCCCCTTCTGGGAGGGACGACGCAGACCCCCCCCCCCCCCGGGGGGGGTTTGAACGGCACAGAGCCCCCCTTCGGGGGACAGCTTGAGGGTTTAACTGGGTTTTTTTTATTTTTTTTTATTTTTAATTTTGATATTATACAGAATATATCAGATTTATACAAGCTTATAGAAAAGCATTGTAAAATCATAGCAAACTCTATTTTGTAATTATCTACGGGATCGAAAAAGTTACCTCTAGATCAAAGATCTAGGGACGATCGTAATAAGAAAAATCCGTAGATTGAAATCATGCTCCAGATACGCCTAAAAATCGCCGCAACGGTTCTCCGCAACGGTTCGCCGCAACAATAGATTTCTTCGCGCGTAGGAGTTAAAGTTTGAGGGGATACGGGAGAAAAAGCTCAAAAAATTGAGAGCTGAGGTACTGATAACGTGTTGGAACTTGTAGAGAAAAGTGTAACCATGGCAAAGTCCCATGGTGCTATATTTATAATCTCTTATGGTATATCAAGAGTCATGAAAGCCAAAGGTCCACATTACTCCAATAAGTGGGGAGTAATGGAGGGATAAAGTAGTGGGAAGGCCAAATGCCTCCCACACTCACAACAATAATTGAAATATGGTTAATATTTGCCGATATTTTACCATTCTAGCAACGACATTCCAAGAGCTTAAGGAGTCCATTAATACAAACACTAATGTTGCGCGAACGATAACGTTGCAAATTTATTCAACTACATATTTTTTTCTTTGATGACTTCGTGTACTCTTTTTTTGTTCATACTTCGTGTACTCTTTTAATTCTTCGAAAAGTTGCTAATTCTTGAATAATCCTGTAAAGCCCTAATTTTTTATTTTTTTGTCTTATTTTGGTCGAATATCTTTCGTCTTATAATCAAGTAATTCTCCACTGGCATCTACGTACAGTGGCAACAAAAAGAAAGAGAGCATAAACAATTTCAACTATGGGTGGCAAAATGAGCCTGACCCGACCTGAACCCGGCATCCTTAACCGGGTATGGGTAGGGGCCAATCCAGGTCAAGTAGGGAACAGGTTGACCTGACTCGACCCGGATAAAATCCGGGTCGGGTATGGGTTTGGCATGTCAACCCGGATGACCCGAATTTGACCCGGTTTACTTTCTCTATATATAAAAAAATTTATATAATAACTTCACTACACAGTTGCAAGGGGATTTGTGCTCATATAATTTGAATTGTTGTCCACTTCTTTAAGATGTATTGGATTCAATTCCCTTTATATACAACTTTTTAGTTAATTTTATTACTTTTTTAATAAAATGATAACGTTAATTATACTTTTTTACTGTCATCGGTGCGGTTTAAACGACGAGCTACCGGAAATTATGCAACACTTAATAAATTATCTGTGGCTCTTAATAAATAGCTGGATATCGAAAAAGGAGTAGTAGTTTATAAGTCAAATCTTAACCCGACGGGTTAACCCGAACCCGGCCTGGAAATTTTTTGGGTCACCCGAACCCGACCCAGATTCAATCCGGGTCGGGTTAGGGTTTACACCTATCCGGGTCGGGTCAAATCTGACCCGACCCGAACTCGAACCCACCCGACCTGTTTGCCACCCCTAATTTCAACCTACAAAAAAATAACATGTGTTATGAAGGTGACGGCTACTGAACCTGTACCCCTATATTTATAGTAAAAAAGGTTACATAATGGGTGAATACCCTAAACACAAGTGGACTCCACATGGGCCTACAAAAGCCTATTCATAAAACTTCCCCTTATCCATCCATCATTGTAAGCTTGGTATATGAATGCTTCGGGATTTGTAGAGCTTATCTGATCACGACGATATGGATACTTCTAGTCCTAAGTTAGGAGGTCTTGCCTCATTAAAACCTTTGGCTATGGAAAACCCAGTGGGAAAAACCAATAGCTAGGGAAAAAAGTATACGTCTCCTTAACTTCTCCTGATCGGTTGATATCACCAGGGGTGGATACTTCTGGATCCAGAGTTGATGTGGTTGCCTCGTTAAAACCGTTGGCTATGGAAAACCCAGTGGAAAAAACCAGTAGCTAAGGAAAAAAGAGTACAACACAACATTAACTCTCCCTATTGTGTACAAGCTTCAGACTTGTAAGTCTCTCAACTGTCTCATCCTAATCCCTATTACAAGTTTTCTAAAGGTACAGCGAGGTAGTGCTTTAGTGAACAGATTTGCCAGGTTGTTGCAAGACTGGATTTACTGAATGTCGATATGTTTATCTTCTTGTAGTTCGTGCGTCCAGAAAAGCTTAGGGGAGATGTGCTTCGTCATGTCACCCTTGATGTAGCCACCTCGTAGTTGAGCTATGCAGGTTGCATTGTCTTCGAACATGGTGGTTGGTTCAAGGTCGCACATCTTCAGGCCGATCGTCACTATGATGTGGTGAATGATGGAACATAGCCAAAAGTATTCTCTGCTAGCTTCATGGATCACAATGAGTTTAGAGTGGTTGGATGATGTTACTATCAAGGTCTGCTTCATAGATCTCCATGAAATGGCCGTTCCACCGTAGGTGAATACGAAACCAGTTTGAGACTTTGCGGTGTGGGGACCTGATCTGTATCTTGCATCTGCAAAACCAATTAAGTTGGAGGATACGCCTTTCTTATAGTATAGTCCCAGGTCACCTTATCCTTGGAGGTAGCGTAGAAGGTGCTTCACTCCGTTCTAGTGGATCTTTGTGGGCGCTGAACTGTATCTGGCTAGTAGGTTTACTACGAACGCTATATCGGGACGCGTGTAGTTTGCCAGATAGAGGAGTGCTCCAATGGCACTTAGGTAAGGTACTTCAGGACCAAGTGTTTCCTCCCCCTCTTCCAGCGGACGGAAGTGTTCTTTATGAATATCTAATGATCTAACGACCATCGATGTGCTCAGTGGGTGACATTTGTCCATTTGGAAATTTTTCAACAATTTCCTTGTGTAAGTGGATTGACGTAATAGGATTCCTCCGCTGAGATGTTCTATTTGTAAGCAAAGAAATTTTTCATTTTTCTTTCTTACGAATACCCATTTATAGCCCACAAGTTTTACACCTTTTGGTATTGGCACTACAGGTCCAAATACTTTGCGTTTCAAGAGTGAGTCCAGCTCTACTCCTATTGCCGCGTTCCACTTTGGCCAATCCTCTCTGTATTTACATTCTGCTAGAGAGCTTGGATCGATATCATCGTCATATTCAGTGACGTGATTAGCAATAACAAACGCAAAGTCGTCATCGATGACAGTACTTTTTCTGTCCAGTACCTCCCCAATACGTACAAAATTTAATGATATTTCTCTTATATTTTCCTCTTCTGGGTAATTGAGGAGGGGAGAGGTATTTGGGCTGAGCTCAGCATCCTGTGGTGGTATCGTTATATTTTCTCCAGGAGTTTTCCTCTTTCAAGGAAACTATCCTTGGAGCATTGGGGTCGTCCTCTCTTTTGTTGAGGTACAGCCGCTTCTTCTGCAGGTGGATTGCATCCATCTTTGGGTATGTCAATCCTAGCTGGCGTGTTTACAACAGGGACGAGTGATCTGACAATTTTCGGGTTGTCAGTGAATTTGTTCGGTGGTAGAACTGTGTTTTGTATTTGGATGATCTTCAAGATCTCATTTTCACATTGGTTTGTATGCGGATCAAAGTGGGATAAAGTTTTGGTATCCCATGAAATGGTCTTTGAAGCTTCAGGATTCTTAGTATTTAAGCCTAGTTTGTGAAAGGTATTTTCGTCAAACTCACAGTTTTCTAGACGTGCCTTAAAAGTGTCCCCCGTTAGGGGTTCCAGGTATCTACTGATCGATGGTAAGTCGAACTCTATGAAGATACCTAGGCAACGTTGAGGACCCATATCTGTCCTCTGTGGTGGTGTGATGGGATATAGACCCGCATCCAAATGTCCTTAACTGAGAGATATTTGGTGGAGATCCATATGCGAGTTGCATCGGAGAATAAGTTTTGTTGAATATTGGACTCCCCGGATTTGGTTTTGGATGATGAGCAAACATAAATAATTCATGAACTAACAATTTGTGAGCGCAGTATTGGAGATCGTCGCCAAATTCACGAGAACAATCAAAGCGACATCTCAAGACTTCTCAAAGCACGTATTCATTGCCTAAAGCTTCGTTGAAGCTCTTGGACCGTTTTGGAAGTCATGAAGAATTTATCGAAGCTTTCAAAGACCGTTCCTTAAGGTTTTATTTATAGTCTTTTAGCTTTAATCTATAGAATGTTAAGCCTTGAGTATATCTTACGATTCTATCTTCATAACGCTCTTATCGTAGCACTAGGATCTTAGTACAAGTTCATTCTAACTTCCTCGAAGCGTCGCGCTTCGATTCGGACTTGTTTGTGCATGTTAGTTGGTACAAGAAGAAGTACTGACCGTATAGATGGTGATCTAGTCGGTCAGCAACACTTCTTGGACCGACTAGTTTGCTTCCTTAATTTCTTGTACCTTACTGTTTACAGTTAGTCGGTCTACGTTGACTCACCGACCGACTAGTTTGTGAACTAGTCGGTCAGTGATGCTTCTTTGACCGACTAGTTATGACTTACTATTCATACTAAATTTCTCCTAAGCTACTGTTTATCGTTAGTCGGTCTAAGAACGTTTTGTGACCGACTAGTTGACAATCTAGTCGGTCAACTTTTGTTCTTGGACCGACTAAGTCAATTTGTATTCAGACTATTTCATTTTGCCTCTTAGTCGGTCTACGTTCACTGACTGACCGACTAGTTGTGAAACTAGTCGGTCAGAATGTCTTCTTGGACCGACTAGATTTCTAGGTCTGAATTTCTATCTCTTCTCAGTTCCTCACTTAGTCGGTCCATGTTGTTTGACTGACCGACTAGTTGATGAACTAGTCGGTCAGTGGTTGTTCTTTGACCGACTAGTTGCCTCAGATTTCTATCCGTTGGGAATTGACCTAACTTGTTTTTATGAGACCCTATAAATACGAACCTAGGTCATTTCTCTCTAGGTTAGAGCTGCCATTAAGAGATTCATTGAGATTAAAAGAGATAGCCATTCTCACTCATTTCCAAAGCTCTCTTCCTCACAAGAAACCCATTCTCTCACTTTCTAGATCTAGAATCCATATTGAGAGAAGCTTGTTCTTGGTGAGCTCTTCAAGCTCTTGCTTGATTCAAGTCTCCAAATCACTCCTAGGCACCTATTACTGGTCATTTCCTTGGTGCTAGGTCTTGGTGACTTCATCTTCCTCAAATCCTTCCTTTCACCTATTTGGTAAGAAAAACTCAAGGTATAGGATTTTGTGGTAAGATTGTTTATTTCATTATAAACTCATTTATATTGCTTGTTGATTCTCTCGGTTGTGAGAGAAGGTTGTGATCCCGGGTTGTGGGATTCACTATTGCCATTGCA
>CM061135.1:58000957-58017963 GCA_030789695.1 Scilla litardierei | reverse complement strand
GGCCTCCACCCCTCCCCCAGTCGACCCTTCGTCCCCGCCCTCCAGGTCGATGAAGGGGGTTGCGATCCCCTCCCCGGACCCACCCCCCTGCCGACCGGTTTTCCCCTGCCCCGGAGCATCGGGGACAGACGAGCTCGCATGCAGCTTCCTCCTCTTCGTGGACACCTGCACCCTCGTCGAACCCCCCACAGCACCTTCCTCTCGCAACCTCTTAGGGACCGTCCGTTTCGACGTTCGCCCCGCCTGCTCCGCGGCTCGTTTCATCATCTCCTCAAGGGACAAACTCATCGTGCGACCTGCCAAAGAAAGAAAGTTCAGGGTAAGCACTTCAGATACACTAATACCAAAATCTGTTGTACCTTCGGGCCAGATGTTCGACGCTATCATCTCAGCCCGGGCGAGCATCTGGTAATCTCGGCCCTCAACCGGTATCGCCATTAGAAGTTGGGCCACCATTTTCTCCTCATCCCCCAATTCAACCCCCTCCTTCGCCTCGGGATTCAGCTCCGCCCAATCAGATCTCATCAACACATCCTCCGGCACGCTCACAAACACATACTGCTGTCGCCACAACTTAATCTTCTCGGGCAACCCCCTAATGAGCGGATGGCTTTTCTTCATGGAGAGATAATAGCAGGACCCCAACCTCTTCACCGAGAAGAAATAGCGAAATAAGGACAGCGAGGGGCGAACTTGGTTGCTCACGCACAGCACTAGGAATCCCACAACGACACTAATGGCATTGGGTATCAGGCGATACAAGGGCAGCCCCAGGAAGTTCAACACATCTAGCAAGAACGGATGGGGGGGAAATCGCAACCCTTGCTCGAACGAGGACACATACACTCCCACCTCACGGTCACCCACGAAACATACCCTCTCTTGCGGCTCCGGTTCGCGAACATAATACGGTGGCCTGACATACATCTCGAAGATCTCTGCGATGGACTTCTTCAGCACCGACTTCACGCCCGCAATCTCGAGGGGCACCTCTCCAGTCTCCGCGGCGGAGCTCCCTTCCCCAACCACCCTCGACCCCTGACCACGAAACGAAGACGTCGAGGAAGACATCTATAAAACGGACCTCTTACCTAATGGGCTCCGACGACTCGGACGGCTTAGCTACGTCGGCGACCGCTCCCACGAGGACGACTCCAGCAAGGATAATGAAATCTCCGACAAGCTCCAGTCGCTTGCAAAACCTTCGCCCAACAATCAGCTTTGCTTCGCTCCCCTCCCTGAGATCTTTTTACGCGACTACGCAAAGCATCGTGACCGTCGACCTTACGACACGTGTCATCAATCCGTTCTCTATCCAGCTTCGATCCACGTGGTCTGACGCCTCGCATAATGGCAGCCGTCACTTCTGCCACGCGTCCGCTTTGAAGTGGTCGGGTCGCTTCGATTCCCGCCCGCCGTCGATTCGCCAGGCTGACGTCTAGTCACGTGATCGCCAACAGGCCCCTTCAATTCCTGCCCAAATCCCGGCGAAATGATTACCCCTATTCGAAACTACTCCACCCTTCGCCTCTTCTTTCTATGCGCCTCTCGTCTGGAGGCTGAGTCCGACCTCCGTCGGGGCGGCCAAAACAAGAATGCGCCGCTCATTCCAAGGCTGAGTCCGACCTCCGTTGGGGCGGCCGAAACAAGAAGGCGTCGCTCGTACCAAAGATGAGTCCTACCTCCGTCGGGGCGGCCGAAACAGGAATTCGCCGCTCAATCAATTCTGGATCTCGGTTTCAATGCTTAGCAAACGTTCGTACGGACCAAGCAACCTCGCCCCGCCTCTGATCCATCGGGAATCACACTGGGTTTCCGAGCAAACCCCTGCTAAACGCGGTATATCTCAACTTCCCTCTCCCGACGACCCGAATATCCTCGGCAGAGCGAAGTTGGGGGCAGTTACGTCCCTCACAGAACTGGCGGTCTACGGACACAACAAGAAAGAATACAGTTCGATACAAGACCAATACAATGCATTTGCCCAAATAGCAATGTTATACATTGAACCTTCCACACACTACAACAAAACATTGGTTATAACCCTCACACAAGAAGGTACAGGATTCCCCAAACCCACTCTCTTAGCGGCGTCGCCTCTCAGCCGACCGAGCCCTCACATCTATTGCCACCTGGCGAACTCCCACATCCCTAGCCTCTTGCAACATCGGCACAACATGCTCGTCATGATAGCGGCGGATAGCGGCCTCGATCATTTCGCCTTCAACTTCCCGTTTTTCCTCCAGCCGCCGCGCCACGACACCCCTCTCCCTTTTCTCTGCCTCAAGGGCCTCCTTTAGGCCTGCTATTTGCCGCCTCTGTACCCCGATCACCGCCTCCTTGCTAACCAACTCCGCGACGTGCTTCGACCGGATGTCATCCCTCTCCCGTGTTACTTCTAGGAGTTGGCTCTCGACCGTTGCTTTTGACGAATCAAAGTACGCGGCCCGCCCCTTCTCCACCTCATAGGCCTTCCTAACCCTCTCCAGCTCTGCTTCCGTGTCCCTTAGCTTCGCCTTGACCTCACCGAGGTTCGCCGTCGCTACCTCAAGAGACGCTCTGGTGACGGCCACAGGAGTGCGACCCCGCAGGGCTACCAGGTCCGTAACATCTACAGAAGACCCGAATTAGCAGGGCACGAATAAAGAAAGCCTAAGGGCGAGGCAAGAGAACCGGCTTACCTGCACGACGTGCCATATAGCAGAGCCACACAACCGTTCCGCCCCTACACGAGTCAAAGATTCGCGATCGCGCGGTAACACGCAATACTCGGCGAGGCGCGCTGCCACCCCTGCGTCCTCGAATACCGACTCATCGCAGCCTACTCGAAAAGGGAACTTATGGAGACGGTCATCTGGATACGCCTCGACCTCCTCTCGGGTCCTCTTGAAACGAATGAGGGCGCCCTCACAACTCGGGCTCGACGACCCCCCATATCCCACGAAGGGATCCAGTATGGACATTTCTGAACCAAAGGCCCTCTGCGAGGCTCGACCACCTCTGATACCCTCGGCGGGACGGAGGGACCGGCCTCCCGCGCGGACGAGCCCGCATGAAGATCTTCACCGGGCCCATCGGCAGAGATACCTGATTCAGCTGCCCTCCATCCCGGATGCGCCCTCTCCCCACGGGGGACCCCGCCTCCCCGTTCCCGGGATCCTGCCTCGTGCGCCACCCCCTTGCCTTTCTCACGAGGATCAGTGTCCTCCGAGACTGGGGCTCCGGCCGATCCCGACACCTCCTCCGGCCCCCGCATCACGTCTCCACCTACAAAAAAAGATCAGGGTAAGCCTAGCCCAAGGTTTACCAAATATCAAAGATACCTAGGGGCCAAAAGTCCTGGGCGAGCCAACTGCTCCGCGTCAGACTCGCCAACTGACGGTACGCCTCGGGCAGTTCCATCAGAATCTGAGCTTTTGCAAGATCTTCCCCAGTCAGCTCCACCCTTTCATTCACTAGGGGATTCCGCGCCCCCCCCCCCCCCAGTTCGACATCAACGCCACGTCTCTTGGCATCATCACGAAGGCGAACTCCCTCTCCACTCGCCGACATCGTCGGGCACCCCACGGATAAGTTCTCGTCCTCCCCTAGCGCAAACACAGTGATACATTCCCCTCTTCCGGACTACGAAGAAATGCTGGAACAGCGCCAGTGAGGGACTCAAGGAGCAGGCAAGGCACAAAACGACAAACCCCACTAACAAGCCCCAGGAACGGGGCGCTAGGGCAAATATCGGCAACTCCAGGAAATTCAACAGATAAAGCAAATACGGATGGATCGGGAAATAGAGCCCCAACTCGAATGACCGAACGTAGACCCCGACCTCATTATCTCCAGGCGAACACACCGTTTCCTCTGACCCGGGGACCCGAACCTCATAGGGTTGTCACACGAACCGCACGCGAATCTCCCTGATGTTAATCCTATCCAACCTACATCGGAGGGATCCAATCGCTCTCGGGACAACGGAACGCCATGACCCCCTCTCCCTAGGCCGTCGCACCCCCCGCGGTGACGCCCCCTCTCCCACCAACTCCTCCTCCCCCACTCGGCTACCGCCTCCGACCTCGAAACGAGAAGCCATCGGTCGGAAAGGAAGGAAATTAATTATTATTACCTTGCTAATCCGTCAAATCAGGAAGACTTTCGGAAGAAGATGACCGGTGGCGGAAGTCGCAAACTAGCCAGCAAGCGATAGACAGAAGTATCGAACGCCTGAGAAGAATCGAAGATGGATAAAAAAACTCCCGCCGACCGCCTTCCAAACCGTTTTATTTGTAAAGTGGGCCATCGGGTCATCACGGCCGTCGGTCCTCCGCCACACGGCACCCATCGGGATGTCCTTGACGCCTCGACTGGCGTGAGTGTAACTTCATCCACGCGTCGCGAACCCAATCGTGGAGGCGCTTCGTTTTTCTCTACCCCCCTTTCGAATCGTAATAATGACCAGTAAGGCGGGAGTTCCGAAGCTGACGCCGCCACCCCCGGGCGTGGGCCAGGGCCCTTACCGATGGTCCAGAACATCGGAGATGGTTCGCCCTCCGAGCTGAGCCGGGCTCCCGCCTCCCGGGGGCAATTGTTACGACCTAAAGATCGTAGGAGTACGACTCCCGGCCAGATCCGCCGACATACCCCATTAACTCACCCCTTCGTGAAAGGGCCGCCATCCCGGAGGTCCGAGGCTACATGGGAATGGGCGCACCACGCAGCGCTCCCCCTCCCGGCTGAGGCATACAACCGCAGTTGCTCGGCCCGCCAGGGGCAGTGCACTTGGGGAGCGCCCAGACAGTGCCGCCGGGGATGTTGACGTAGGCACGTGCATATCCCTCCTTGCCAGCGGCCCACGACTCGGGACCAAAAAGGGACGCGGCCGGGCCGGATAACCCCCGAGCAGGTCGACCCGGCTGGTCCCTATGAACCACGGCATCGGGGATAGCATAGCCAGACCTTTAGTTCATTACGTACGACAAACAACCTAGTGTAAGGACACGACTGACACTAACGCCGCCCGACCATCTGACAAAGCGCCCCCTGGCCGCTGAGCCCCCTGACACTTAATGCTTTCGGCCCTGACATCCTGACAAAAGTGCCACTGGCCGTTGCGCCTTCTGACAAAAGCAGTGCAGGCACCCCTGTTCCTGACATCCTCGTCCGAAGCTTCCGCTGACAACCGAGCCAGCTCAGCACGTCGAGTCAGCATGCCAGGTCAGCCCCACCTAGTCATCTCTCATCAGGTATAAATACATCCTCACTTCTTACGGTGAGGAGGTTGGCAAATTCTCTCTCTCAATCCATTATTCACACACGAGAGCAAAGGTCGTCCACATCTTTGTTCTCCCACTTATAGCTCGCCACGTACGGTCGACACACCCTCGGTCCGACCGACGTGCCTAGCCCCTATTTTAAATCCTATTACTGACTTAGGCATCGGAGGGGCTAAGGGTTGGACCCCAACCCTGCTCTTCTGACGAGTTGCTCGTGGTGCAGGAAAGCTCGCCCCTTGGTCGACGTCAGCCTTTGGCTCCCGCCACCCGATCTTCTTCCACCGTGTCCGGTGAGATTTGACTCCGTGGCCACCCCCGGCGGCAAGTCTAGCCTCTTCACCCCACTAATCACTTGTTAAATAGCCCACCTAAACCCTCGTATCAACATAACCACCGTGCCCTTGGTTCCCCTCAATACAAATTCATTGTACGCGAGTTCCACCTCGTAACACATATAATTAGTGGCACAACATATTCAAGCTCCAACATATTTAGTGGCACAATTATTTCACATAATTAGTGGCACAAATTGAATAATAAGGCTCCAAAACGCTATATTAGAGCATTTTCACATAATTATTGAAACAAGCTAATCAAGAGCATCATGAGACATAAATCGCATATTCATGGCCAATCTCACGTCATAATGTTTTGTTCACATATTCCACAATGTCCATACCAAGAAAATTGAATAAGAAGCTTCTAACATTTCTAAATGAGAGCAATTTTCACAATTTTACAAAATTTAAGTAGCAAGCATTTCAATTTGCATCATGAATCATCAATTTCGCAATTTTAATGTGATAATCCCAAAATCATGACATCAAAGAACTCAACATCCATATAATTTTAACCTAGAAAGCACCATGTGAAGAATTTTCCACAAAACCCTAAAAAGATGCAATCTTTATCATCAAGATGAAATGAAATGAAGCATGAGAATTGGGATTGGACTCCTACCTCATGGGGAAGAAAACGCCCTCTACTAATCCCATGAAACTCCTCCATCTTCATCAAGCTCCCAAAAATCCCAAACACTAACTTCCTCTTCCTCCTTCTCCCTTTTGCTTGGAAATTTCGGCAGCAACAAAATTCGACTAGGCAAGGGAGATTTTCGGCCATGGAGTTGAGATAAAGTGGAGAAGATGAAGGGTAGGAGGAGAGGATGGCTTAGGGCTCTTCTTTCTTCCCTCCATTCCTCTTCTTTCTTCCCTCCATTCCTCTTCTTTCTTCTTCCATTTTCTTGGCCTGGGGAAGTTCAGCCAGCCTTGGAGATTTCGGCCTGGGGAGGAATTTTCGGCAGCCAGAAATTTGGGGGAGAGGGTCGGCCAGGTTTGGGAGAGGGGGAAGGGGAAAAGGAAATAAATTAAATATGAGAATATGGTAGGTTGTAGAAAAGAGAAGAAAGGATTAATTAAATAGGATCCCCTTTTATTACAAGTTTGCCATTCCCAATTAAATCAAACCATCTTCTCTCATCTAATAGTCTAGCCCAACTATTAGAGCCCAACACCCAACTTTTAGGCTACTAAAATTAACTATAGGCCCAAACAGGAACACTGATAATATTAACCAACATCACCATTAATAAAAATACTAATACCAAAAATTACAACATCACCCAAAAAAATAACAACCAACATCAATAATAATAATATCATTCATTAATAACTATCTCAGCATCACCAATTATCATGAACTTACCGTTTTACTAGACATACTCACCAACTAAAATCGCCAAGCACGCTAATAAACACTAATAGCATGCTAACAAAAATATCAATTTACTATCCAACCACACGTATTCACTTATATACAAAGCATATCATAGTCACCTGATAGCCAAACATGTAGGAAATTACTATGCACACAACAAAATTACTATACGCACACTCGCAAATAGTTATTTACAGATACAGGCATTACAACATCGTTCTTAAACCAGCTTACAGAAACAAAAACAGCAACCCACAGGAACAAACAATAACCATCACAAGCAAGCAACCCATTCCACCACCCTCAGCCGCCACCTCCTCCACCATACAACTCCACCATACAAACACCAGGTCTACCTCCACCATCTCCTTCAACCCAAAAACAAACCAGAAACATAAAACCACAAATCCCAGAAATCAACCCCATTTTGGAACCCCTCCTCCGATCATCGCGCGTTGTCACCGTTCTCAAGCCGCCCAAGCCTGATCCGTTGCCCCGAGCTCGGATCTGCTCGCCGTCCGCCTTCGGTAAGCCACCGCACGCCGTCTTCGAGAAGCCGCTGCCCCCCGAAGCCTAGAAGCCGTTTCTGCCGCAAAATCGCACGTGCCGCCATGGAACCACCGCCCGCCGCCTCCGGGAAGTCGACGCCGCTCCGGTCTTGCCTCTTCGTCACCGTGAGCCCCCGACCCACGATCGCCCCGACCACCCAGATCCGCTCGCACGCCGCCGTGTCGAAGCCGCTGCCGCCCGCCTTCAGATCTCGCCGTGCGCTGCTCCGATCTGCCGCCTTCGAGAGCTGATCGCCGCCGCCCCTTGCCCCTTTCGCCTGCACACCTTCGAACGAAAAAAGGGGGAGAACGAAGAGACAGAGACAGAGACAGTGAGGGTGAGTGTTATAAGTACTTTGATATATTAGTTTAATAAGTTAACTTATATAAGTTAGTTTATAAACTTAAGTTATAATTTTATAAAGTTAGTTAATAAGTTTGGATTAATAATGTATGTTAAGATAAGTTTTAATATACGTTTTAATTGGGATATTTTATAAGTTATTAGTTATAAGTTAGTGTAACTTGCCCTCTTAACATATTATTAATTCGTTAAGCTAACTCGTTCGTAACACGTGTGAACCAAGTACACCGACCGCCTTTCAAAATGCGCCTTTCGCTACAAGGCAATTCGGTAACTCATCGTTCACTTGCTATGAATGTTGAAATAAAGTAGATGCATGCCAACCTAGTGTCATCTCAATTTCATAGTGTTTCCCCTTTGAATTGCTAGATAGACTTATAAATTGCATAGTATCGTAAAAGAGATCGAATTGGACTACATGACATGCTTGATGAAAAGATTGTAACTGGAAATGTGAGAATAGTAAATGACTCGTAAAACTGCAAGTACGGTAACCTGCACGGACACTGGGTTTGGGGTAACTTATAATAGCGAGGGTGTGTGAGCGACTAGTCCAGACTTTGTTGTCACCGTGCGGGTTCTAGCAACCCATCATAGTAGCCGGTGACAACCATCACAGATCACATATTATTGCATAGTATTCATAGCATAGTTCGCCCGGGTAGCACCTGTGGTAAGAGGTTGACTCTTAGTTGCTTATTGCACCCCGTATTATAAGTCACAGTCTAGGTAATGCACTGTTAGACTCTCGTAACATGGTCACTTTTAATACTGTACTTTTAACTGCTAGAGATTGATGATAGTTGTAAAACTGCAAAGTTAGTCCTCTGTTCTTTTTCCCTTACCACTATTGTTCGCACTTTACTTCTTTTCTTTTAGATTTTCATGTTTATATATTTGTTTTAATATCCATGTATAGAGATACTTTGAGTTACGTCTGATCCTGGCGACCCTTCTCTTTGTGGTGGACCCGCTAGATATCCCTCAGGTTGAAGAATTCGCACGAGAGGCTGCAGACACTATGTTTGTGGTTGAGTTTGACCAGCAGGACGCTGGGTATTGAGAGTGAGTGTGGGAGTTTTACTTTGTTGCTTCCAGAGTGGTTTGATGTATCTTTTGTATTCCGTTGTATTTTTCCTTTTCTAGTACGATGCTGGGTTGTAATAAGGTTGTAAAACCACTTTCATTATAAGTAATTTGGCGTATTTCTGCAACAGAGCCTGTATTGATTCATTAGTGCCTAGCAGGACTTGTGCATGTTCCAAATAGTAACGGGCCCTTAGAGTGGGTCGTTACAAGTTTGGTGGCCCATGCAGGTCCGTGCTAAATACCACATGAACAATACATGAAGTTCAGAATATACCGTACAAAATACTCAATGGAACTGATCAAACCTTATGAAACGCAGGTACGCAATGGAAAGGAACACTTTGGGAAGTGAGGACAGTGCTTTTGGATCAGGGATCAACCACCTAAAATGGGGTCCCAACCAGAATGATGCTGGCAATGGAGCCAACAACAGTCCAGTTGCGACAACATTCCTGACTGCACCATTGTCTGCAGAAGATTGCATGCGGGGCATGTATGCCCTTCATTAGTAGCTTGGACAGGCTTTGGAGCAGGCTTTGCGCAGAGAGCAAAGAGCTGACCCGAGTGCTTATCACTTTCGAGGGATGAGCCCGAAGACCTTCGCAGGGACTGAGAACCATCTTCAGGCGGAAGAATGGCTCAGAGGTATTACTGATGACCTGAGAGCATCTCAGATCCGAAAAGAAGCATGGGTGGCTACTGCTAAGAGGCAGTTGACTGATGGTGCTCGAGACTGGTGGCAGGCGGTAGAACACCGTTTGGGATTGCCTATTTCGTGGGATGACTTCACCAGTACCTTCAACGCTCAATACTTTCCCCCACAGGTAATGATCAAGATGAGGAAGAAGTTCATCAACCTGAAGTAGGGTTCGATGACGGTGGATCAGTATGACGCTGAGTTCTCCAGGCTCAGCAGGTTTGCTCCAGAGATGGTTACGAATGCTTTGACTTGAGCCCAGCAGTTCCAGCAGGGACTCAATGTTGAGATTCGGAGGATGATGGTCGGTGCTAATCTGATCACACATGCTGAAGTTCTAGCCATTGCTCGTAACCATGAGATGGTCGAAGAGGAGGAAAAAGGAAGGGCTTAGGATGGCAGCATCTGCGAGGCCCCCACCAACCCATGCTGGGCCAAGCAGACGGCCACAGATGCACCGCCCTATTCAGCGGGTTCAGTTTAAAAGGCCAGAACAATAGCAGCAGGCCCTCCCAGTCTGCCACTTTTGTGGGAAGCCTGGGCACGCCAAACCTGAGTGTCGAGGATTTCTGGGCCTTTGTCTGGTTTGTGGAGAGTCTGGACACGTGGATAGGAATTGTCCGCATCATATGTCAGTGATCTAGCTCCAGCTCCTCGTGCAGCCCCGACTGGGAACGCCCCCACAGTGTCCACCTCTACCACCACAATAGAGGGTGTTCCAGCAGGCAAGGCAGCAGCCACCACCGAGACGCCAGGCTTACACCATGACTGTCGAATAGGCCGAGGCTACCGGTGAACTGATCCCAGGTATAATTCTGGCATAGTTAGTAGATCTTTTCTTTCATTAGCATTGGTTGCTTAGATTAGTGTTTGTAACCTAGGTGTCGTGCTAGTAGCTGGGAAACCTGCTATCTCCTTGTTCGACTCGGGAGCATCACACTGCTTTCTAGCGAGTCAATTCGTTCGCGCCACACCGTTCCTGTCAAAACTTTATCTGCCGGTTGGAACGTCAACACGGGTTGCGGTGGGATAAAGGCGACCAATGGGTATCCTCAATGCCCCGTAGTGATTTGTGGGCGAGCTTTATTTGCTGACTTCATGATGATAGATATCCCGAACTTTGATGCTGTATTCGGGATGGATTGGTTGGAAACTTTCCATGCCACCATCGACTGTTGTCGAAGGAGGGTAGCCTTCGACATTCCTGATCATCCGAAGTTCGAGTTCATTAGTGGGAGCAGATCTGTAGGCCCGATGAAGTACAAAGCCAGGTCGACCGAAGCAGTAGCAGCTGCGATGGAAGCTGAGCCCAAAGTACCAAAGGTGGTTCGAGAGGTCATCGATGTGCTTCCAGACGACCTTACAGCTTTGCCTCCGGATTGCACCCTTAAATTTTCCATCGAACTAATGACAGGAGCCCAGCCGATGTCCAAGGGACCATATCATTTAGCACCATCTGAGCTAGAAGAATTGCGGGTCCAACTTGATGAGCTACTGAAGAAGGGATGGATACGACCCAGTGTATCTCCCTGGGGATCTCCTATATTGCTGGTGAAGAAGAAAGACGGATCCCTTCGTATGTGCATTGACTACCGTGAGCTGAACAAAGTCACCGTGAAGAACAAGTACCCTCTACTGCGCATCGACGATCTTTTCGACCAGCTCGGTGGGTCAAGCGTCTATTCGAAGCTGGATCTGAGGACAGGGTACCATCAAGTGAAGGTGAAGGATGAAGATGTTCCCAAAACTGCATTTAGGACCAGATACGGACATTATGAGTACTTAGTAATGCCGTTTGGTATGAACAATTCACCCGCGGTATTTATGAGTCTCATGAACCAAGTATTGTATGAATACTTGGACAAGTTTGTAGTGGTCTACATCGACGACATTCTCATCTACTCGAAGAATGCGGTGGAGCATGCAGAGCATCTCAGGAAGGTTCTCGAGACCCTGAGAAGACACCAGCTTTATGCTAAACTTAGCAAGTGCGAGTTCTGGTTGAATGAGGTGGCGTTTCTAGGCCACGTGGTGTCCAGAGCAGGGATTGCTGTTGATCCTGAAAAAGTAACCGTTGTTCAAAACTGGCCAGTCCCCCGAACGGTGACCAAGATTCGAAGCTTCTTGGGGCTAGCTGGCTACTACCGGAGGTTCATCAAAGACTTCTCGAAGATCGCAGGAGCCATGAAGCGATTGACGAGAAAGGATGTGATGTTTGTTTGGTCGAAAGCATGTGAGGATGCTTTCCAGGAGCTGAAGAAGAGGTTGACGACTGCACCCATCTTGATCATTCCAGACCGATCAGGAGGATTCAAAGTCTTCTGTGATGCATCTGGCAAGGGACTTGGATGCATGCTACATCAGCACGGTCGAATCATAACATATGCATCCAGGCAATTGAAGATCCATGAGAAGAACTACCCCACTCAAGATCTTGAGTTGGCGGCAGTGATTTGCATTGAAGATTTGGAGCCACTTTCTATTGGGAGAGCACGTGAAGGTGTTCTCGGATCACAAGAGTCTGAAGTATCTCTTCACTCAGAAGGATCTCAACATGCGTCAGAGACGATGGGTCGAGCTCGTGGCAGACTATGACATTGACCTTCAGTACCATCCTGGGAAGGTCAATGTTGTATCTGTTGCATTGAGTCGTCTTCCAGCGGTGATAACCCTTACGACTCAGTGGAGGTTGCAGCAAGAGATCCGGACATGGGTATAGAAGTGATTCTACCAGGGATGACTGCATATCAAGTCGACCTTGGTAGAGAGGATTAAGTCTACTCAGATGGACGATGAGAAGCTGCGGAAGATCAAAGATCTGGTGATAGCGGGCCAGAGGCCGGAGTTCAAGATTCATGCAGATGGATCCTTGGGGTTTGAGGACAGAATCTGTGTACCGTCCGGTGCCATTAGAGAGGAGCTATTGGAGGAAGCTCACAGTTCTCCATACTCTATATATCCTGGAGGTACCAAGATGTATCGGGATCTGCGACAGCATTACTGGTGGCATGGCATGAAGAGAAGCATCGCACAGAGCGTAGCAAAGTGTAGTGTGTGCCAACAGGTGAAGGCTGAACAACAGAGGACTGCCGGCTTGTTGCAGCCATTGCCCATTCCGGAGTGGAAATGGCAGCACATCACGATAGACTTCGTGACTGGCCTACCAAAGAGTACGAAGCAGAATGACGCTGTCTGGGTGATCGTAGACTGGTTGACCAAAACCGCACATTTCATTCCTTTCAGAGTGGACCAGCTACAGAAGTGTTGGCCAAGAAATACATGGATGAGATCGTGAAGCTGCATGGAGTTCCTATCAACATTGTCTCGGACAGAGACACCATGTTCACGTCTCGTTTCTGGAGGAGCCTTCAGGAGAGCTTGGGGACTCACTTGAGTTTTAGTACGGCTTACCATCCTCAGACAGATGGTCAGTCGGAGCGTACTATACAGATACTGGAAGACATGCTGCGGGCATGTATGCTGGACTTCAAAGGATCATGGGAAGATCATCTCCATTTGGTGGAGTTTGCATACAACAACAGCTACCAGTCTAGCATTGGCATGGCACCTTTTGCGGCACTGTATGGGCGGAAGTGCCGATCCCCCTTGAGCTGGGATGATGTAGGAGATCGAGAGTTGGTTGGTCCTGAGCTAATCACCGAAGCTGTGGAAGTGGTTCGGACCATCAGAGAGAAGCTGCAGCTGGCTCATGACAGGTACAAGAATTGGGCAGATGCGAAGCGTCGGCATCTGGAGTTCCAGCCCGGTGATCATGTATTTCTGAAGATCTCGCCCAACCGAGGACTGATTCATTTTGGTCTGAGGGGAAAGCTCAGCCCTCGATTCATTGGGCCTTTCGATATTCTGGAGCGAGTAGGAGAGGTGGCATACAAGCTTGCACTGCCCCTGCCTTTGAGGGAGTGCACAATGTATTCCACATCTCGCAGTTGCGTCGCTATGTGAGCGACCCGAGTCATGTCGTGGACTACTCAGAGATCGCAGTTCGTCCAGACTTGACGTACGAGCAGCAACCCGTAGAGATCCTTGATCGATGCTAGAAAGTCTTCAGGAACATGGCTATTGATCTAGTCAGAGTGATGTGGCATCGCGACTCGCCAGGGGAGTCTACTTGGGAGCGAGAGGATGAGATGTGAGGACGTTACCCCTACTGTTTCCATACCCGATAGAGAATTCCGAGGACGAAATTATTCTAAGGAGGGTAGGATGTAACGACCGGTATTTTTAACCATGTTTGATGGTGGTGTGACCGTATTTCTTTTTAGTCCGAGTTTATTTTCGATTTTCACCATAACCTAATTCATATTGCCATTAACTAACACTAATTAACCTAACCTAATAGTTGGTCCTAATCAACTGTCGGCACCCACCCTCTCCCCCTCTTCATTTTCCAGTATAGTCCCCCTACCTCACAACCACTCCCTTCAATTTGTCTCCCTCCACATCGTTCTTAAACCGGCCTACAGAAACATCAACAGCAACCCACAGGAACAAACAACAACCATCACAAGCAACCAACCCATTCCACCACCCTCAGCCGCCGCCACCTCAACCATACAACTCCACCATACAAACAACAGGTCTACCTCCACCATCTCCTTCAACCCAAAACCAAACCAGAAACACAAAACCACAAATCCCAGAAATCAACCCCATTTTGGAACCCCTCCTCCGATCATCACGCCTCGTCACCGTTCTCAAGCTGCCCAAGCCTAATCCGTCACCCCGAGCTCGGATCTGCACCGCCGTCTGCCTTCGGGAATTCGCCGCGTGCCGTCTTCGAGAAGCCGCTGTCCCTACGAAGCCCAGAAGCCGTTTCCGCCGCAAAATCGCACGCGCTGTCATGGAACCACCGCCTGCCGCCTCCGGGAAGTTGCCGCCGCTCCGGATCGCGCCTCTCCGTCGCCGTGAGCCCCTGACCCACGATCGCCTTGACCGCCCAGTCCGCTCGCGCGCTGTCGTGTCAAAGCCGCCGTCACCCGCCATCAGATCTCGTCGTGCACCGCTCCGATCTGCCGCCTTCGAGAGCCGATCGCTGCCGCCCCTTGCCCCTTTCGCCTGCGCACCTTCGAACGAAAAAAGGGGGGAGAACGAAGAGACAGAGACAGAGAAAGTGAGGGTGAGTGTTATAAGTTATTTAATATATTAGTTTAATATATTAACTGATATAAGTTAGTTTGTAAACTTAAGTTATATTTTTATAAAGTTAGTTAATAAGTTTGGATTAATAATGTATGTTAAGATAAGTTTTAATATAAGTTTTAATTGGGATATTTTATAAGTTATTAGTTATAAGTTAGTGTAACTTGCCCTCTTAACATATTATTAATTCGTTAAGCTAACTCGTTCGTAACACGTGTGAACCAGGTACACCGACCGCCTGTCAAAACGCGCCTTTCGCTACAAGGAAATTCGGTAACTCATCGTTCACTTGCTATGGATGTTGAAATAAAGTAGATGCATGCCAACCTAGTGTCATCTCAATTTCATAGTGTTTCCCCTTTGAATTGCTAGATAGACTTATAAATTGCATAGTATCGTAAAAGAGATCGAATTGGACTACTTGACATGCTTGACGAAAAGATTGTAACTGAAAATGTAAGAATAGTAAATGACTTGTAAAACTACAAGTACGGTAACCTGCATGGACACTGGGTTTGGGGTAACTTATAATAGCGAGGGTACAGGAGCAACTAGTCCAGACTTTGTTGTCACCGTGCGGGTTCTAGCAACCCATCATAGTAGCCGGTGACAACCATCACAGATCACAGATTATTGCATAGTATTCATAGCATAGTTCGCCCGGGTAGCATCCGTGGTAAGAGGTGGACTCTTGGTTGCTCATTGCACCCCGCATTATAAGGCACGGTCTAAGTAAGGCACTGTTAGACTCTCGTAACATGGTCACTTTTAATACTGTACTTTTAACTGCTAAAGATTGATGATAGTTGTAAAACTACAAAGTTACTCTTCTGTTCTTTTTCCCTTACCACTATTGTTCGCACTTTACTTCTTTTCTTTTAGATTTCCATGCTTGTACATTTGTTTTAATATCCATGTATAGAGATACTTTGAGTTACGTCTGATCCTGGCGACCCTTCTCTTTGTGGTGGACCCGCCAGATATCTCTCAGGTTGAAGAATTCGCACCAGAGGCTGCAGACGCTGAGTTTGTGGTTAAGTTTGACCAGCATGATGCTGGGTATTGAGAGTGTGTGAATTTTACTTTGTTGCTTTCAGAGTGGTTTGATGTATCTTTTGTATTCCGTTGTATTTTTCCTTTTCTAGTACGATGCTGGGTTGTAATAAGGTTGTACACCACTTTCATTATAAGTATTTTGGCGTATTTTTGCAACAGAGCCTGTGTTGACTTCATTGGTGCCTAGCAGGACTTGTGTATGTTCCAAACAGTAACGGGCCCCGAGAGTGGGTCGTTACAACTGGTAATGTTCACAATTTCAAACAACCAAGACAATGCACAAAGAGAACCAAAACCAACAACTACAAAGACAACTGCACAAAGGAAACACATGCAAACACGACATTTATATATATCAATCCATTGTACATCAACTTATACAGACATCAAGTACATCGGCAACTCACCCCAAAAAGTAACCCCAAAAGTACAAGTCTTGTTGGATATTGGACTCCCCGGATTTGGTTTTGGATGATGAACAAACATAAATATATCGTGAACTAACAATTTGTGAGCGCAGTTATGGAGATCGTCGCCAAATTCATATGAACATCTAAAGCGACATCTCAAGACTTCTCAAAGCATGTGATCGTATGCCTAAAGCTTCGTTGAAGCTTATGGACCATTTTAGAAGTCATGAAGATTCGATTGAAGCTATTGAAGACGGTATCGTCAAGTTTTATTTATAGTCTTTAAGCTTCTTTCGTAGAATGTTAAGCCTTGAGTAGGTCTTACGGTTTAAATCTTCATAACGCTCCTATCTTAGCTCTAGGATCTTAGTAGAAGTCCATACAAACTTTCCCGAAGCTTCGCGCTTCGATTCGCGACTTCTTGTGCATGTTAGTTGGTTCAAGAAGAAGAACTGACCGACTAGATGGTGATCTAGTCGGTCGGCAAAGCTTCTTGGACCGACTAGTTTTTGTCAGTCAATTTTAAGCTCTTTACTGTTTACAGTTAGTCGGTCTACGTTGACTCACCGACCGACTAGTTTGTGAACTAGTCGGTCAGTGATGCTTCTGTGACCGACTAGTTGAGCTTTCCCTGTACATGCACATTTGAGCCTGAGCTACTGTTTATCTTTAGTCGGTCTGTGTTCATTGATCGACCGACTA